>JAVGWX010000011.1:59805423-60255423 GCA_036924085.1 Ariolimax columbianus
CAGAGAATATACCAAGAAGAGTCCATAGCTCAATGTTTGCAGACGATCTGGCTATGTGGACCTCTGAAAAGAATCTCACCATAGCAAGAAATCGGATGCAGCAGGCCCTAACATCGCTGGAAGAGTGGGCGAACTCATGGCTGGTCAAAATAAACGAGGACAAAACGACATGTACAATATTCTCGCTATCAAACAAACCCCAAAAACACCAAATTAAGTCGTAACGGCAAGTACCTGCAGCCGAACGACAACCCAAACTACCTGGGAGTCACATTTGATCGGCGCATGACATGGAAAAGTCAGATCGAGAGAAACCGAATGAGAGCCAGAGAAAGAATGGCAATCATGAGGAAACTTGCTGGCACAAGTTTGGTAGCAGACGAAAACATACTGAAGAAACTGTACACTGGAAGAGTGAGACCAGTTCTCGAGTATGGCATTGCGGCATGGACAACAGCAGCAAAGGCGAACTTCGATAAAGTTAGCAAACTCCAAAACCAAGCCATGAGAGTTATAACAGGAGGCATGAAGTCAACGCCAATTGTAGAACTTGAAAAGATTACAAAACTGCAATCCATGACCGACAGAAGAGACTGCAGAGCCCAGCTGCAATCAGAGAAACTCAGAAGACTGACTGATCATCCAATGCACCAGAGACTAAACAATTTGGGAAATGGGAAACTAAAGCGAAGAAATTTGCAGAAATAGCCAAATCAAAGATGAACGAAACCCCCATGAACGCACTAACAACACCAAAGCCCATCCCTACTGTACGAAAACCTACCTGGAGGCAGCGTATATTTCCAGACGTGGTAGAAAATATACCAGGTATTAGAAACAAAAACTGCCAGTCCGAAAAAGAAAGAAGAGATACTATCCTGAGGTACATAACGGAAAACTACCCAAGCATGGACTGGACCCATGCATACACCGACGGTTCCGTAACAAATACAACACATTACGGAGGGGCAGGAGCATTCCTGAGCAGAAAAATAACACTTTCATTCGCTACTGGAAAATACACAAGCAATTTCAGAGCGGAGGCAGAGGCACTGAGGGCGGCAGTGGAAGAAATGGTGACAGGTAAAAGGAATGAAAGCCACATAGTCCTGCTTACAGATGCACTGTCCGTAGTCACAGCACTAAAAAGCCAGAAAAATACTGAACTTAATGATTTAAGAGCAGTACTCTGTCAACTATGCCAGCAGGCTGCACCAAAAAGGGTAGTGGTGCAGTGGGTTCCACCTCACTGCAACATCCAAGGCAACGAGGAGGCAGACAGACTGGCAAAAGAAGGTGCAAAACTACCACAACCTGATACTAGTATGACATACGAAGAGTCAAAACGGCTTATTAGAGCTAGATACATGACCAAATGGGAAACTGAACATACTGGCTACACCAAAAACGATGCAAATTACCAGTTGAACAGAAGAGAGCAGGTCGTGGTCTTCAGACTTCGCACTGGCCACAATAGACTCAGGTACCACCTATTCAATAAATTGAAGATAGGTGGCACCGACGAATGCCCGTGTGGTACCGGACAAATGACCGCTGAGCATTTGCTGCAAAACTGCCCGACATACGAGGATCAGAAAGAGCAGATGTGGCCATCACCAGTGGCAACACTAGACAAGCTCTATGGCAGTGTCGACAGCCTCAGGATGACGGCTGCTTTTTTTCGAAAAAATAAATGTTACTGTCTAACTGCGTACGAAGAAGAAGAAGAATAAGAAATCTGAGATTGCAATGATCTAAAAGGGTTAACAACTTCATCGTGTAAAATCATTGCTATTAAATCTGAAATTGCAAGTGATTGGATACAGGCTTCGTGTAATCTGACCACCTGCAGTGGTGGTTTATGTTCCAAATAGATCGATAAAAACGAATCATTGTTTGTCTCATGGCCCATCGGTTCAAGCCTGATTTCTTTGTTTGCTAGTCTTATGTCTTATGCTGACATTACTGTACAAACAGATACGTGACTGTCACTATGACTACCACGATAAAGGGTTGACCTTGCGCATCTCGATGGTGATCGAACGATAGTCAAGGGAAGCTAATCCGCGGTTATTTCCAATGACCCTTTGCATGATTTTTATTTTTTAAGTTGAGGCAGGGACATACCAAAAAATTTAGCTTCGCTAATGCAAGCTTATAATTTGTTTTTAATTCCTCTATCTTTGTCAGTCAATGTTGCTTTTTGAAAAAGGAAAAACCGTTAACAACTTAAATTCTCAGAAAAAAAGGATTCTATTTATGTGTTTTGTGAATTTGCATTGCCTTCTTTGCTTCTAATTTCAATTTATGTTCGTCCATCACATGTGATTAAGACCATTCTCTTTGTTTAGCCGTTGGACAGTTTTTTCTCTTGCTGTGTCCGTGATTTGGAATAAAGTGAGGATGAAACTACACCTTATGTCAAACTCACTCTCTTGTCCTGAGATACCATTGGCCTGTGGCAAGATATTTAGCGAGTCGACTGGAGATAGCACAGGATGCAGATGTCCAGACCAAGATAATCGAACAGATGAAATCACATAAAACGAACGAATTAACAAATCCAAATGCGAAACAACAACACGTTTCCGTGAACACAAGTGTAAGTCGTCGATTAGGGTGAATTGCAGGCGAATCTGTGGTCTGGTGGCATCCATAATGAACAAGAACAGCTGAGCAATGTAGACCCGCATCCTGTTACGGCGCCATATTTGCTAACTCTAATTATAATATATTTAAACATAATGTCTTGTGGGGGACCTGTTTGCTAGAAAGGTTTCGGGAGTAAACCCTGAGGAAAAATTTGGAGCTGGAGTACCTAA
Source organism: Ariolimax columbianus (assembly GCA_036924085.1). Lineage (NCBI taxonomy): Eukaryota > Metazoa > Mollusca > Gastropoda > Stylommatophora > Arionidae > Ariolimax > Ariolimax columbianus. The sequence continues at coordinate 59,808,246 of JAVGWX010000011.1, forward strand.
GGACGTCAAATGGTGATTCAATCATTCTTCTCAATAGTTCATGCGACGCCGCTGAATCCAGGCAGTATCAGCCAATATCGTTCTACTGGATTAATTAATTATTCGCTGTCAGTGGCGACCTGCTCCACAAGCAGCAGCCTCTGTTATCCTTAAAAATATGTCCACGCTTGCACTGCGCATTGGAGAGCCCTTCCAGCCTTACTCTGCGACGCCGTCAACAACACCGCATGAAAATGAAAACAAACATCTTTATAGTAAGTTGCTACTCAAAAGTGTCATGATCCTATAGTCTGAATTTAATGAAGAGAGGCTACTACTACCACTACTATGCATAAGTCTGTGTGTGTATGTATGTATATGTATATATGTGTGTGTGTGTGTACGTATGTATTTGTCTGTATGTATGCATCTATGTATGTATGTATGTATGTATGTATGTATGTATGTATGTATGTACATATGTGTGTGTGTGTGTGTGTGTGTGTGTGTGTGTGTGTGTGTGTACGTATGTATTTGTCTGTATGTATGCATCTATGTATGTATGTATGTATGTATGCATCTATGTATGTATGTATGCATCTATGTATGTATGTATGCATCTATGTATGTATGTATGTATGCATCTATGTATGTATGTATGCATCTATGTATGTATGTATGCATCTATGTATGTATGTATGCATCTATGTATGTATGCATCTATGTATGTATATATGTATGTATGTATGTATGTATGTATGTATGAGGATAGCTGTTCTCGATGGGTAAGGCACTCGCCTCTTAAAGCAGTGAAGGCAAACGATGGGTGATCGAATTCCGCAAGTTCCAAGTGACCCCTGGTCTCAAAGGAGCACCAGAGTGCCTTCGTCCTGAGTTACCTCCAGTCAGTCGTCTTCACTTATATCTTGCCACTGGTCCTAGGTTGCTCGAGACAAGAGAGTGAGGTCGATGCTCAGCGCAGAGTCTTCCTCACAATAATCTAAGTACAGTGCAAGTTACATATGACACAACGTATAATGAAATCGCCGTTCTCGCTTGGGATGGGCAACTGACTATAACTATATAATAAGAATGTGAAGTAAACTTCAGATTTACCTTTAACGTCAAGAATGTGGTGATTCATGACAACTGGCATTGCTGGAGAGTCGAGGGAGCATTCAGTAGAGCTCAAGTTCTCACCATCTTCCCTGTTTTTCTAAAGAACGAGAGAAGAATATCGAGAAATATAACAAATTACATTATATTCCTGGAGGTAAGACAGGAGAGGGTTTCGTGTTATGGTATGTTATTTATTGTTATATACAACCGATATCACCGCACTCGGAGCAGACCTATAGGTACTCAATGTCTATCTCACTCCCTATTTCTCTCTTCCTCGTGAAATGGCTACCCATGGACATTGCTTAAGCCGGTTCCAGTAGCTCGCTGGTTGTACCCACACCTGTTCCTTTCCCCCATTTCCTCAGACACCCTCTATTCGCTCATCCCACGATTGAGGCCCAATTCCTCCAATTCTTTTATCGCCCCTTTATGGACCGTAGTCATTGTCCTAGAAAAGGTCATCCAATTAGTTCAGAATGTCCCGTTCACATATTTCATTTCATTTCTGTTTCTGTGCTTGCGTGTCCGATTTTCTCATAACTATTATCTTTGGAATGCCTCCTTTTCTCCCTCCCCCCTCTCTATCTCTCACTCTCTCTCTCTCTCTCTCTCTCTCTCTCTCTCTCTCTCTATCTTTCATCGCGGAGTTTCTCTCTGACATATATTTCTACATGCAAGTTTTCTATTTGGTTAAGTCTCTAGCTCCGCGATGTTTCTGTACTTCACGTGAAGGTATGGGAAAATGAGGCTAACGTCTGGTCAGGAAAAACATACTGATCAGAGAATGTTAGCCAGTCAGGAGAAATATACTGGCCAAGACCCTCAGTTGACCTCGTCGTTGGTCGTCTGGAAACGGGCTGTTGTCGAGGGCAACAGTCTGGCTAACAAGGTGAGGTTCGACGTGATCCCCGTAGTAGTGAGCAACACGCAGATGATGTCAAGCATAGCACAACTGACTGGATTACCCCGGTCCACCTTCATTAGCACGCTCGGGAAGTGAGGGAAGCTACGACAATCCGCCACTTAACGTCCTTTTTAGGGCGCACAAAAGAGTAGACCTACTCATTGTGGGCATTCAACCAACAATAACAATAACAGACCTGAAGTTATTCTTTACTGCCACCAGAGTTGTAATCGGGTTAAAAGTATATGACTCCAGAAACCTTCAAAGAACGTCGTAAATGACTTCTTCTTCTTCAGCGTCCTTTGTGAAAGGACGCTATGTCGTAGTTTACAGCAAGTCTGTGATAGCTGCGCCCTTCTACCAGGCACATCCTTTTCGAGCTGGCTTTTTGGATACTAGTTTTGTCTTTCCATTAGGATTCATTGTCTTTTAGCCAGATGACATCAGTGATGGCTGTTTCTAGACCGCAGATTGGAATAAAGTGTCAGGTCAGTCACGATTCGCTGATCTGGACACAAGCAGCCGGCTATGAGTTCCTGGCTGATGTTGGCTCAATCCCTGTGCTCTATCTTCGGCTCGATTAAAGACATCTAAAGTGGATTTTGCATGGAACTAGCAACCACGTGGTGCAAAAACATTGCTATATAAACCATCACATGAAATGTTTGGATTCAGGGCTCCTGTAAAGGGATCAGTTGCGGTAGAGCCCTAGTGCTTCACTTGGATCGGAGAGGCGATTGCCCATCTTATATCGTCTGTTCAGTTATACCGTTATGCCTTGTGACTAGATGTCATCTGTACGGTCGTTAATATCTTTAGTCTATGTGCCTGTAGTGTTTCTTTCACGCAAAGTTAAAGAAAGTTCTTCAGCAGACTTAACCGGAGGTCGGGAATGAAGTGTTAGAGACTTCAGTGTATTAAATCTCAGCCTGTGAGGTGGCGTGGCCAGTTCCCTTCTCGCTGTCTTTTCCTTTCCTAACCGTAAGTCAAGTACCCATTTACAGCTGGGTTTACTGGAGCTGCCGGTAGTAGGAGTTGAACTCCATACCTTTGCCATGAAAAGCGGGTGCCATACCATTGCGTTAATCAGCCGCTAAAAATTACAAATCATCCCCCGTGGGGCTCGAACCCACGACTACGTGATTAAGAGTCTCGTGCTCTACCAACTAAGCTAGCCAGGCAACACTATCAGTCCATAATTATCTTGAGGTATTGCATCCCGAGGCGTATTTAAAAATGGGTACTGGAGTCTTCCTAGCTGTAGTGCAATGTGTTGATATAAGTAAGTTCACTAATGTGGGGATTATAATGTTGACCCCCATGGGTGCGTATTTGGCTAATCAAGCCATTGCGTGCACAATCATGACACGCAGAAATATACAGGGATGTAACAGGCATCAGCTAGGGAAGGGGAAAAGAGACTAATGTCTGGTCAGGCAACACGAGCTGATCAGACTATGCTAGTCAAGGTCAGGTTAAACTTACTGATCATACTATATCAGTTAAGGTCGGGACAAATACTGATCATAACTGCACCTCACGTTAAAGTAGTTCGCACTCGAATCAGGCTTTTCATCGCAATCTGACTAACGAGGGGGATCGGCCATGGTCTACGTTAGATAGGATGATTAACTCACCGGGAAAATCCCTTTAAAATGTCACATTCCAGGGCTGACTAAATAAGGGAACACGGATTGTGCCAAGGTTTATAATCAATCCACACAGAAAAATCAAACAAATTCACGGAACAAAATATAAATCTCTGTCGAGTGATCCTTTCACAGAATCCCGCCATGAAACCAACTGCATATCCATCTTTGTTTCCCAAACATGCTATTATAGCTGCGCTGATAATTGACACATGCACGATCCCTTGTTTAGTCAGCCGTAGAATCCAACACATAAAATACATTTCCCGGTGAGCCAGAATGCCTGTATCTACAGTAGGCTGTAGATCGGCCCTAGTTGCACCACTTCAGAGAGAGCTGATAAGTAGTGCAAAGAAGTCTTCAACACGTTATCCCTGACTTTATCCTATGAGTTTTTTGTTTTTTTCCATTTGACCTTTTTCGGCGTTAAGCAAGCGTTCTAACTGATCTGTCATTTATCTGGTAGTTTTACGTGATTAAAAAACTATTTCAGGTCTGAAACAGACATACGATTATGGTATGAAGATCAGAAAAGTTATCAGAAACAATTAACATTTAGACAGATAGTGGCAGCTAAAAGAAAGACAGAGCTGACATTGCAAAATCTCAGTTGGTGCTGGGTAATGACACCGGGTGAACACTAATTGAGGACGCGAGTTGAGGTAATTACATATCTAATTAGCTTGACTCGCATGTCAGTACAGGTAAACTTATGAACTGTACACATACGCCCGTCTGTTATCGTGGCAAGAGGAATAGATGCAAGGAATAGTTTTTAAATCTGAAGTGACTAAGGAATTTGGTCATTGCACTGGCTAACACATCCTTCAGAACCTTTAAGCAATAACAAAATTTAATAGAAAGATACTCTTCATTTCATGGTAGAGAAGTAGCGAATCATGCAAACGACTTACATCTAATTTTAACTTTATGGCGTCTAGTGTCCAATCAGAAAATAGTTTTTTGGCAGTTTGCGTGAAGTAATGAAAAGCTATGTGTGGGAATCGGGTAGTTACTAATTAAGTACTATATTAATATTTGACTTATCAACCACCATGTTTGTTATATTGTGAAGGTTATTCGACGATTTGGATGTACTGTATTGCTGGAGCAGATAGTCTCCCGCTTACCGGATTCGAAATCCCCCACCTTTTTTTTTTTTTTTTTATCGTGAGAGGCAAATGCCATACCTCAGATATAGCGACCCTGAATAAAGATAGACTGCGGCCACTTAATTTTCTAAATACATTGAAAAGGTGTCGACGATTCCCTAATAGCCGCACGGGATTCCAAATGTGATGGCAACAGAGTTGAAACCCACGATTTCAGTGACCATGCAACTAAAATGATGTTGTTGTTATTGTTGTTGTTGTTGTTGTTGTGTAATGCCCCGAATGATTAAGTTTACTTATTCGAGCGCCTGAATATGGCCTTAAGTGGCGGGTTGTAGCAGCTTTCCTTACATCCTGAACGTGCTGATGAAATTGGACCGTGGGCCTCCGGGCGGTTGTGCTATGCTTGACGTCATCTGCGTGACGCTCACTACTACGGGGATCACGTCGATCGACATCACGTCAGTGGCACTGCCTTAAAAACAGTCTAGTTCCAATAAACGCTACATGGTAGAGAAATAGTAGTCTTGGTCAGTATATTGTACCTGCCCCCGACGCGACGTTCTGGTCAGTATGTTGGCCTCACCGGACTAGCCTCTCAGTTCCTCAACTAAAGTTATAATATTTACAAAACAACACTCTTGCCATGATATTTGACTCAGCTAACTAGTAAAATATAAATGCGTAAATACATCCAACGAAATCAAAAAGAAGGCAGACGATGTGAATTACATCCGGGACACATTTCGCTATTTAAACAAAACCAAACGCTTTTAGAGAGAATCAACATGAGATAAAGACTTGCCAGATAAATTTCCAGTCCTTCTGAATTAGGGTCTTGTGCTGCGTAGGTGGGATTCCATATATATTATATCCCACGTGACCAGGCGAGTGTTATCCTCCAGGAACACAGCAGACCAGGTATCTATCATCTCCAGGGGTGGTTGTAGAGAAATACAGTTACACACGCGTTCGTTGTAATGATAAATCAATGGGAAATGTCACAATAATTGCTTATACAATTCAGTCACGTGCTTATCGTGGACTTTCTTATCATCCTCTTCTTCTTGTCCTTTTAGATCTTCATCTTCTTGTTTTTCTTGTCTTCATTCTTCCTCTTCTTCTTCCTTATCTTCCCTTCTTTTTTTGTTTTGTTTCTTCTTCTTTTCATTCTTTTTCATCTCATTCTTTCTTTTCCTTCGTCTTATTCGTCTTCTTCTTCCTCTTTGTCGTCTTTATTTTTGTGTCGACCTCATTTTTCGTATCCTTCTTTTACCCTTAATATTTCTTCTTCCTCCTCTTCTTCATTGTTTTTCTTCTACTCGTTCACATTCTTTTTCTCTACTACCCGTTTGTCGTTTTCGTTTTGTTCTTTTTTTTATCTTCTTTTTTTCGCTGCCATTTCATTCTTCTTTTCTTGGTTCTCCTATTTCTTCACCTTCTCTTTCTTCATGCTTCTACGTGTCTTTCTTTTGGTCGTCTCTTGATTCGTCATTTTCGTTTTCTCTTCCTTTTTGTCTATCACTATTTCTTCTTCTTCATGATCTTCTTCTTCTACTTCTTCTTTTTCCTTAGCTTCCTCCCCATCCTTCATTTCTGTTTCCTTCTTATTATTATTTTTCTCCTTCTTTTATCTTCTTGTTTTCTGCTTCTCATTCTTTTTTCTTTTTCTCATTCTTTTATTTTTTGTTCAATATTTGTGAAACTTTGTTGCGGCCTCAGCATGTAAATATTATAGTTTTGATCATTTATACCATCACCATAGTTATTACTATCCGTATGATAATCATTAATCATGGTCTCTTTTTCCAACTTTCTATCATCATTTTCCCTATCATCCTCATTACGTCCATTATCACCATTATCTATATATTTTAAATAAAACTATCATTATCGCTGGAGGCCACCGGGATCAAGACTGAGCAACTGTCAGCGACCCATAACTGACAGCTAGCGTCAGGGCCAGCGAACCAGAGCTGCCAAGACCCGTCTACACCTCCGCGCGGTGATCCTGGATAATAGACTGCAACAGAGCAAAGTGCTAAGGAGAAGAGATAGAAGATTGAAGGCAACCCGGTACTCAAAAATGTCTGTTGAAGTCGGATGTGTCGGACCGAAAGGTGCAAATATCGCAGTCAAGCTGTAAACTACGAGCCAAACATTCAGTTTTCTTAACTAAATTCTGCTACTTGTAAATCCTTGTTCGTGGCTTGGTAGCAGGAGATTGAGAATGAAGAAGAAGAAGAAGAAGAAGAAGAAGAAGAAGAAGAACAACAACAACAACAAGAACAAGAACAAGAACAAGCTGGAGACCAGTGGGAGGATTTATATGGCTTGGAATAAAGGTCGCCAGTACTGGAGTTGGCCCACAGTGTACAGATTAGACGGATAGAAAAAAAAACATATGCCTTACAGAGGACTGAACCCTTGTCTCATAGATAAGGAGACCGGTATCCACACTTATGGACCACCTGCTCTTCTTCATTCATAATCACAACTATTATCATCAAATACAGTAATATCTCTGTTCTAATAATTATTGTTATCATTCATAGCATTATCTCTGTTCTAATAATAGTTATCACCATCCCTATTATTACCACTGCTATAATCACCAATAGTATCATCATCATGGTTATCACCAACAGCAGCGTCATTAGCGTAATCACCATCAACACCAGCCACAATTCTTAAGAATTATTTCATTCAACCTCTAATTCAAACAGGAATCTCAGAAACCTGATTCGACTCTGGAGGTCCAGTGCAATAAACGGATCGATCAGAGAAGCAAAAGAATATGTCAAGTTTATTTGCTGCTCCCTTCCTACTAGATATTGGTACCAATGATTCTAAGTATGTTCTTGGCGCGCCAAATGCGGCGCAAAACGGAGAAACAAATGATCTCCAGTTTGAACGGTGTGACGCCACTGTTTTTAGATCTTGCATGGTACTGAGGCCCATAGTTGAGCTATGACCTACTTTAAAAAGGGGACTAAAGTGGACCATTGTTGAGCACTTTCTGATGATTGTTCTTCTGAGTGTTTTCTTGGGCCTCCCTCTTGTCTGAACTCCCCTTGTTGTCTATTCAAGTGTTTGCAATGGGAGACGGTTATTGTCCATTCTAAGGACATGTCCGATGTATGTCCATCGTTTTTTCCCTGATGATGATGGTCTACACGTATATTTGGTTTGTCTCTGTTCTTATCGAGTCATTAGTTATGATCTGGTCCCAACGTACATTCAATAATTTTCTTAGACTTGTATCTTCATAGACATTGAGTTTGTTTTCCAGGGTTTTTGTTGTCTTTAAGTTTTCACATTCATATGTCAAGATTGATATTACGATTGAGTTGAATAGTCTGAGCTTGGTAAGTATGCTCAGTGTCGTTGATTTCCAGATTTTGGTGGGCTGATTGAAGGCGCATGAGACCAAAGCAATTCTAGAAGAAATTTCTTTCGTAGCATCTCCATCGTGTGTCATTTTGCTTCACAGGTATGTGAAGAGTTGAACATTTTGTAGAGATTTCACCTGTAGTCTCAGAACAGCTATGGTCACGCTAACGAAAAGGTGGACACAATCAGAAGCCTCGGCGGCAGGACGCGTAAAAACAGGGAGTTTGACACGGACAGACTCGGAAGACCTGACACAAACATTGGTCTAACACACTCTTCGCCGCCCTCATCCCAAAGCTGCGAAGTACACGGCCTCACCTGGGGAGTCTGTAGGGATTTCGGTCGACACGCTACGCATGAACATAGCCTCAGCAGTTGGACATAGTAGTCAAGCAGAAATTGTAGGTGTTGACATAATGGCTCAAGAGACGAAGATCCGCATCTTCAACCTGTACGGACCACCAAACAAAGACCTATCGCTCTCGAGTATGGAAGTCAAAGACTCCAACTGCATAGTAGTTGGAGACTTCAACAGCCACTCGGAGAGATGGGGATACTCGGACACAGACACCAGAGGGGACGAAGTGGAAGATTGGGAGATAGACAGAAATCTCTATCTAATCAATAGGCTGGAGGATAGCCCTAGCTTCTATTCTTGAACATGGCATACCACCTCTACTCCAGATTTGGCCTTTTCCACGGTGGACATTCACTATAAAATAGACCGCCAAGTGCTAAACCAATTGGCAGGTAGCGACAACAGGCCAATTAGGCTAGAAATTGATATGGAAGTAGGCCCACAGGAAACAAAACCGCTCCCACGTTGGAATTACAAACGAGCCGACTGGGACAGATTTACAAGCCTGACAGATGGGCTGTGTGAAACCATCAACACACTTAACAACAAAATGAAGCCCATGGTGGAAAGCCTAAGAAAAGCAATAATGCAAGCTGCCACTGAAACCATCCCAAGATGGGCAAGGAAAAATTATAAGCCCTATTGGAATGATTATTTGCAGAAAGCGGAAGACGCAGTCACAAATGTTAGGAACATGGCAGAGCGAGAACAATATATGGAGGCAAATATCGCCCTCAAAGCCACCACGGCGAAATACAAATACACTCTAAACCAAACATCAAGAGAAAGCTGGAAAAACAAAACAGAAAGCCTCAATTTAGACAAAGAAGGGAACAAACTATGGAAGCTAGTCAGAGCCATGAATGACGAAACTCCATCAAACAAACAAATTACAATCAAGCAGGGTGACAACATGCTCACTGGAAAAAAAGCAGTAAACGCCTTTGTTAAACATTATGCCAGAGCAAACCACATTGATGTCCCTGCAGATAGGCATACAGACATTAGTGAAGAGCAAAAGGGGCACGACAACATCAATATGGCACCAGAAGAGCATATGATGGCAAAATTAACAATGAATGAAATGGAAGAGGCCATGAGAACACTAAAGAAAAGGAAATCTCCCGGAAAAGACGGGATAACAAACGAAATGCTGATGGGGCTGGGCCAAACAGCAAAGAGGAAACTACTATCAGTCCTGAACCAACGCTGGAAAAGGGGTAGTGTACCCCAGGCATGGAAAGACGCAGAAAGGAAAAGACAAAACAGATCCAAATGGATATAGGCCCATCAGCCTACTGAGCTGCGTAGGCAAACTGATGGAACGTATGATAAACACCAGACTGATGTGGCATCTGGAAGAAAAACACATACTAATTCCACAGCAAGCAGGCTTTAGACAGCAAAGATCAACTGAGGATCAGGTCATCCTCATAGCCAAGGAAATAGAAGATGCCTACCAGGAGAAAAAACACACAGTAGCGGTTTGGGTGGACCTAGAAAAGGCATTTGACAAAGTCTGGAAAGAGGGACTTAGAGTCAAGCTAAGAAGAAGTGAAGTTTGTGGGAAAATGTACAAATGGATCAGTCACTGCCTCAAAAACAAAACGGCCAGAGTTCAAGTACAAGGGCAGATGAGCAAAAAGGTGACACTTGAGCAGGGAGTACCCCAAGGGGGAGTACTGTCACCCACACTCTTCCTGGTGTATATAAATAACATAACAGAGAATATACCAAGAAGAGTCCATAGCTCAATGTTTGCAGACGATCTGGCTATGTGGACCTCTGAAAAGAATCTCACCATAGCAAGAAATCGGATGCAGCAGGCCCTAACATCGCTGGAAGAGTGGGCGAACTTATGGCTGGTCAAAATAAACGAGGAATGTACAAATACGACATGTACAATATTCTCGCTATCAAACAAACCCCCAAAACACCAAATTAAGTCTTAACGGCAAGTACCTGCAGCCAAATGACAGCCCAAACTACCTGGGAGTCACATTTGATCGGCGCATGACATGGAAAAGTCAGATCGAGAAAAACCGAATGAGAGGCAGAGAAAGAATGGCAATAATGAGGATACTTGCTGGCACAAGCTGGGGAGCAGACGAAGGCATACTAAAGAAACTGTACACTGGAAGAGTGAGACCAGTTCTCGAGTATGGCATTGCGGCATGGACAACAGCAGCAAAGGCGAACTTCGATAAAATTAGCAAACTCCAAAACCAAGCCAGGAGAGTTATAACAGGAGGCATGAAGTCAACGCCAATTCTAGAACTTGAAAAGATTACAAAACTGCAATCCATGACGGACAGAAGAGACTGCAGAGCCCAGCTGCAATCAGAGAAACTCAGAAGACTGACTGACAATCCTATGCACCAGAGACTAAACAATCTCGGAAATGGGAAACTACAGCTGAAAAACTTTACAGAAAAAGCCAAAGCAAAGATGAACGAAGACCCTATAAACGCACTAACAACACCAAAGCCCATCCCTACTGTACGAAAACCTACCTGGAGACAGCATATATTTCCAGAGGTAGTAGAAAATATACCACGTATTGGAAACAAAAAACTGCCAAACTGAAAAAGAAAGAAGAGATACTACCCAGAGCTACATAACGAAAAACTACCCAAACATGGACTGGACCCATGCATACACCGACTGTTCTGTAACAAACACAACACATAACGGAGGGGCAGGAGCATTTCTGAACCTACCAAATGGCAGAAAAATAGCACTGTCATTCGCTACTGGAAAATACACAAGCAATTTCAGAGCGGAGGCAGAGGCACTGAGGGCGGCAGTGGAAAAAATGGTGACAGGTAAAAGGAATGAAAGCCATATAGTCCTGCTTACAGATGCCTTAGCCGTAGTCACAGCACTAAAAATCCAGAAAAATACTGAATTTAATAATTTAAGAGCAGTACTCTGTCAACTATGCCAGCAGTCCGCATCAAAAAGGGTAGTGGTACAGTGGATTCCATCCCACTGCAACATCCAAGGCAACGAGGAAGCAGACAGACTGACAAAAGAAGGTGCAAGACTACCACAACCAGATACTAGTATGACATACGAAGAGTCAAAACGGCTTATTAGAGCTAGATACATGACCAAATGGGAAACCGAACATACTGGCTACACAAAAAACGATGCCTATTACCAGTTGAACAGAAGAGAGCAGGTCGTGGTCTTTAGACTTCGCACTGGCCACAATAGACTGAGGTACCACCTACTCAACAAATTGAAGATAGGTGGCACTGACGAATGCCCGTGTGGTACCGGGAAAATGACCGCTGAGCATTTGCTGCAAAACTGCCCGACATACGAGGATCGGAGAGAGCAGATGTCGCCATCACCAGTGGCAACACTAGACAAGCTCTATGGCAGTGTCGACAGCCTCAGGATGACCGCTGCTTTTTTCGAAAAAATAAAGGTTGATGTCTGACTGCGTACGATGAAGAAGAAGAAGAAGGACTTGGTAGTGGCCGATCGACACAACAGGCCTTTGACGCCTACGCGAACATTATTGTCATTATTTATATCAACCGCTGTGGTTCTAGAAGTCATGACTTTCGTCTTTGAGGCATTTACGTTAATTCCGCTCTGTTTACTGGTTCTGAATACTGAATGAAAGGAAGTCACAAGCATGCGTATGACAGTTACTATGAACTTAAAAAAATAACCAAAAATAACTACACCCGTGTATCATACCAGCAATGTCGTAAGAGGCGACTAAGGAGGGCAAGGCATGCGGCTGGTCACCTCTTCCTGTAGAAACTTAAAACCACAATCAAAATTAAAATAAGTTATCAGCACTCCGGAGAAAAGGAGTAGCGAGCAAGTCAAGATACGTAATTCTGGCGAATCAGAACGAATATCTTGAAACGGAGACATATCGCGACCATCGAACAAACTTATTTAACACTGGAAAAATTATAGTTGTTTTAAAATTGTTTACGTAATTTCTAAACAAATTTATTTTGAAACTCCTTCCAAATAAATGAGAATCTACTGTAAAGTTGACGAACGATTTCCAGGAAGACCAGTCACGGGCACACTCTGGATTAACGAGGAAGACAGGCGACAAGTATTTCAAAACAAATAGACGAGATGCCTCTCTAAATATGAATGCCACAAACCATCGAGTCAATAGGGCAATCACAGCCTGCCTACAAAGTCTTTAGAAACGGGCAAGATGGTCACATGATACGAATGGGCACATCGGGAAGATAAGCTCCCCTCCAGCCACCATAATACGGGTGAGATGGTTTGAGAGAAAATACTAGACGTACCCATGTTCGAAAAATGTGCAATGAACATATGACAAAAATACATTTTTGGAACAAACAAATATTTATAACTTTTTGTCAATGGAAATGAAGAATGTTTTTATGTGGTACATCTTTTTCTTCTTCTTCTTCTTCTTCTTCTTCTTCTTCTTTTTCTTCTTCTTCTTCTTCATCTTCTTCTTCGTTCTCAAACTTCCGCTAATAAGCCTTCAAAAGAGTTTAGTAAGTAGCTGTATGTAGTTCAGAGAATGGAATGCGTTGTGTCGTAGTTTACAGCTTGACTGTAATATTTGCACCTTTCGGTCTGACACAGCCGGCTTCAGCATGTCAATTTGTGTATCGGGTTAACCTTCCCTCTTTGATCCCTTCCCCTTAGCCAGTCTGCCCAGTTGAATATATATATATATATAGTAAATATTGTTTTCTATAAGAAAATCAACAGCTTCCCTGAAAGCACGAGAAGACTAGCGATGATATGTCGGAAGAGAGTAATTTGAAAAGACAACTTACAACAGCACATCAGAGTTTAAAATGCTGATCTCTTTGGAATGCATGAAAGGAGCAAGTTTTCAACCAAATGTAAATAGCTTGATGAAATTGATGGAAAATATGTTCTTCATCCTGGATTGTTGTCACTGCAGATGTTTGTCTAAGCTCGTTCTCTTTGCGTGTATGTCTAAAAAGTTGTGATTCTCTTCTTTGAGCTTAAACTTTGCGGAATGTATTGATTTGGTTGAAGAACTAACATCACGAGTTACTCTTGTTTAATAAAAATCACAAAGTGTCAGAATCAAAACGAGAAAATGAAAGAACATGTTAGATCCACATTTGTCGACATTTTGTTCTCCTCGTTTATCTCGTATTCCAAGGTGGAATGCTTTTTTTGCGTTAAAAGCCCATTACATACTACTTCAGAACGGATATGTTGATCCATTTAATTCCCATAGTGGTACGACATAGGTATTTTATGAGCCAAAGCACCGACATGTTTTGGTTTATAAGATGTACCACTGCCTTCTAGATCCTCTGTCTAGCTTAAAAAGAAATAAAACAATCAAATGTCACTTCTGTGAATAGAAGAATTAAGGTGGAGATCAGCGAAAAGAGAGGAATACATAAGACTGTACACCAGAGGTATGCACGTAGCTAACTTTGAAAATGTACCAATATTTTTAAATGCCGAGAATTAAAGGCCCCAAAAAAGGAAATGAAGATTGGAAATTACGGAATTGAAAAACGTTGACAGAATAAATGATAAAAATGCACTATGGTAAGTCATTTAGAAAGTCACAAACTAATATGGGATAGCTGGAAAAAATGTAGTTAATAGTTTTTAAAGGTGTCATGAAGTAGAAGGCTGAACCTTGTGATTACTGTAGGTAGCAGACGATAAATGTCAACTCTGATACAAAACGGCGTCTGTACTAACAGAGTATACAATCAAGATTGGTGTGTGTATTGAACAAAAGTACTTTCTGTCTGCAAAAGATATTCATTAAAAAATGTACCTATTTACGATGAGACGTGTTTGTCGCGTAACGCTTGATACAACTGGGTCGATACATTTTCTGAACGACGCTCACAAATTGCTGATGACACCCGACCTACCTGTGCTGTTCAGATTGCAGCAGAAGCATCTGTGCGGGGGATAGCGGAGATGATTCAAGCTGGCAGACGAGTAACGATAGAGAAGTAACTAAGACATGTGCACATATTTCAATACTTGGGCACTCACATAAGATCGGGTGGGGGAGAGGGGGGGGGGGTGCACTAATGAAATAACAGAATAACCCGGGCAAAGTCTTCCAGAGTATGAGAAGAATCTTGAGCAACAACACCATATCACTGGAATTAAGGAAGAGAGTTCTTGGATGCTACGTCAAACCAGTAGTGACATACGGCGGCGAGTCATGGACAATCAGCAGGTAAGTACAGAGATTATTGGAGGCAACGAAAATGTAGTTATACAGAAGAATGCTGAGAATTCCATGGACTGCAAAGAAAGCTAATAACGTGGTAGTTGAAGAAGCACAGACAAAAAGACAGCTTATGGCAAAAAGCAGGACAAGGCAGTCACCCTGTTCTTATATCATGAGAAGAGACGTGTTGGAGCACATGGTGACAACGGGCAGACAGAATCGCAGAGAGGAGACAGGTGCAGCCAAAGACAGCAAATATTGGGCAGGTTGGAATAATGTCATGTGAGACGATCAAAAGCGTAACGCCTTTTATATATATATATATATATATATATATATATATATATATATATATATATATATATATATATATATATATATATATATAAAAGCTTGTCATAAGTCTTTACCCTGACTATGAAGGAGTAGAAGGAGAAAGCTGAAACTTGGCACAAAGGTAGCTCATTCAATAATAGTTTGTACAGGTTTTGAGAAGTATGACTTTCCCTCCTCGACTGGTTTACCCTTTATGGTGCCTGGCGCAACACACCTTATTGACCAGATCTGCTACTCTAACAGTTTGTCAGAACAATGGAGAAATCAGAGGCCAGAACTGTGATAAAATTATTGATCTTGCAGGGGAAAACACCTACAGAAATACACAGGGAGATTGAACCGGTGTTTGAGGAATTCTGTCCTTTGTATGGTTCTGTAAAAAACTGGTGTAGGCAGTTTAAGTGTGGCCGTTCCCAAGTTGATGATCTTCCAAGATCAAGAAGACAATCCTCAGAGTGCAGCAAAGAAAATACTGCAATAGTGAAGAATATCATTGATCAGGATAGGAAAATGACAATTGCAGAGATATTTAGATCAGCAAATCTGAATGAAAGTACCGTTTATAGAATTTTTCACAACATACTGAACATGAGAAAAGTGTGTCCCCGCTGGGTCCCGCGTCTGCTGACATGTGAAAAGTGTGTCCCCGCTGGGTCCCGCGTCTGCTGACATGTGAAAAGTGTGTCCCCGCTGGGTCCCGCGTCTGCTGACATGTGAAAAGTGTGTCCCCGCTGGGTCCCGCGTCTGCTGACATGAGAAAAGTGTGTCCCCGCTGGGTCCCGCGTCTGCTGACATGTGAAAAGAAACAAACGAGGGTTCATTGCTGTGGCGTTGCTCAATATGTGTCGGTCGAAAAACATGTTGCCGACCACGGTGACAGTAGATGAGACTTGGGTTCACCATTATGATCCAGAATCCAAAGTTGTCAGCATGCAGCGGAAAACCCCGGGCTCACCAACACATGTCAAGCCAAGAGCACAAAAATCTGCAAGAAAAGTGATGCTGACTGTTTTTTGGGACGTCAAAGGTGTCATATTGAAAGATTATCTGGCTCATGGCAACACGGTAAATTGGGCGAAATTATGCAGATCTCCTTACCAAACTAAGAAAGAATGTGACCAGAAAACGAGGGATAGTGCGCACTCAAATTCTGCCTTTGCTTCAACACAACGCACCCTCTCATAAAGCAAGGCTTGTGCTGCAAACATCTAACGATTTTAATATTGAAATTCTTCCACACCCATCATATTTTCCGGATTTAGTTCCATAAGACTTTTTTCTTTTCCAAAAACTTAAAAAATAGCTGAAAGGAAATCATTTTGACAGTGACGAAGATGTCATATTGGCTTGTGATAACTGGTTTAGTTTGAAAAATAGGTTACTTCATTCTGAAGGTCTTTTCAGGATCACGAAGAGATTGCAGAAATGTATAAATTCAGGTGGTTTCTACATTGAGAAGGAATAAGCACTGTGTCAAATAACCTCCTACTCCTTCACGGTCAGGGTAAAGACTTATGACAAGCCCCTTGTGTGTGTGTGTATTTATATATATATAAGTAGACCTGGCCTAAATACGTACAGAAACAATTAGATACTTTTTGTGTGACTGACGATTACATTGCCTGCCGTTGCATTGTTATGCAGAGTTTCTTCCTATTGTTATGTATAGAGAAGCAGCGTTATCGCATTAGCTTCATTTATCTCAATAAGTGTTCTGACAAAGCCATGTTGTGGGTAAAACGTTAGACATTTCGTTAAGAGCCAACGACGAGGGTACACCGACGTGGGACCGAAATACTCGAACTAAATCGTTTTGAGAGGAAATAACAACGAGATTCCACACAAGTATCTAGCTAGTGTTGTGTGTTGCCAGATAAGAAGAAGAGTTGGCTAACAATGACCGTTAATGTTTAGCATTAAAGTGATTTGGCAGTGTCAACTGGTTTGTAATGTAAATGGATCTTGGATGGTTGACTTCAGATTGAAGATAAATTTTTTGTTTGTACCAAAAATTCAACATTTAAAACATTTTTCTTTGAAACAAATGTTGCTTAATTAATTATGTGCGTTTTTGTAGTGTCTTTCTCGTGCCAGGTAATCGAATCACCTGGCAGGGACGACTATCAGTGACCTAAATTAGTGTCTCAGAATATTAACATTATCTGTTCGTCCAAATAGTAAAAATGCATGAGCACTTAAGTTTTGTTGCGTATTTGGGAGCGTTTGTCAGGCACAGCACGTTGTGGTACACCTAGCTGTAAACGAATATCTGAGACTGGTGCAGTGGCATATCGTTAGTCACACCAAATAAATGGAATTGGCCACTCCTGCTCGCATAAGCTGAGGTCGTGTACAACTAAGTATCTAACACCGCATCCTCGATGGCAGTGTTTGCAGTTCAACTATTTTTGCCTTAAGCTAAAGAACACTGCTAAGATGTGAAACGGTTATCACACCTTTCAAAATAATATGAACCTTCTTTGTATAATGACGTTTCTAACACTTCATCCTTAACAGCAGCATCTGATTTGGAACTACCTTAAACTTTTCAAACACAAAAATGTGCCCTCGCCAATCTCGCAGATGTAAAATTTAGTAAATGTGACAGAAGACGACGCAGTGAATGAATTGGCAGCAGCCGTCGTTTCAAGCAAAGATGGCTACTTGCATCAGGGTAAGCGAATCGTAGCTGACAAAGTCTATATTCTTTTTACGTAGCGAGATGTTTGTACTTTTAAAATACCTGGTGAAATTAAACCAAGTGTTTGGAACTCAAGAAGAATGCCCCAAATCAGAAACTTGCAAAGAGTGACCGTAAGAGCCGTTGGTTTCTTTAGAAAGGAAAACAGCGTGTGAATGAACTATTTCACTGGATTAACAGAGGTTATCATCTTCGCTCACTGTTTGGCAACAACGTGAAGTAGGTTTCTTTTAAAGAAAGCATGTCTCTGAGCATTTTTAGTCATTCGCCATTTTACTCTGCTGTGAAGCAACTACTGCTGATCACTTTACAGTAACCATGTATCCAAGCTTTCGCAGTCATTTACCATTTTACTCTAATGTGAAGCATGGATCTCAACTACTGCTGGTCACTTTACAGTAACCATGTATCCAAGCTTTCGCAGTCATTTACCATTTTACTCTAATGTGAAGCATGGATCTCAACTACTGCTGGTCACTTTACAGTAACCATGTATCCAAGCTTTCGCAGTCATTTACCATTTTACTCTAATGTGAAGCATGGATCTCAACTACTGCTGGTCACTTTACAGTAACCATGTATCCAAGCTTTCGCAGTGGCTCGTTGCGATATTAGCTCTTAGTATACCCACATTAAAACCACGTTTTACGCCATCTGTTTCAAGATTATATTTTGAGGTTAGTGTACCATAATATATTGTATCATAATTTTCTTATTTTAGACATGACATTAATATATCTGATATACAAATATGTAGAATTGAATGGGCTATCAAATAGAACTGCTTTTTATCTTTAAATAATAAAGAATAGATAAATAGTAGTCCACATATAGTGTAAATATGAATTTTTAAAATTAATTTGAGAAAAAAAGTTTGAACGTCCAATTATATATCAATCTTTTTATATGCATATATTTATATGTGCATTTTACACGATCATGCTGCTAGTCAAAAGCACGGCCCTCTTTAGTCTTCTTTTTTGATATCTTTAGATGAATACAATGATTCTATTCTTTTCACGCCAGATACCACTCGTTAAAGAAAGAAGCACGTAATAGTCAAATAAACAAGTCAGATTAAAAAGAACAATGTTCTTTGAAACATGTCATGTCCTTATCAGCGTGGGACATAGAAAATGTTTCAGACCTGGCTCATAAACAGATAAATCATTATTTCTGTATGTTGTTCCCAGCGTCACGATCTAATCGATCCAGCAACTCAATAAATGAAAACATGGTGTGTTTCATAAGACAAGATACAAGACGAATCAAATTCGATTCCTTGAGTCCATACATTCTGCTGTGTCTAAATCTTCAAATGTGCGACTATCAAACACTGCTAATACATCTCAATACTTAGTATATGTGTGTGTTTGTTGCCGTTGTTTGGTTGCCCATAGTTAACATGTGTACCCAATTATTTATTGTTAATTTTACCTTAAGTTACCACACAAAATGGTTCACGTAAAAGTAGATATACACAACGCAACAGTAAGACATGCGTATGATTAGCGTACTTGTAGAGCACCCGTTTTTCATAGCAGAGGTAGGAGGTTCCTCCCCCTACGAGCACGCTACATCTGACCCAGCTGTATAAGGGGTACATTTCTAAATGTGTACCTGACCTACGGTTTTTGGGAAGAAAGACATCGAGGAAAGGAACCACGCTCATGATGTGGCTTAGTACGATTAAGTCTTTAAGACTTCATCCCCGACGGCAGTTTTTGATATGAGACTTTATTTCTTTTTATAACAGTATCACGTTGATAATAACATAAACAAGCACGGTTAAGTTCTTCTTCTTCTTCATCGTACGCTGTTTACAGCGATATTTACGTTGCACTGTTTTATTTTGTTAAGCCTGTGGCTCAGTGCATCCGATTTCAACAGGCGTTTCTGTAGGGATGCCCTCCTTAGCCTTTGGTTGTTCCCAGCCTATCTGCAAGGCAGCAGTTGTTTTTGGTCAGAGTTGTCTCTCTTAGGGAAGTTGTCTTGCAGGACTAACGAATCTTCCCCACTCGTGTATATAGGGTGTGGCAATGATATGATATGATGGACTATGTACTAGTTTGTACTATCCCGGAAGAGAGGCAGTCCAGTGTGACTGTGTCTCAGGATCGTCACGTCCTGCCAGAAACGTAGCATATGCATGTGAGTGAGATATCTCTTTGCTCCCTTTATTTTCTCGGCTCATCTGCAGTGATGGCACGCCTAGCATTCCCCGCCACCTGGGACGTTGTCACAATAGGGCTGGACTGCATCTCTTCTGCGTCCATTGGGATGACTGATAGCAGACAGAGGTAAAGAGCGAGACAGGAGTGTATTTCGCCAGGTGCATTTCTGCGGCTCGACCGGGCCGGGCTGAGACGCGAGCCCCAGGTCCCAACCATATCGTGACCTTCCATCACAGCGGTGCTGAGATTTAGGGCGGGATTCTGGCTTAGAGGCGTTCGGCCGTAGTCCCTCATGTGGTAGCTTCGCACCATTGGCTTATCAGCCAAGCACGTGGACCAAATGTCAGCGACCTGCGATTCCTCTCGAAGGAGTGCATTTAACCAGGGGACAAGCCTGGTAATGGCACGGAGATGTTGTTCGCCTGGTGTGCGGACATATCTCATGATCAAGGGGTTGCGTCTCAACAGTTCGCAGTGAGGTGGCTGCTCTACTGCTTACGACACCCCGACCGAGAACTAAGTCTTCTACTAGTGGTTTCACACCTCATCGCCGTATGGGGTGAATGTCGGGCAGCTTCCCGCCCGCTTTGATCGGCGGACGGCAGAGACCTCTTTCTGTGGCTCGACCGCGTCGGGCTGAGGCGCGAGCCCCAGGTCCCAACCCTATCGTAGCCTCCCATCGCAGTGGTGCTGAGATTTAGGGCGGGATTCCGGCTTAGAGGCGTTCGGCCGTAATCCCTCACATGGTAACCTCGCGCCATTGGCTTATCAGCCTGGTACCTGAACCAAAATCTCTGCGGCTCTTCTCGAATTGAGCAGGATTACCGTAGCAACGCCCTGTCATTAGTAGGGTAAAACTGACCTGTCTTCCGAGATCTATTTCCAGCACACATTCACTATTAGACCGGACGAATCAATAGAGGGCTTTTTAGTTTGTCAACGGCTAAGTTGGAATAACGAGAAATCTTCTTATGGAGCAATCTCCTTATGGAGCAATCTTCTTATGGAGCAATCTTTTTGTGGAGCAATCTTCTTAGAAGACAATCTTCTTATGGAGCAATCTTCTTATGGAGCAATCTTTTTAGGGGACAATCTTCTTATGGATCAATCTTCTTATGGAGCAATCTTCTTAGGGGACAATCTTCTTATGGAGCAATCTTCTTAGGGAACTTCTTATGGAGCAATCTTCTTATGGAGCAATTTTCTTAGGGGACAATCTTCGTATGGTGCAATCTTCTTATCCAGCAATCTTCTTATGGAGCAATCTTCTTATGGGACAATCTTCTTATGGAGCAATCTTCTTAGGGAGCAATCTTCTTATGGAGCAATCTTCTTATGGAGCAATCTTCTTATGGAGCAATCTTCTTATGGAGCAATCTTCTTATGGAGCAATCTTGGGCTGGAGTCTCATTTTGCAGCAGGCTAGTGAGTGGTCAGTATTCCGCATAGACACAGCAGAAATTGATATTCCTGAAAGGGTTGAAGAATTCACAAAATCCCTCTCTGAATTACTAGCATAACAGAGCACTATTGGAAGCGCTACAGAAAGGTGAGAACACGTCAGAGGGTCAACACACACCACAACCTTGTCGGTCTTTGCAAAGAAGACAACAAACAGAAATGACTGATTTGAGAGTGGGTCGGCCATCCTTGAACCAGCCATTAAAGAGCACCAATCTACTCACCTGGAGTTAAAGATTTCCCCGAGCAGCACGGTCGTGGAGGCTAATAAATCCGCAAAGAGTACAGGATAGAGACTGCCAAAGAAATGTGCAAATGACTACTGGCTCTGTTAAGTCCATACACTCGGCAGCGGATACTGGTAACATCAGGGCAATGTACGAGGGCATGAAGAAAGCATTTGGACCAACAAACTGGTATACAACGCCTCTGAAATATGCGACAGGTCAGATCATTCTGGAGAAGGATATGCAAAGGAAGAGATGGACCGAAAACTATTCAGTCTTGTACACCTGTAATACCTGGCGGGCTCTGGTCTCGAGATGGGCCGAACACTATTCAGTCTGGTACACCTGTAATACTTGGCGGATTCTGCTCTCGAGATGGTCGAGCACTATTCAGTCTTGTACACCTGTAAAAACGTAGTGGCGGACTCTGCTCTCAACGAAATTGTGGTTCTGCAGGTATTGCAGGAACTTGACAATAAACCGAGAATACAAGATTTCGAAAAGGCTATCGAAGGCATACCAGTGGGAAAGGCAACCGGTAGAGATGGCATTTCAGTAGACATCATCAAATGAGGGAGGAACGTACTTCTTCAATACCTGTACGAACATATCTGCCAGTGCTGGGATGAGGGAGAGATATCACAGGACATGAGAGACGTCATAATATAAACCCTTTACAAGAACAAGGGCGACAGAGGTGACTACACCAATTACAGGAGAATATCGCTCTTCAACTTCGTAGGCAAAGTGTATGATCGTGCCATCCTGAGCAGGTTGTGAAAGCTGGCCGACAGGGTGTATCCAGAGTCCCAGTGTGGTTTTCGCGCTGAAAGGTCTACCATTGATACGGTTTTTTTACTGAAACAATTGCAAGAGAAATGCAGAGAACAACACAGACCACTATTTCTAGCCTTCATCGACTTCACCAAGGCATTCTTCTTCTTCTTCTTCGTACGCAGTCAGACAGTAACCATTATTTTTTCGAAAAAAGCAGCGATCATCCTGAGGCTGTCGACACTGCCATAGAGCTTGTCTAGTGTTGCCACTGGTGATGGCCACATCTGCTCTCTCTGATCCTCGTATGTCGGGCAATTTTGCAGCAAATGCTCAGCGGTCATTTTCCCGGTACCACACGGGCATTCGTCGGTGCCCCCTATCTTCAATTTGTTGAATAGGTGGTACCTCAGTCTATTGTGGCCAGTACGAAGTCTGAAGACCACGACCTGCTCTCTGCTGTTCAACTGGTAATAGGCATCGTTTTTGGTGTAGCCAGTATGTTCGTTTTCCAATTTGGTCATGTATCTAGCTCTAATAAGCCGTTTTGACTCTTCGTATGTCATACTAGTATCTGACACCAAGGCATTCAACCTGGTAAACAGAGAGTGTCTTTTTAAAGCTGTGTCTAAAGGTGGCTGCCAACTTAAACTACTGAGCATGAGTAGGTCTTTTCATATGTATGTAGTGGGCATGAAAGTTATAGTGCTGCATGACAGTCAGGGATCTGAGGCCTTCGACATTAACAGCGGAGTTAAATAAAGTTGTGTCCTGGCTCCAACTCTTTTCGCAATTTATTTTGCCATCGTGCTTAGACACACTTTTAAAACTCCTACAGAGGGGTGTTTTTGCATACTAGATCAGATGGGAGACTATTCAACCTAATTAGACTGCGAGAATAACGTATGAGAAGGGAGACTATTATTCGGGCTATGCTCTTCGCAGACGATGCTGCCCTGGTCGCCCAAACGGAAGCTGAATTAAGATCCTCATGAATAGGTTGTCTAAATCATGTAATCTGTTTGGACTCACCATCAGCGTACATAACACGAAAGTGTTGGCTTAGGGTGCAGATTCTCCAGACATTGTCTTAAACGATAAACATCTAGAAGTAGTACATCACTTTAACTACCTCAAATCTTTCATTACCGACAACCTTTCACTGAACGCGGACATCGGCAAGAGGGGAGGCTCTCACCCTGAAGGCCACTCTTCTCTCTCTTCTCTCACCTCACTCTGTTTCATTTGACTCTATCCTACAGTCACACCCTTGCACAACTTTCACACGCGCCCTCGTGGTAAAGCCCTTCCATAGCACTTTGGTTGGGCTAGCTTCTGAGGGCGCACAAACCTAGCATAGGTACATACAGACGCACACATGCATCCAAGCACTGGTTTATGCATCCTGATATCGCCCAATTGACTACGGTCTGGGGTGGAAAATGGCGCGCCTCCGCCAGTAGAAACTAGTGAGGCAAACATCTAAGCAAAAAAAAAAAAACTGAACGCGGAGCTGAGGAACGGCCTCATCAGCACTTACCAGGTTCTCACTGAGAGTGTGGGATAACAACATGCTGACCATCTCCACAAAGGTTGTTGTGTACAGATCATGTGTGATTAGTACTCTGCTCTGTGCCAGCGAAATATCGACTGTGAAAGGAGATTAGAAACGTTCGCGGCGAAAGCTAGGGCAACAACTGTCTGTCCCCAATCGCTCGAGACAAATCATATATGTATGTATACATGCATGTATGAATAAATGTTTTTATGAATGCATGCTTCTACCGTATGCATGTATGTATGTTTGTATGTATGTAAGTATATATCTATGTATGTATGTAGCTGTGTATGTATGTATTGTAATAGATCTTAGCTATACAGAGAATATATAGGTAGGAGCTTAGACAACCATTTATTTATTTATTCTTCGGGGGACTTGAGTCATTAAAGCTGAACTAATTTTCGCTAGGTTTTGAGTAACAAAATCGAACCACGACGTAAGTTACAGGCCATGTGTCAACACCTGGACCGATAGTGGCTGAAGACGCGTAGCCTTGTTGTCGCCGACAAACCCGCGTCGTCTGGATACCATGCGAACAGGATGGATGGTGGCAAGCAGATGGACAATAACGTCAGCCGTTTTGGAAATCATGTAATCTGGGGATGCAGATCAAATATAAATTCCGGCATATAGAGACGTGATGATCATTACTAGAGAAGAGATTTAAAAAAGACACCCAGTTGAGAGAGGGCGGCGGAGAGAAGAGACTTGACTTCAGAGATTACTTGAGACAGAATTCGAAAGAGATAGGCAGTAGAGAGCGGTCGACTTAGAACATTACAGAAGAACACTTTCGAATGAGACGTTCAGTGGAGGGCAGGCAATACAGTTGAAGTAGATTTGAGAACCACAAAGAGAGAACATTTCACTTCAGAGACAGAGGTACTTTGGAAAGAGATGATGAGTGGAGGGCAGGCGACGAAGATATGCAGTTGAGGCAGATTTGAGTTTAGATTTACGCGACGGAGAGAGACAATTGAATAGGCACGCAGCAAACAAGGTAACTACCCTCATATTATATAGTAGTCGTAATTACAAGTCGTCAGTAGCTTATAGATGCAGTCTTCTAGTCACGCCATTCATTATATTGACGCAATACCCCTCATCGTATCGACATCACCTTGATCATGTGAATGTAAGTTGTTAGTCGCAGCTAGAGGCAGTTTTACAGTGATCCCATTGGATCATAATTGATGTGTTTAACCTGTCAACGTTGAGACCACTTTGATCTACCGCCGACAAAGAGGAGCAAGACTACGGACGTCATATCTGAGATCAGAACATACGAACTTTACCACCAGCGGTAATCCGTAACCAAGTTCGATCACAGTAGACCAGATGAAGAGAATAGGGTATCGTGACGTATAAATGGTGAGAGAAAGAATTTAAGTTTTTATGGAGTTGATAGTTGACAGTGTTTCTTGGTTAAAAAATATGTTGTATTATGTTTATATTTAGTGTTACTTGAATTTGTTTAGAGTGAGTGTAGAGTGCAAAAGAATAGAGCAGACCCCTTTACCGTCTGCGACAGAGCTCTATCAAATCGATTGGCTCTGGTACAGTACGTGTGTATGTATTTATGTATGTATGTATGTATGTATGTATGCGTGTGTTCATGAATGTGTCGTGTATACACATTTTAAAAAGTGTGTTTTTGTTTAATCATATTGATTGTTTCTTATTAACCATACACCAACATACTTGGCATACCGTTACTATTACTTCTCACATTCACTTAGACGTTCTTTCCTGCAAATAGCCGTCGGCAAATTAGTTGTGTATTTTGTGTCAAGTCCATGTTATTTGATGGTGTTGTGATTCGTTATCGTAGGGGAGGCACCTACCTCCTACAAGGCGCGTCAGCAGGGTTACGGATTGCTGAAAGGCCTCCTAATTTGGATGTTAGCTGCGAATAAATAAGTAGCCGTAGACAAATCGGGTCTGCAGGCATGGAGGCTGTAAGGAAGCAGCCCCTCCACCATGCAAAGACACAACAGGCTAATCACCTGTGTGTCTTAACAAATGATTACAAGACCTATACACCTCACGGTAGAAGAGGAGCGACTAAGTAAGTAAGTGATTCGTTGTGTGTTTTCATTATAGTTTGTTGTTGTCCCCAGTAAGACTTTGTGAACATAATGTAAGTATCGGTTTTTTGTTCTGTTTCGATGCAACAACTTAGCCATTAATGCTTGCATCATCACCAACGTTTCATCTTCATTACTACCACAGCTCTTCAATTTATTATTAACAATAAGAAAAGTGCATCAACTATTAGATAAACATGAAGCCACAATAAGCAATCTGTCAAAAAAGAAGATATACCCGAAATGACGATAACCAATGTACACTATTTAGTAGTTATACCCAGAGTAATAGTAATCAATTTGTACCAAATAGTAGATAACCACGAAATAACAATAATCAGTGCATACCAAAAAGTAGATATTTCTAAAATTACGATAATCAATTTACACAAAATATAATTTAAATATAATATACATATAAATATATATATATATATATATATATATATATATATATATATATATATATATATATATATATATAATGTAGCAACAAGAAATCTACACCAAATTGTAGATGTCCCCAAACTAACACAAACAAATGTAGCCGTAAATAGTGGATATACTAGAAAGAAATGTGCCCTCAAATTGTAAAGATATGCAAAGTAACAATAATACATGTATCCCAAATAGTAGATATTCCTAAACAAAACAAAGAAATGTCCTCAAATAGTTTTAACACGCCAAGTAACAATAATACATGTACCCGAATAGTAGATTTAGGCAAAGTAACAATAATATATGTACCCGAATAGTGGATTTACGCAAAGTAACAATAATACATGTACCCGAATAGTGGATTTGCGCAAAGTAACAATAACGCGTTCTCCAAATAGTAGATATTCCCAAACTGGCACGCACACAAAAATGTACCTCAACTAAATTATCCCATCGCCATTATTGTTCTAACCTGAAATTAGATATGTCATGTCCTAAGATTAGAACATGATGTCATTATGAGTTCCGCAGTGGTAAGGAACCCAGAGGGAAGAGAAAACCAGAGAACGCCCTCAGACAACTTGGCCAAGTACCAATACAAGTAGAAGTGAACTTTATTAACCAGTACTGGCACACCGTACAAGGGATGGCTGCAGTCCATGGGAGGTGGAGCTAATTGCTTGCTGCTCTCTTAAAGACATCATCAGACGTGTCGTCACTCATAACTTTGCCAGTAATTGAACGTAGGGACTGATAGGACAAAGTAGAAGATACATCCAAGTTATGTTAAGTATTTGCTCCTGATATATCCAAAGTATTAAAAAATGTACTTCACATTTTGCAAATATGTTTATAGTTAGGTCATTAGTAAAGCTTGTATACAAACTGGTTGAGAAAAAAAACAAGCGTATTAAAGGGGTTACATTGTAGAACTTGCCGGAGATATGGATCGTTTGAAACCATGAAGATAGGTATTACGGACGAATGCCCCTGTGGTACAGGGAAAATGACCCATGAACATCTGCTGCAAAGTTGCGGGACATACGAGGACCAGAGAAAGCACATGTGGACATCACCAGTGCCAACCCTAGACAAGCTCTATGGCAGTGTCGACAGCCTCAGGATGACTGCTGCTTTCTTCGAACAAATTCAAGTTGACGTCTGAGAGCGTACTAAGAAGAAGAAGTAGTTTGAGACCATATTGCATAATGCCGCTGTTTTTGTATCGTAGGATGATCGGTTCTCTTAAACACCGTTTTACCTTTCCTAGCTTCAAAGTCGGTTACCAATTATACATCGGTAGACGGTAGTGTGCCGCTATCGAGAGGTAAACAGGGTGCCTTTAATGTGATAGACAAAGAAATATAATTACTTTGCCCCTCGAAAGTTCATGTGGATTTCACATAAAGCTTTAACTATTAATGTGAGACAGAAGTTTCATTCAACAACCTTTACGTTTCGTTAAGAAATGGGAGATAAATTCAGCATTACGGAAACGCAAATATACTAAACAGACAGAAGGAAGAATTTGGAAAGCCTCGTGACAATGCGAAGGAACGAGGGCAAATGTGGCATTTGAAGGAAAAGAAGAAAGATACGGGATGATGTCGTATGATGACTGAGAAAACGTGTTATAAATTGTCATTACGGGCACGAATGAGATGCGGTATTGCGCAATAGTTTCACGTGCGCTACACTTCCCATCCAGTCGAGACGTTTCGGCATTGAGCAACATGACTAGAGATACACAAGGAGTCTACTTTGTCGGTATTAATGTCAAACAAAGAAAGAATGTTATCTTTTCTCAAGGCTAACCTGCACCAGACCAGCGAACTATAATTCAGCAGAACCAGCTCGTTTCCGAGTTTAAACTCAAACCAATTGCAACATAATCAAGAAGGTAATCAAATCCTGATACACAGAACACATTTTGTTCATGGTTAGAAAGGTCGTACTTCACCAAGAGAGGACTAACCAAAACAAACAGAGGGATGATGTAAAGAAAGCAGCTTAAAAATTGATTTCCAAAACCTTTCAATAAATAAAGGATATGGATATGAAGACATGATATAAATTGTTATTGTCAAATATAGACAATAAAAGCACGCGCGATACTGGTTGTAGCGTTCAGATAACTATCCAGAGATCGACTAATAAGTAACATGAATGGTGTATAGAAAATAGATTGACAGATAAAGATTATACATTGTATAGCAGATAGACAGAGAAACAAACTCTAAATGTTGTATATCAAATGGACAGACAGACAACCACTAAATGGTGTATAGTAAATGGACAGACAGTCAAACACTAAATGTTGTAAACCAAATGGACAGACAGACAAACTTGAAATGTTATATAGCAAATGGACAGACAAACACTAAATATTGAATAGCAAATGAAGACAGACAAACACTAACTGTTGTATTGCATATGGGCAGACAGATAAACTGTAAATGCTGTATTGCAAACGGGCAGACAGACAAACTATAAATGCTGTATAGGAAATTGACAGATAAACAATAAATAATTTGTCACAGATGGATGGACAGACAAGCAGTACATGTACTGCTTTGAGCATCTAGCAGATTAGCAGTAAATGATTTGGCAAGGATGAACAGACAGACACACGCTAATGCCATGCATGTATGCAAACAGATTGACTGAACTGAAAACCTGCAAATACTTTGCCCCAGGTGGATACCCAGACAAATAGAAAAAACTTGACCAAAAATGAAAAGACAGGTCAACACGAAATGTCAGGCTACATATTAACACACAAACAAGCCTTAAAATACCAGAACACGAAACGACAGACAGGAGATACACACCAAATACGAACTTGAATATTCACTTACTTTTGTGCAGTCGTTACATTCCATCACCAAAAACCATCACGCTAGAACGACTGACTTAACTCGCACTAAACTAGTTATCCATGGTTGATCCTACACTCGGTGAAAAAGATAAGGACGCTTGATCTCGGCGGTAAAGTAGTGAACATTCATTCCGCCCCAAATTTCCGTAAGCAGCGTAGTAGCAAACGCTGAAACACGATGAGCAACCAGTCTTGAACTTCCAAACATCAACTCTGATTAAGCCTATGGGCTGCTACAGCAAAGACATAAACTTGAACACGGTAAAATTCTAAGAACTCGAAAGCGTTGAGAAGTCTTAGCAATGCTATACGATTATCTGAACGTCTGTTTGGTAGAGAGGTCAGAGCACATGTTTACGGCGAAACGTACCGGGTACGCTGCGCGCTCTAATCCAATCGGCGGGAAAAGAGGACTAATTGTTAGTCACGGAAGAGAAGGAAAGGAACGGTACGTGCCATACCACGTAAGTTGAGGCCTCGTTCAAAGAGCTGAAAGAGGTTTGGGCGGCATAGAAGGGAACAGGTCACGACACACCACGAAAGTTAAGATCTCATACAAAAAGCTAAAGAAGACTGGGCGGCAAGGAAGGGAACATGTCACGACTTACCATAAAAGTTACGATCTCATACAAAGAGCTAAAGAAGACTGGGCCGCAAGGAAGGGAACAGGTCACGACACACCATTAAAGTTACGATCTCATACAAAGAGCTAAAGAAGACTGGGCGGCAAGGAAGGGGACAGGTCACGACACGCCCTAAAAGTTACGATCTCATACAAAGAGCTAAAGAAGACTGGGCAGCAAGGAAGGGGACCGATCATAACACACAACGAAAATTGAGATCTTATACAAAGATGGTATGCTGGACAGCAAGGAAGGGAACAGGTCACGACACACCATAAAAGTTAAGATCTCATACAAAGAGCTAAAGAAGACTGGGCAGCAAGGAAGGAACCAGATCACGACACACCTCGCTACTAAAGGTAAGTGTAGTCACAGAGCACTGCTACCGTGGACAATATGTTAGAGATCTCATATTGTGCTACTCCTGAGTTCTTTTGTGAGGGGACGTGAAACAAAAATGTACAACCGCGTTCTTTTAACTGCTCTCAAGGGTAAACAAGTAAACTGGTGCTTGTCTATTGAGGAGATTGAACCCGGTACATTTGACGTGACAAGTTAACGCTCTCTACCACTTTGTTTGACGTTCACATCAATGTTTTCTCGCTGAAATCATTCGCGTCGATCTACATTGAAAGCCCAGAAAGACCGATGTTCTACTTTCCTCCTGTATATACTTATAAACGATTGTGTAGATAAACAGGTAGTAAGCGTGTTGTGCCACCATAATAGTGCATGTGGTAGAGCCACTTCATCTCTGACAGCAGTGTCGGCTATGGGACTACGTTTACCTTAACTGTAAACAAATATATCATTTCGGCGTGTAGTTCTACGAATGGGATCGCCATGAGATTTACAGGTAAAGATGAAATGCCATAGCTCACACTGGTGTCTGGGATGAAATTCTAGAGACTTCATTGTATTAGGTCAGGGACCTCCAAACGCTAGAGTTAGTTAGTTAGTTAAGTTAGTTAGTTAGTTAGTTAGTTAGTTAGTTAGTTAGTTAAGTTAGTTAGTTAGTTAGTTAGTTAAGTTAGTTAGTTAGTTAGTTAAGTTAGTTAGTTAGTTAGTTAGTTAGTTAGTTAGTTAGTTAGTTAGTTAGTTAAGTTAGTTAGTTAGTTAGTTAGTTAGTTAGTTAAGTTAGTTAGTTAGTTAGTTAGTTAGTTAAGTTAGTTAGTTAGTTAGCTAGTTAGTTAGTTAGTTAGTTTAGTTAGTTAGTTTAGTTAGTTAATTAGTTAGTTAGTTAGTTAGTTAAGTTAGTTAGTTAGTTAGTTAGTTAGTTAGTTAAGTTAGTTAGTTAGTTAGTTAGTTAAGTTAGTTAGTTAGTTAGTTAGTTAAGTTAGTTAGTTAGTTAGTTAGTTAAGTTAGTTAGTTAGTTAAGTTAGTTAGTTAGTTAGTTTAGTTAGTTAGTTAGTTAGTTAGTTAAGTTAGTTAGTTAGTTAGTTAAGTTAGTTAGTTAGTTAGTTAGTTAAGTTAGTTAGTTAAGTTAGTTAGTTAGTTAGTTAGTTAGTTAAGTAGTTAGTTAGTTAGTTAGTTAAGATAGTTAGTTAGTTAGTTAGTTAGTTAAGTAAGTTAGTTAGTTAGTTAGTTAAGTTAGTTAGTTAGTTAGTCAGTTAGTTAAGTTAGTTAGTTAGTTAGTTAGTTAGTTAGTTGCCCATCGCAAGCGAAGAGTGTGACAGCATTAGACATGTTTATTCAGATGTGATTGCATATGACTTTACAGTCCGATCTTACCGTGACAAACTTTACTGCACGTAGGGCACGCGTGAACAGCATTTGTAGTTGTTATTCTTTCCTTCCGTACAGCTCGCTTTTCCTGCGCCTCTGTAGTGGTTCTCTGCTCAGCGAAGCAAACATCATGTGTGTTGGCAGTGCGCCAGGCTGAGCAGTTAGGAACAAGCAGCTCCCAGGCATCAACATCAATGGAGAAACTATTCAAAGAAACTTGTAGAGTGTCTTTGTTTCGTTTCTTTTGTTCCTCCCTGCGAGCGTTGTCCTGTCCTAAGCTCAAAGTACAACAGTTGTTAAGGGACATGCAAACAACATGCCCTGTCCATCTGATCTGGGCTCTCTGTAACAGCGTATAGATGCCAGAGAGCCTCATCCTGCTGGGGACTACAGAGTTAGGCACTCTATCCTGCCAACCGATCATAAGCTGTCTATGAATTGCCAATTTGCAAGGTAAAGAATCAAGAATCCTGACCTGCCTTCTATAGCCTGTCCATGTTTCGCATGCGTACAGAACGGTGGTTAGCACAACAACACGATACACACTTATATTGGCGGCAACGCTGATTCCCTGCCGGTCTCAAATGTGTTTGTTTTTTCTTAATCTGCCGAAAGCAGCACTAACTTTGGATATGTGACGATGAGATTAGTAATGTACTCCGTTAAAAGTTGCACGAGGCGTGTTCAAATGTTACCGGACCAAACTGCATCAAGTGAACATACGCACGGTGCGCACAATGATGTCACTTCTGATGTAAACAGCACATACCAACCGTCGAGTTCTCAAAAGTGCATGATCCTCCTACTCATAGTTTCCTCAGCAGACCGTTGAAAACATGTCGGGTGATACGGAATCCGTCCAGAGTTGATCAGCAAGCGGTGATTCGGTTTCAAACAGCTGAAGGGTGTCGACCAGTTGACATTCATCACAGAATGCAGGCAGTTTATGGTGACAAAAGTGTGTCGAAGGCAATAATGAAGAACTGGACAACGATGTTTAAAGAAGGACGTGAGGAAGCTATGAGTAAAAGGATAATGCAATTTTGCAAACTTGACGGTTACGGTTGGTATGTGCTGTTTGCATCATAAATGATGTAATTATGCGCATCATATGTATGTTCACTTGTTGCAGTTTGGTCCGGTTTCATTTGAACACGCCTCGTATATCGACTAACATTTATCAAATGGTCTGACGAAAGATTCATTGGCTTAATTGCAGATGAACACAATAATCATTTCAACTTCCTATTCATTTTAATTCACTGATGTTGTAATAACAGCTACATGAAATGAGAATTATTATTATTTCATGTTTTTCGAGCCTGATAAAATGCTGTGGACCACATTTGGCCCATATGGTTCGGGAGAGGGAAGGGGAGGGGGTGTTGGTTGTAGTTGGGGTCGATTTGCTAGGCCACATCTTGGTTTTTATTAGGTGGGGTGGCCAGCTCCCTTCCTCGCTGGCTTTCTTTCCCTGATAGGTTGACATTTTCAGCCGGGTCGACTGGAGCGTACCAAACAAATGCAGTTTCACTGTGAAAAGTTCGCCGTGAAAAGCGATTTACCACTAGGCTAATCAGACGCAGATTTATGGGGTGGAAGGATAAAGTATTCGGCGTGCAAAGACGACGTTTTTATTTTTACACTTTGCTTTCTCCCCTTTTTTAGAAAAAACAAACTAATGTGCCCCTCGGGTTTTCAACCCGTGCCTCCTTAGTCATGAGATCTGTATCCTAACAGATCTGCCAACTTGGTCATATTACCTGTACTAACCGGTGCGAGAATCTCTAACTCTTGATTCGTCTTTCCAGCTCAGCAGAGCGCGAAATTCAGAAACGAACACAAAGCAAGTCTGGCATCACTGGTTCTTAGCGCCAGGATTCGCTAGTGAAATCAGTAGCATTTGCAGCACGCGCGTATGGCTCGCGAGTAGCGCCTCGTGCTTGCAGAGATACATTCCTGGCTATGAGGTAGACATTTTTGGATGGCATCAATGGTAGTTTTTATTGTGAATGCGTTTCTGTGTTGTTGTGTTTGTTGTTGTTCGAAGCTATACGTGCTGAGTAAGTGATTCCCTTGACATCAGTAGTTTTCTAGTAGTAGGTTGCAGTGTCTCCTCTTACATCCCGAATCGCGCAGAAGAAAGTCATCTGGGTCTTCCTGGCTGTAGTGCAATGCAAGACTTCTCAGCGGACTCGCCACTCTGAGAACAATAGTGGCGATCGCTACCTTGTTGATCAGACTGCTGTGACAGCCTGCAGCACTGCAAAGAAGTATGGTTGGGTCAAGGTCACCAGTACGTTTCATTTAACCTGGACGTGATGTGGGGTCTTAGTCATCAGTATTTTTTTTTTTCGCCTTATTAATCTATTCCCCAAGGCGTGTGTGCGTTACACTGTGGTTTTTATTTTGCGCCTGTCGGCCCAGTGCATCCGACTTCAGCATGCATTTTATGTAAGGGTCTGCTTCCTCCTGCATTTTCTAAGGGTTTGCTTCCCCGGGGTAACGGCCGGTGCTGTGATGGGGATCGAACCCAGCACCTTCTGGTTGTGAGCCGTGCCACTTAACCACTAGGCCACGCCGTCCCCCTAGTCATCAGTATGTTTTACCTGACCTTGATATGAGGTGTGGATCTTGGTCAGTATGTTTCACTTGACCTTGACATGAGGTGTGGATCTTGGTCAGTATGTTTCACTTGACCTTGACATGAGGTGTGGATCTTGGTCAGTATGATTCACCTGACTTTGACAGGAGGTGTGGATCTTGGTCAGTATGATTCACCTAACCTTGACACGAGGTGTGGATCTTGGTAGTATGTTTCTCTTGCCTTGACATGAGGTGTGGATCTTGGTCAGTATGGTTCACCTGACCTTGACATGAGGTGTCAATGAATGAAATGAATGAGGCCATGAGAACTTTAAAGAAAAAGAAATTGCCCGGAAAAGATGGGGTAACAAACAAAATGCTGATGGGGTTGGGCCAAACAGCAAAGACGGGAATTGTACCGCAGGCATGGAAAGATGCTGTACTTATACCAGTACCAAAAAAAGAAAATCATAGTACAGAACCAAAATGGATACAGGACCATCAGTCTACTGAGCTGTGTAGGTAAATTGATGGAGCGTATGATAAACACCAGACTGATGTGACACCTGGAAGAAATACACATATTAATTCCACAGCAAGTATGATTTAGACAACACAGATCCACTGAGGATCAGGTCACTATCATAGCACAGGAAATAGGGGATGCTTACCAAGAGAAAAAGCATTTGACAAGATGTGGAAGGAGGGACTTAAAGTCAAGCTACGTAGAAGTGAAGTATCTGGAAAAATGTACAGATGGATCAGCCACTATATAGAAAACAGAACAGCCGGAGTTCAAGTATAAGGGCAGATGAGCAAAAAGGTGACACTGGAGCAAGGAGTACCCCAAGGGGGAGTACTGGCACCCACACTTTTTCAACATCATAGAGAATATACCAAGAAGAGTCCACAGCTCCATGTTTGCAGACAATCTGGCTATGTGGACCTCTGAAAAAAATCTCACCGTAGCAAACAATCGGATGCAGCAGCCCCTAACATCGTTGGAGGAGTGGGCGAAATCATGGCTGGTCAAAATAAATGAAGAAAAAACAACAAGTACGATATTCTCGCTTTCAAATAAACCACAGAACACCAAAATTAGTCTTAACGGCAAATATCTGCGGCCAAACAACAATCCAAACTACTTGGGAGTCATATTTGATCGGTGCATGACATGGAAAAGTCAGATCGAGAGAAACCGAATGAGAGCCAGACAAAGAATGGCAATCATGACGAAACTTGCTGGCACAAGCTGGGGAGCAGACGAAAGAATACTAAAGAAACTTTACACTGGAAGAGTGAGACCAGTTCTCAAGTGTGGCATGAGTAGAGCCCAGCAGCAAGCAGAGAAACTCAGAAGACTGATAGACTATCCATTGCATCAGAGACTAAATAGATTTGGAAATGGGAAACTAAAGTGGAGAAGCTTTGCAGAAATAGCCAAAGCAAAGATGAGCGAAGACCCTATGAACAACGTAACAACACCAAAGCCCATCCCTATTGTACGCAAACCCGCATGGAAGCAGCATATCATTCCGGAGGTGGTAGAAAACATACTAGGTATTGGAAACAGAACAGCCAGAATGAAAAAGAAAGAAGAGACATAACCCTGAGGTACATAGCGGAAAACTACCCAAGCATGGACTGGACCCATGCATACACCGACGGTTCTGTAACAAACACAACACAGAATGGAGGGGCAGGGGTATTCCTGAGCCTAACAAATGGTAGAAAAATAACACTGTCAGTGGCAACTGGAAAATACTCAAGCAATTTCAGAGCGGAGGTAGAGGCACTGAAGGCTGCTGTAAAAGCAATGCTGACAGGCAAAAGCAATGAAAGCCAGTTAGTCCTGTTTACAGATGTCCTGGCCGTAGTTACATCACTTAAAAGCCAGAAAAATACTGAACTTGATGATTTAAGAGCTTTACTCTGTCAATTATGCCAGCAGTCCGCACCAAAAAGAGTAGTGGTACAATGGGTTCCATCCCACAGTAACATCCTAGGCAACGAGGAGGCAGACAGACTGGCAAAAGAAGGTGCAAGACTACCACAACCAGATACTAGTGTGATCTTCAAAGAGTCCAAAAAGTTTGTTAGGGCCAGATACATGGCCAAATTGGAAACAGAACATACTGGCTACACAAAAAAATTATGCCTATTACCATTTGAACAGAAGAGAACAGGTCATGGTCTTCAGACACCGCACAGGCCACAACAGATTGAGGTACCAACTATTCAATAAACTGAATATAGGTGGCACTGACGAATACACCTGTGGTACAGGGAAAATGACCGCTGAACATCTGCTGCAAAATTGCCCGACATACGAGGACCAGAGAAAGCAGATGTGGCCATCACCAGTGGCAACACTAGACAAGCTCCATGGCAGTGCTGACAGCCTGAGGATGACAGCTGCTTTCTTCGAACAAATACAAGTTGACGACTGACAGTGTACGAAGAAGAAGAAGACATGAGGTGTGGATCTTGGTCAGTATGGTTCACCTGACCTTGACATGAGGTGTGGATCTTGGTCAGTATGGTTCACCTGACCTTGACATGAGGTGTGTATCTTGGTCAGTATAATTCACCTGACCTTGACATGAGGTGTAGATCTTGGTCAGTATGGTTCACCTGATGTGAGGTGGGGTATTTCGTTTCACCTGCCCCGGGACCAAAAGGAGACTAACGTCCTGTCAGGCCGAACATACTAACCAGACTTATGTTAGTTAGGGCCTGATGAAACATTGATCAAGACCAGAATTCATTTCCAAGCAGCTCTACTTGGAAACATGCTGTGTTATTGCAGTCTGGCAAGCGAGATGGGGATCCACATTGTCATCCCCATACTGCTTAATTTATCGAGAAACCTGGCATTGCACTACAACATGAAGGACCCTGGTTCACCTTCCCAAGTACGTCTCGTGATGTGAGGAGAGCAACTGTAACCCATCACCAAGGAAAGTTGTCAAGAGTACTAGTGGCATTAACAACACCTGACCCGGATGTTACTCTTCCCTCTCAATGTTTTTGTTTACCATTAAAGATTACAGTATTGCATCATAGCAAAGAATTAATGTACAAGAAGCAGGTAGTCTTGTGTTAAAGAATATAAAGTAAGTAGCATGTCCGTTACAGAACGTGGCTCCTTACAGTCGTTACTTATTTGGCTGTTATACGTTTCTTGGCAAGTGTGCAGTACGGTAGGTTGCCATTACTTTCCGTACCCGGAGGCGCTATCGCCGAGAACAAAACTCAGTTTCTGCCAAACTGGACATTGTGGGAATCGAGCCCTGTGCGTTGAAAATCGAGCGAATTTCACCTCATGTTTGATGCAGGCCTCGTAATAATGTCTACGTTATTTATATCAGGGATAATTTAAATAAACTTTTTTCTTTTTTCTTATTCTAAATCTTTGAAAAGTTTTGTTTTTCACTCTGTTATTGCTTGCAATTGAGCATGTGCCTATAGAGCTGTCTTTCAAAGCAAAGAAACAACACCAAATTGTTACAAGTAATAACAGAGCAAACCTAACGTGCACACTTTCGAAAGAGACAAGCGGCCTTAATTGCTTCGCTCTAGAAATCCCAGCACTGAGAATAAACGCTGAAATTACAATTTTTTATTGTTGTTTTTTTTAAATTAAATAAATACAAGAAAAGGAAAAACATAAAAGAAATGAAGATAGTAAGAAAGAAACAAATAAAAAGGAAAGAAATTTAAAAAAACCAAAGCAATAATGATGGAACTTGGGAGAAAAAAAAGAGGCAGACATTCACACTAGTAGATAAGATGGTAACAGCAACCTCCTTCATTTATTGCAGATATTATTCTTCTACGCGTGCCTTGATCACTGCCTGCACGATCTTTCCTCTCCACTTTTTTAAATCTCTAAACCGAAATCATTCCCCGTTTGTATTTCAGATTGCGATGGGAGATAGCGGAAAGTAGGAAACAATTTTTAGTCAAGTTAGTTGG
Source organism: Ariolimax columbianus (assembly GCA_036924085.1). Taxonomy (NCBI): domain Eukaryota; kingdom Metazoa; phylum Mollusca; class Gastropoda; order Stylommatophora; family Arionidae; genus Ariolimax; species Ariolimax columbianus. The sequence continues at coordinate 59,846,523 of JAVGWX010000011.1, forward strand.
CTTGGTATTTGTAGTTTATGTAGCAGACTGCGACAACGATCTATAACACAGTCCCTCAACCATGAACTAACTACCTGAATGCTTGGTTGAACCTGACAAAAACATAAACATAACTTTCGTGCGAGCAGAATGTACAGATTATGTTGGTTTGTATCCAAGTTTAAAATAAATTACATAAGCAAAGGTCACAATGATAGGTGTTGCAACTTTATCAATGTCCAAGAGGAACACGTAGACATATTCGCGAAAGGGGCGTTATTGTGTGTGTAGAAACATTAGACAGAAATACATAATCAAAATATAGGATTGCTTGTACTCAAGTCAAAGTATATGATCACCAATATTATTGATCACAGCGGAGGTTCAAGGACGTGTGCAAGTGAGATATGAAGGCACTGGGTGTGAATAACATCCTGGAAGGACGAAGCTGCAGACCGATCCAAGTGGAGATTTTTCAGGAAAAAGTCACATCATGCTGTGGGAAAAGAAGTTCCACCAACACGAAGAAATGAAACGACAGTGTCGCAAGAAGTTAGAACAGAACAAAACTCAGTAGAGAGTTACAACTACAAGGCCAGTTCATCTTATGTCAGTTATGACTGACAGTGGCAACTACCACCACCACTACTACTACTACTACTACTGCTACCACTGCTACTACTACTACTACTACTACTACTGCTGCTGCTGCTGCTACTACAACTTCTACTACTTCTACTACTACTACTACTACTACTACTACTAATATTACTACTACTTCTACCATTTCTACTACTTCTACTACTATTACTAATACTACTACTACTACTACTACTACTACTACTATTGCTACTACTACTTCTACTAAATAAATAACAACTATTTAATTATCAAATATGAGGAGTCAAGATACTGACCAAAGCAGTGAACATAACAAATGTATCGTGTTAATATCGTACTGACGTACATGCATGCCTGCCAGGTTTCTGCCAACAACTGCAAATTATTTTCGTTTAAAAAAAAAATACATAAAAACTAATTATTTCACGATTACAAGGCACCGTAAGAAGTTATTGTCAGACATATAGGCCCACACGAAATCGAGGTGACTTAATGCAGGTTTATAAGATAAACAAAGAAACGGAAAAAGTTAGACTATAACATGTTTTTGAAACAACCATCTATAAGAACAAGCGGACATAGCTACAAATTAACTAAAGAAAGTTCCAGATTAGATATATTATGAAATAGTTTTTTAGTCAGAGAGCGGTGAATGCGGGGAATGCATTGCCATATGAAGTAGTGAAAGCGGGGACAATTAATGCATTTAAGAATAGATTGGATAGATAAGATAGCTTTTAGAGCAAGGTAATGTAAATGAAACTGGTTGTAAACAGACTCTACAGATTCTTCTAAACCAGTATAAATAAAGACGTTAAGTTTTAATTTTTAAGGTTTCAGTTTTAAGTTTTAAGTTTCAAATTTTAAATTTAAATGTTTAAGGTTTAAAGTTTGAAGTTTAAAGTTTTAAGGTTTAAGGTTTAAAGTTTAACCAGGTTAGGTTAGGTTAGGTTAAGTTAAGTTAAGTTAAGAAACACCGCTTGAGAAACCTTTATATATGCTTACCACATGCTAATGGACGACCAGTCTGCTGATGATTAATACATTAGCAGCCTTATGATTCTTAAAGGCAAAGTCAAAGGCAAAAGCCGTCCATCGTAGACGATTATGGCATAATTAATTGTGTTTATACTATTTTTAGTAAAGATTAACTTCCCTACTTTTTATCCTCACTCTCTCGTCTCGAGCCGCCCGTCCCCAGTGGCAAGTCAAGGACAAGCCAACTAGAGGACGACTACGAGATGCAGGGGACTCCGCATCAAGCACCCGTGAAAAATACGGCGGAGTCCAGAGTCGAACCCACAATACCTTATCACGAGGCCGACGGCTTAACCACTTCGCCACGGAATCCCCATGATTCTTAAAACGCATAGTATTATTCCATTTAACGTGTTTATTAAACTAATTTTTTTTAAATTTATTACTTATTAATACTTCAAAATTCACATTATCCACTTAATCAGAAGGCGATGCGAACTGCGCCTGAAAGCAAATTAACGATGCGTTTGAGTGCCAGAGGTTGGGTGGTGTCGTTAAAGTGTCGTACTATCAAAACGACTGTTGCATGTTGAAGAATGGAGTCAATGTAAAAGGTCTCATAATTGCGAACCGTTATGATTTGAAATGTTGTAACTCGAGGTTGCCCTAATTTCACAAGATGAGGTTGACAGTAACATTTATAATTTTACTAAATCAGCTTTGTACGAAATACAAAGCGGTGTGCAGTGCACCTATTCAATGAACCCACACTTGATATTGTTGACCCATTCCTCAGCGCAGCCCCGGGTCCCAACTTCTTTGTCAGCGAACCCTGTCTTGGCCCACAGAAGTACAGTGCAAGGTAAGCTCTTCTCTAGAAGCGTCTGGATGTTGATGTCTTCAACGCATTGGAGGTCTTTCCGTGGTCTCTTTTTACCTAGGAGGTACCATATTGATGTCGCCGTGCTCCATCGACCAATATTTCATCGCAACATGTGACCTGCCCATCTATGTTTTGCCTTTCTGCATAGATTACCGCATTATTCACCAAGGAAAATCGTTTTATGTCAGAATTGTGGAGATTTTTCATATGTTGGTTCCTGAGAGTGATTTTGACCAACCGTCTCGCAAGAGAAGCCTGGATCACTCTCAATTTGTCCTCCAGTGATTGTGTTAATGTCCCCGTCTCAGCGCCGTAGAGTATGGTAGGAGCACAGAAGAATTGAAGAGATAGGTTCGTAGGTTCTGGTCTTAGCAACACAATAGTTAAGATAGTATTATTATTTGTATTATTATTAATCAGCTTCTCTGATCGATTAGCTCTTGGAGATTCGAATTAATAGTGCTGAGGTCTCGTGACTTTCCTTCCCGTCCCGGGTAAAAACGAGAAATGTACCTGGCTCCTTGCAGTTACAGGGGCGGGGTGGGGGTACGCCGTGCATTCGATGCGTGCCATGTCGAGTGCCGAGCTAAAACAATTCATATGAGACTCTTGCGAGCTTACCATCTCCACCACGAGAGCAGTCCCGTATACGTCAGTTCCGCCCTGTTTCAGTTTTGCAATGGAGCATGTGATACGTTTCTCGGAGTGCCATACCGAGTTTGATGCCCTCGGGGTAATGGTCGATATGATAGCTCTACCAATTAGCAAATAGAATAAAGAACAAATGTTCACTTTACCTAATTAGAAAACAAGACACAGTGATGATGATTTGCTTAATTTCTCTAAATGAAGCAAGGAGCCACAGCTGCAGCTGGTTTCATTATGTGAATCATACATCCGTGAAATGTAAGTGGTGATATCAATAATAATGATTGTGCATGAGGAAGTTGCTAATCTCATGCACAACTTCTTAAGTCGAACTTTACGACACGATTGGGAAGTTACAGTGACCCTATTAATATTAACCCGAGTATCACTCAGATGAAGACATAAAAGTAGAGATTAAAATCGTGAGGAAATGCGTTTATAAATTGGCACAACAAACATAACATGTTGCTGTTATAAAGCCCTCCAAAAACATACACAATGTCTTCGTGAATTTAAGGGCTTCCAAACAACGGATTTGCTGCATCAACTGTGTAATTACCCGTACCGATCATCCTCGGGGCTGTGTTTATTAGTCTTTCTAGGCGTGACTACACGAGGCGTTGCCACTAGATAATCCCCACACGCCGCAGCGCAGTGGCGTAACTAGTCGGTAAATACATGAATAGACAGGGCAACACACTGGCACGGAAACAAAACTGAAGTCCACGTGACGTCGACAAAGCCGTCAGACCTAGCAAACAAGGGAGAATACCTGACGAATAACAACGAAAAAAATGAAATTGGCAACGGATACAATACAACTGAAGCAGACAGCCATGAACAAGAGTGGCCAGCAATATGGGGATCACAATATGCCAGTTATGCATCGTAGTAAAATCGTCTTACAGCCTTTACCAGGTCACACAATGGATATGATAAATCATCACATGATGGAATGTACACAGTCAACTCTAAATACCTAAAGTAGGCCATGGGTTATACGTCCTGATCAGACCAAAAAGACTTACTGTGGTTCAAAGAAACGTAGCGGCGCCGAACTAAATTTAATCTTTAACTAAAGATGGCTCCTTGCAGATGTGACCTCGTGATTCTATTGGACCGGACAATGAAGGATCACATAAGATCATGTTGCAGCAATAAAAAAATGTTTTCATGTGGTGTGAAATTGATAATCTGACAGCCTACTCGGAAGAAGAAATTGATAATCTGACAGCCTACTCGGAAGAAGAAATTGATAATCTGACAGCCTACTCAGAAGAAAAAATTGATAATCTGACAGCCTACTCGGAAGAAATAATTGATAATCTGACAGTCTACTCGGAAGAAGAAATTGATAATCTGACAGCCTACTCGGAAGAAGAAATTGATAATCTGACAGCCTACTCGGGAGAAGAAATTGATCTATGAAAATGATGAGCGGCTGGATACGATGTTGCTGTCCAAAGCTACTCGCACTGAGTTCCTTATTCTTAATGTTTTTAGTAGCGGGTTACAGTGGTTCCACTTAAATTCCGAAAGCGTACTGAAGAAAGTCAGGATTATCAGTAGGTTCACCGCTATGTTAATATAAATATCGAGCACGTCTGTATGGCCAGACTGCTGTTTCACATTCATTTACAAGGAGCGCAGCGAAGACGGGAGGTGAGATCTTGGTGAATATATTTCACCTGACCCTGACGCTAGATTTAAAAAAAACAGCTGCACTGAAAGCACCTATTTCTGGGACCTTAGCAAAAGATATGTGGCCATGCTGAACGCAGGACGTGACTTCATCTTAGATGATGACCGTGCAAAGGTGGAGTCGGAAATCCATATGATACTTCATGAGTTTGAAATCCGTCGTGAATGAAGGACAGATGGAAATTTCGGAGAAGCAGAAGACGTGTACAACATACATCGTACACAAGCTATATTTCCCACACTTTTCCTCTTTTGCTGAAAAAAACTCGGCATCTATAAGTCTGCCCAAAATTCAGTGATGTTGATTCTGAATGGCTTAAAATATCAACATAATCATTCTAGAACGTGTCCGCGAAGAAAAGATTGCTTCTTTACAACGGTCTTTCGCAGAGAACATTATCTTATTCCGTCATTGTTATCATGCATAAGGTCCACAAATGGGTGGCGGAGTTTATTGATCTGTTGAATAAGCGTCGCTTACTCCGACAATCGCCTTACAGTGTGTACTCTAGGTTTTGATTTCGTAACAGTTCCCGCCGGAGCAAGGGGAGTTAAGGATGCCTGAACATGTTAAAGCTTAAAGCTACCTGAATGCATGTCAAGATCACTCACCGTCTCAGCAAAGGAGAACAGAGTTGGGTTAAGGAATGTGGACAGGTAGAAACTGGCCACTGGGCTTCCGATTTTGGTAGGGGGAGATTGATTGACAGGCGAAATTGGCAGCGGGGCTTGCTGCGAGAGAATGAGTGACAGGTGTGCAAAGTGTTTCGTCCAGTGGGACTGAAGATGACCATCACCTGAGATCGATTGGTCAAGCTCTGGCCTTGCTTGAGGATATATAACTAGAGACAAAGTTTTGCTCGGCAGGCTGGATAGAGGGATGGAGAGGCTAGAGAGAGAGGCTGGAGGAGAGAGAGAGAGAGACTGAATGTAGATAGTATGTTTAACTCACCGACTTAGGTAGAGGAGCGATTGATAGACTGTTGGACGAATGTTTAGTGATAGAACATGATCGTTCAAATAGGTGTGTGAGTTTTGCATTAATAGATAATCTGAACGTGTGTTTGTAAGCAAGGACACATTGTGAACGAGTTATGTCGAGATCGCCCGCCTGAGGGCATTTCAGTGAGGAAGAGTGTTTGATCAGGTGTATTGAAGACGCAGTTAAGGCGATGTGTGTGTGATGTAATTACAAGGCAATAGAACTGGGTTTTAGTTAGTTTGGAATTCCATCAGGAGCTAATGCTTACAATTCCCGTTTTAATAGAATGTTTAGTTAAGATATGTATTATATTGTGTTTGTAATTTCTCTACTCATTCTATGATATGAGTATGATATAATAAATATGCCACCTGCTGTGTGATATGTCATTTACTGAGTATGGTCATGATGATGTGGATGAGTGTGAGAATGTTCTAAGTTAGAATAACGGCCAGGGCAAACGGTGGGTTCTGCTACAATTTTACCCAATACGATCATGTTATTATCGACTGTTCCCGGAATTAGGGGCTGGTATTCCAAACCCTCATCCTCACATGGCCTCCGCCTCTGCATTTGTGCACGATAAACGTATCTTCCAGTTTTCAGGTCGAATTTGCTTGGTTTGGTCTCCATCTGGGCGTTAGTAGTCTTGGCGCTATCGCGACGGGGGTTCCAGGACTCGCACAATGGAAACTATTGTGAAGATGTTCTTCGTTTTCTTCTTGTTAACGTTTGTATGTTTCGTGTATGTGGTATTCACCCATTCGGTACTCTTCTTCTTCTTCTTCTTCTTCGTACGCAGTCAGACATCAACCTTAATTTTTTCGAAAAAAGCAGCGGTCATCCTGAGGCTGTCAACACTGCCATAGAGCTTGTCTAGTGTTGCCACTGGTGATGGCCACATGTGCTTTCTCTGGTCCTCATATGTTGAGCAGTTTTGCAGCAGATATTCAGCGGTCATTTTCCCGGTACCACAAGTGAATTCGACAGTGCCACCTATCTTCAGTTTATTGAATAGGTGATACCTCAGTCTGTTGTGGCCTGTGCGGAGTCTGAAGACCACGACCTGCTCTCTTCTGTTCAACTGGTAATAGGCATCATTTTTTGTGTAGCCAGTATGTTCTGTTTCCCATTTGGCAATGTATCTGACCCTAATAAGCCTTTTGGACTCTTCGTAGGTCACACTAGAATCTGGTTGTGGTAGTCTTGAACCTTCTTTTGCCAGTCTGTCTGCCTCCTCGTTGCCTTGGATGTTATAGTGGGATGGTACCCACTGTACCACCACTCTTTTTGAGGCGCACTGCTGGCATAGTTCACAGAATACTGCTCTTAAATCATTAAGTTCAGTATTTTTCTGGCTTTTTAGTGCTGTGACTAGATACAAAAAGACGTACTAACACATATGTTGCATTGACAAAAAACTGTGAAACATAACATACCTGCTTCTTAAACGAACAACTCTCTGCTCATAGAAAAGCTTAGTGGATTAAGTTCCTTCATCCGAACGCAAACAACCTCAATAAATAGAACGTGCTGTTTTCGACACACCCAAGCACGCACAATCTACACTTTAATAAGAAGATATGTGTTGCTTTTTCGTACACCACCGGCAATATGCTCGAACGTTTCGTACAAGAAACATCTGAAAATTCAACGATTGCACGAAATATAAGTTTTACGTTATCTAAAATTACGAACGAGATATCAAATTTGATATGGACTGTCGATATACTGAATGTTAATGAAAACCAACAAAAACAAAAGACAAAAAATATCAAATGCAATTTTCTATGAGAACAGTAGTATAAGTGTATTAATAATAATAGTTGCCCAAAGCTAAAATGGCGACAGTACCAGACATGTGATACGAGGTGTGTGATCTAATTTGACTGTAAAGTCGAATCCTGACATGTCAGATTTGTCACACATGGGGCATACGTGCGAGTAGTCGATTTTGAGGTCTTCCTGTGTTCTGTTCTGTCGGGCGGCTAGCTTTCTCTGAACCTCGGCAACGAAGATTTACTCTACGATCTGAGAACCTTGTGTGGTGCCCTATAGAATGATACTGCGCATTCAACTCCGAGGAGGTGACATCAATGATGAAATGTTTCTAAGATATTTTTGAAAGAGTTTCTGTAACGTTTCTTCTATGCCCCTGCTGAGCGTCTGTCTGTTCTGAACTTATTCCATAGAACTGCTTGGGGAGGCGTTCATCGGCCATTCGAACATGTCCCGTCCATATTGTCTGAAGTTTTTGCAGACGCGTATGGATGTTCAACAAGTTTGACTTGCGAGGGATTTCAGTTAGGTATTTTGTGATGCACAACTGATCGTGACCAACCTGTGCAGACAGCTCATGTAAAAGAAATTTTGTTGTCTGGAGTCTGCCATGATGTTTGTCCATTACAAGTGATGAAGACCACTCTCTTTGTTCAGCCGTGTGGACAGTCTTTTCTCTTGCTGGGTCCACTGAAAAGGTGATCTGCGTGGTGATTTGCATTAAAGTGAGAAAGAAACTGCGTCTTTTGTCAACCTCACTCTCTGATCCTGAGCTTCCTTTGGCCAGTGTCAAGATATTTACCGAGACGACTAGAGATAGCATAGGATGCATATTTTTCTTCACGATATACTATCGAAGCCTTTCCCATAAACAGGTATCCCGCAAGGCTTGGAGGGGGGATGACATCTAACATTGTGTGTCGTGCCTTTTCCGTAACCACAAGAGGTCGTAGGGACATCACTCAGCGTGTGAGTGAATCTGGCAAATCTCCCCGGCTGTGTTCAGTTCATAATAGTCGTGTCTAAATTTCTCTCACGCCATTTTCAGCCATGTGAACTAGGCGTGAAATGCGACACAGGGTAAGTCTAGTGCTATTCATATAGCCGATGTCCAGACCAGGATAATCGGACGGAAGAAATCACACACAAAAAACGAACGAATTAAACAGTCCAAACAGAAAACAACACCACATTTCCGTGAACACAAGTGTAAGTAGTTCACTAGTGTGAATTCCAGGCAAATCCCTGGTCTAGAGGCATCCATGATGAGCAAACACAGTAGAGCCATGTAGACCCCCGGCCATTTACGGCGCCATCTTTGTTTCTAAAGTATTGCTAAAGTCTGCTATACACTGTCCGTGTTTCGCAGGCATGCAACAGAGTGGTTAACACAGAACAATATTTGTTTATCTTGGTCGCGATATTGACGTCCTGATGGTTCCCAGACGTTCGCTTGCAGATATCCAAACGCAGATCTTGGCTTTGCAATCCTTTTATTAACCTCAAAGTCGACATTCACCTGTTTGGTGAGAGTAGTGCTCAGGTAGGTGAACTATCGACTGTCTGGAGACGTTGGTGCTGTGCGGTAATGTTTTTTGTTCGGAATACCGTTTCCCAGGATCAAATTCGAAAAGTAACTCAGTTTTCCCACTTCTCGACCTTTAGCGACTTTTATTGGGACCAGAACAAACGATGACCCAGCAGAAACCCGTGATCAGAGATCATTGAATACAATAGAGTACAATTAGTACAATCCCGAGTGTTCTGTCGGGGTCTTTGTGTATGGCACAGGCAAGAATGGAACCACTGTCCCACAGAAAACATGTCGCGAGAGGCGATTAACTGTGTGACATGGCATAACACCAGCTATGGTTATGTGGTTTGTTAAGGGCAGCATAGATGGCCGGTAACAGACTGCGGGCCTATTTTGCTTTAGTGTTTGAGTCTATTAAGAGGGACTCGCACATGGGTTAACCACTCTCCGCGATAAGTGTCCCAACAGGCGGAATAATAAGCTGCTCGAGACTAGCCAGCTAAGCAGGAAATCATCATGCAGGCTACATCCAGCTCACGTCAGAGCTGATACCTGCACAGAGACACCCGCTCCTGTAGAAGTACAGGTCGACTAAGACTAAGACAATTGGATAAAAAAAATATGACTATGAAACCAACAGGAATGTGAACATTCTATTTTTAACACCACATTTAAAAAAATGTGAATTTACCTTTCTTGAATGCTTTTTGTTCTTCTTTAGAAAAACTAAAATCAATACAGCTAATGACAATACAGACAATGGCAATCCAAGTAATGACCTCTTTATTCATTGCAACGTTTTGAGTCGTTTGTTATTCTCCTAAATATAATCGTTATTCGAGTTAAGATCCATTCTGCACACCCCTATCTCTAGAAGTTTCAAACAAACACTCGGGCATCATAATCCTATTTAAAACATGCGTTTCGCGTACCCCAAGTAAATAGACAGAATGCGAAAATTTAAAAAAACCGGTTCGATACCTGATCACTCCGCCAGGAGAGGGTTGTGCCCCGCCCAATTAGAAACGTGCCCAAAACACATTAATCACACTCTGAGCAAGCAGTAGCGATATGTGACACCCCTACGATCTCTTAGGGTAACGGGAAAGGCGAGACAAGAGAAATATAAACACTGGTTTTTTCTGTGTCGTGTTCGTGTGTCAAGTTCTGGATTCAAGCCTTCACAGTTCGAACCATCCGTACGGGATCAAGACGCTGATCAGAGCATGAGCTGCAGTGGTTAGCTACCCGTAGCTGACTGCTAGCGTCAGGGCCAGTGAACCAGAGCTGCCAAGACCCTTCTAAGCCTCAGCGCGGTGATCCTGGATAACAGGCTGCAGTAGGGCAGATTGGCTAAGGAGAAGGGATCGAAGAGGGAATGCTAACCCGGTACTCAAAAAATGCTTGCTGAAGTCGGATGTGTTGGACCGAAAGGTGCAAATATCGCAGCCAAGCTGTAAACTACGACACAACGCATTCAGTTCTCTGGACTACATTCTGATACTTACCCTTTCAGGGTTTAGTAGTAGGAGATTGAGAACAAACGAAGAAGAAGAAGAACCATCCGTACGCGCTTGTTACGGTTTTTATGCACAACGGCATTATATCTTCTCTTGTTTTCCGCTTACCATTGAGAAGTCTATCAGACATTTATGGCAGAAATATTTCGACGCAGTTATTTTGTCCATACCTGATTGTTCATTTTTTTTCTTCACATCTGGCGTATATATCTACTGTCTTTCATCTACACACATAAAAAATACAAACAGAAACATATAAAATTCAGTTTCCTTTTAGCTCAGTGTTAGCAATAATGCTATTTATATATATATATATATATATATATATGCTTTACACTGTTGCTTTAACTAAGATGTGCTGAATAGAGAACAACGTCGCTCGTGTTTGAGAGAGTATCTTTCATGGCATCATGTAAATTATCGTTTGACAAGCAGACGTCTTGCCCAGGCTTTGCGCGGGACAATTGCATTAATGTCAAGGTTGAAAGCCACGCCTCCTCCCTAGCAACTGTGTCTCGGTCAGGAAAAGTGTTGGTACTGTTAATGTAGTAATTTTTTATGATATGCATCTAGAAATAAATGTTGCTAGGTTCAAGCCAATGGTTCTCAAGTTGTTGCAGTTGGATATCTAGGCTTGAAGGTATCGATGGGTCTGCACTATGGAGTTAGAATTAAGGGTGGGGTTTCTCTGCCAGAAAAAAAAGAGGCAATATCGTTGTTCAGCAGAGTGAGGCATAGTTACACAACATTCAGTGTTTGGTATGAATAAACCACTGATAATGTATTACACTGGTGGGTGGGATCCAGCGGTCTTGGGTGCTGGAGGTCGCAGGTTCAAATCCCGGTGGAGACACCGGGATTTTTTCACGTGGATCATTCGGTAAAAATTGTCCCTGATATCTGAGTAGTGAGATCAGACACCCGTGTACAGTGGCGCGCACGTTAAAAATACCTTAGCCGTTGGAAGTCAAAAAGAGTAGGTCTAATGGCTCTGCTCGGGAAAAATTCAAGTTAAACATATACTCAAATATTCTAGGGATTCTCGCCCCACAGAGAATATGTCGCAAAAAGGGCACTGTGTGACCATATAACAACAAGTCTTGGTTATGGTGTTAGCGGAGAGGCTTAGATGGCGCCTGACAGGCTGCTGGTCTAATTGCTCTAATTTACGCTTCTATCTCCACCAAACTTACAAATAGGCGATCGTATATTCCAGGGGCTAGCAGTTGCTGGGATTAACCTGGCAAGTCACCAATGGATTTTCACCTGCCAAAAAATATGAAACAAAGGCGGTCGCACCTCCCCACGACGTCTAACGATATAAGTGGACTGAAGACAGACAGACATATAAACAAATAGATAGATAGATAGACAGACAGACAGACAGACAGATAGACAGATATATATATAGATAGATAGATAGATAGATAGATAGATAGATAGATAGATAGATAGATAGATAGATAGATAGATAGATAGATAGATAGATAGATAGATAGATAGATAGATAGATAGATAGATAGATAGATAGATAGATAAACAGACAGACAGATAGACAGATATATAGATAGATAGATAGATAGATAGATATATAGATAGATAGATAGATAGATAGATAGATAGATAGATAGATAGATAGACAGACAGACAGACAGACAGACAGATAGATAGATAGATAGATAGATAGATAGATAGATAGATAAATAGATAGATAGATAGATAGATAGATAGATAGATAGATAGATAGATAGATAGATAGATAGATAGATAGATAGATAGATAGATAGATAGATAAACAGACAGACAGACAGATAGACAGATAGATAGATAGATAGATAGATAGATAGATAGATAGATAGATAGATAGATAGATAGATAGATAGATAGATAGATAGATAGATAGATAGATAGATAGATAGATAGATAGATAGATAGATAGATAGATAGATAGATAGATAGATAGAACGCGTTACATGTGGGACAAATAGTTTTTGCATAACGTCATCGTTAAGGACAGTGGAAAATAGGTTCGTTTCTCGTTGACCCTAATTCCCAATGCGGTGTACGTCCCGCTGTGCTTAGCACATTTCGACACACTGCATCCGATTTCAGGAACCATTATTTTATAGATGATACTGTGTTCCTTGGGGAAATCCATGAGTTTGGAGGTGAATACCGAAAATGTTAAAGAGTTGGTGGGATGTAACATATCTTGGCTATAGAGACAGTATCATAGAAACAGCTTAGATATGTTTTAACATTTAACAGTTGGGAGGAAAAAAGAAAGAACTTAGACAACCATTTTTCTTTCTTTTTCTTAGGATTTGAGTCAGTACAGCTGAACTCCGTCTCGCCAGAATTTAAGTAACCAAAATAAACCAGGAACGTTTGTGTCTCAAAGTGCGCAGGTGGGAGTTTAGGTGTACATACGTAACCTGATGTAACATTAGTCATGTGTCCACAACTGAAACGATAGCGATGGTGGCCAGGTAGAATTGCTGCCACCGACAAACCCGCGTCATCTGGAAACCACGCGATCAGAATGGAAGATAATGAAAAGCAAGCGGACTAACGCGCGCCGTTTTGTAAATCACGCTATCTGGGGATGCAGATCGAAAATAAATCCCGGTGCCGAGACATAGATTACCCATTGAAAAGCGACGCTCAGTGGAGAGCAGGCGACGGAGATATGCAGTTGAGGCAGATTTGATTTGAGAACAACAGAGAGAGAACATTTTACTTCAGAGACAGACTTGAGATGAGACACATGGAGACGGGTTGTGAGATTTGAATACAGTTTTGAGTTGAGAACCACAGTAGAGTAGAAATGTTTCACTTCAGAGACAGACGAGAGAAGATCCAACGAGAGCGGCGGTTAGAGGAGACACACGGAAACAAGCAGTTGAGTTGGACACAGTTTTGAGTTGAGATTTGGACAGCGGAGAGTAGAGTAGGCGACGGAGAGAGGCAATTCACATAGACATGCAGCAAGCACGGTAACTACCCTCATATTATGTATTGGTCGTAACTACACGTCCGCAGTAGCTTATAAAGTCAGTCTTTAAGTGATCCCATTCATCATATTGACGCATTCCTACTGATCACGTCACCATCACCTTGATCACGTAAATGTAAGTCCTCAGTAGTAGCCACAGGCAGTCTTCCAGTGAACCCATGGATCATATTTGACGCAGCCTATCCTGATTACGTCGAGACCACTTCGATCTACCGCCGACAAAAAGGAAGAGGACCACGGACGTCATACCTGGGTTCAGAACCTACGAACTTCATATCAGCGGCAATTCGGAATTAAGTTTGATTACAGCAGGCCAGATTAGGAGAAGAGAAAAAACCGGGTAATAACAGCATCGATAAGGTTATGTTTAGCGGTAGGAGTGTTTTAGCAAGCGTGAGAGAGAAGAATTTAAGTTGTTAGAAATGTATAGCTGGTAGTTTAACTCGAATAAAGAATATGTTGTATTGTGTTTATATTTAGTGTTACTTGAATTTGTTTAGAGGGAGTGTAGAGTGCAATAGAATAGAGAAGACAACCTTTACCGTGTGCGACAAAGCTAAATAAAATCGATCGGCTCTGGTACAGGAAGACAATAAGCTTAAACTGACCACTGAAGATCTCCAAGAACTGCACAGGGAGAAGCAACAGAAATTGACTGAGGAACTTTCTTTACAGAAGAATGTAATCGTGAAAAGAGCATTTCCGCTACATGAATTAATGAATTGTGTTACTATTGGGAGAAAACGGAGCCTGGTTGTAAAATGACTTCTTCACAATACAATAGTCAGCAGGAACATTAAGCTGTTTAATGATAATGTTGTTGGCCATTTTAGAACAAATTAGACAAATTGTAAAAAACAGGCAACCTTGAATAGATTTTTAAGTAAAGAATAAACACATTTTTATTTATTGAATGTGCATTTATAATGTTTACATATTTCAGTCTTGGTTCTTACTAGAAACACACAAAGGTAAGATCCAGAGCCGTGAGATTTGCTGTGTGAAAAGTGCAGCCGGAAAGACAATTCGTGACCGAATCCGCAACACCACGATAGGGCTGATAGTGGGGACAAACCCAATAAGTGCCTACATTGATGCCCCACAAAATTAAGTGGTTTGGTCATTTAGTCAGAATGTATTATAAACAGCCTGTTGCAAGAGCAATTAAACTGCAAGTCTCTGGTCCACAAACAAGGGGCTGACCTCAACATCGGTGGATTGAGGGTGTCTCTGACACACTCAGGAAGCTACACCTAACAACGTTACAAGCTTTCCACCTGGTGATAATAAAAAATCTACACATGCTGCCTCTAAGCGACATCTCATGGCAAGAGCAGTGGAGCAAAAGAAGAAGTAGATAAAAGTACGATGATTTTATGTATTGCGTATTATTAAATAAATAATCATCTGAGGTTATGGAACGGATTAATCCAACTTACGGTTTTTCTTTGTGTTAAATTTATTCGGTTTCCGTATAAATAGTAATTCTAACAGCCTCATGAAACGAAATATCTACTAATTGCGAGGTTCACATATACATCCTAGATGTGTTGGTGGGAAACGCTCCATAGCATGATCTCACACAATTACGGCTTAACGGCTACCAGTATTGTCAAAGGTTACGTGAAAATATGTTACTGCTGAGTAGGTTAATTGTCAGCAAGGAAAAACATGGAAGCTCTACACCAGAGTTGTTCATTCCCTAGGACCTTGACCTAGTATGCAGTCTGCATGAAGGAAACCATCTACATACGTTAAACTAATAGTCAAATTTGTGTCCGAAAGGCATATCAGACATGACACACGGCGGCATCTTTCTAAGGCTCGATCTAATTGAATGGCAGAAAAAAATGATTGCGTCTTCCTAGCATCGGGCACTAATCTGGCTGATTGAATGTCAGGATTTCTGTATTCTAGTAAGTAAATGTAATGATTATGATGGCAGCTTAACAAAATGTCGCTGAGCACAGCAGAAGTGCAAAAAGAAAAAAAGGTTAACGTAACGTCCCCAAGCATGATGGAAAAGCAAAAGAAGGTTAACAAAATGTCGCTGAACAAGTACAAAACAAAAAATAACGAAACGTCACTACGCTCAGCAGAAGTGCACAAATGGTTTACGAAATGTCGCTTGGAAACCTCAAAAATGAAAGAAAGGTTAGGGAAATGTCGCTAATCACAGCAAACGTGAAAGAAACGTTATTGTTTACTTTGTATTAAGAGGAAAAGCTTGCATTTTTAGATCGCTCGTATTTCATTTCCTTTAGTTCAAATGTATTGATTGTAAGGGATTATACTAAAAGATACATGTAATGAAATAGTGCCCTTCTGTTGCGTGCCAGATGTTATTTCCCAAATCCTCGTGAATGTGTAGCTTCTTATGAGCTCATAAATATACGATAACATTGGAAATATTAGCCAATATCATATACTATAAATGATCATTTAACTGGGCATACACTGGTAAGATTGAGTGCGTGGCTTGGGGTGTAATTCGAGTGCACGCTTGGTTTCCAATCCCAACATACTAAGTTTGATAAATCACCTCATGTTCAGTTTGACTGGGTATGTTGGAATTTTTATCGGTAAGACCACTTCTCCGTGTACAAAAATGATTGACAAAACTACTGTACTGCGAAAATGCCATAATGTAACACACACCATAACACATTAGAAACAGATACATACACGCAGTAGCAAAGCGTTATGATAGTTAAGGTAAGCTGAGTAATGAACATAAAGGGAGCACTTGACGATGTCTAAAAAATGTTGAAAAGTACTTCGTGTTTGTGCTAAATTAGGTAGTTGAAACCCTTGCTGTCGACGCACTTCTGTACAGTTGTCTACGTTTTCTTGTCAATCAGTTCTAAGCGTTTGTTTCATTTCTGAAAAAAATATCTATCACACTCTCCTGTAACACGTGACTTGATCGCACCTACAAGAAAGTTCCTTTTCTATTGAAATAGTTGCCGGATTGGATAGTCTATTATTTGTTACAGAATTGCACAGATGTGTTATATTTCTTTCCAATTAACATAATTTTCCGAATTTTCATTGAAGATTTTGCAGAGACCTGGTTCGTTGGAATACTGGGAATTAGTTGCAGCAACTTGTCCGTCATTTCATCCTCTGTTTGGAGGTCATTATCTACAATAAGACCCAATAATGCAATGCAAGGTTTGGCTTTGTTTTTTGTCACGAGACACACACCCCAATCTCTCAGCCACACGGAGGCTTATTTTTACTTGTTTATATAGCAACGTAAAACAAAACAGCACAACAATGAACACATTGGGAAGACAAGAAGACGTGTGAGCAAATATTTGATTTTAGAAAGTGTAGTAGTAGTACCAGGGTGATGACCTGGAGTGGATAGAATTGATTATCTGTCACGTTTCAAAGATGTCGTGAAATATTGAACAAATAGATAAGACTAGAACGAGGAATTGATTTACGAAAGTAAAGTCTGCAAGTGGTGATTGGCGAGGAAAGAATAGATTATCTGTCACGTTTCAAAGATGTAAAACATTGAACTAATAGAGACGATCGGAGCGAAAATTGATTTACGAAGTATAGTCTGCAAGTGGTGATTGGAGAGGTAAAAATAGATTATCTGTTTTCTGTAATGTTTCAAAGATGTAAAACATTGAACAAATAGAGAAGACCAGAACGAAGAATTGATTTACGAAAATACAGAATGTGAGTGGTAATTGGGGAGGAAAGAAAAGATCTCCTGTTAGGTTTCAAAGATGCCAAAATATAATTCATGCAAAAGGAAGACAAAAACAAGTATGAATAGGCACGCGATTGGGGAACGAATAGTACCATTGTGTACCGGTGGAGGAAAGATTAGATTAGCTGTGACAGTGTCTGAAACCAAGGGGCCATTGAAAGCAAATTGTATTCGTCTTTATTCCGACCCAAGGTCACTAGAAGCTTAACATTCGACGGTTTATTATGAGACCGCTGGTCAAGGCCACAGCAAGCGCAGTGAAGTGAGAAACTATGAATTATCGAGAAATCATACACACTTTAACTATTAGTTTATTCTGAACAAAATCTGATTTTGTTGGTAAAGTGTAACTGTTCATTGTCTGAAATCAAATCAAATGAAAATTAACTATGGCACGGATATAAATTAGTATTTGATTACCAATTCTTATTATGTAGAGGCTTTTACGCAAACCAAAGTTAGGTAGACAAGTAGAGAAAGGATATTCTAAATGTCATTGCCACGAAGGGGATGAGAGTTTTAGTATTAGTACCAGCTAGTGCTTCTAGCGGCGATGTTATGTCATAAGTAAGTTGACAGTTGTATTGATTGTGGCACTGAGAAAAGGGGGGGGGGTGGGTTTGGGTGTAGGTGGGGGTGTAGGGGGTTGAGAAAAACATGTAGATAGGGGGTGGCTTAAATAAAGGGATCTTAAGCATGCATCATGTGACCATTATTCTGAAACCATCAAAAACTATCTATGGGAGATATTTTTTAAAAGTGGTAGTAGAGGAGTTTGGAAGAAAAGGGAGGATCTAGATATTGAACTCTGGATTATGAGTGAACGGACACGAAATGTGTTATGCAGTAGGAAAATTTAGGATCACGTGATTAGCTCTCATCAGCAGCCAAGAAAAGAGGGAGGAGTTTAGGATGCAGATAAAACAAAAGTAGTGCATCAGAGCATCCGAGAGATTGTTCGCAGAGAGGCCCACCCAAAGTAGCTTTTTAGTTCGCAGAAATACCTCTGAGTTGGCTTTTCAGTGAATTTCAAAAGATGACAAAATATAGGTGAAGTTGAGGTCTGCAGGCAAATGCATCCAGCTGACACTGATCGTCTTTATTCTAGTGAGGATCTGTTCGTTAGTCAGTGTGTCTCGAAGTCGATCGTAACCCAGGGGGGGGGAGGGGGGGGGTGTCTCGGATCAGAAAAGTATTAGCAAAACACTAGCACTCGTTATATTGTGTCTTGAGAGAGAAATGTGTTGGCTTGGCTTGGCATGGTTCGTTCTCAATCTCCCGCTACCAAGTCCTGAAAGGGCTTAAGTGGCAGAATGTAGTCCAGAGAACGGAATGCGTTGTATCGTAGTTTACAGCTTGACTGCGATATTTGCACCTTTTGGTCCAACACATCCGACTTCAGCAAGCATTTTTTTAGTACCGGGTTAGCATTTCCTCTTCGATCCCTTCTCCTTAGCCAGTCTGCCCTGCTGCAGCCTGCTATCCAGGATCACCGCGTGGAGGTGTAGAAGGGTCTTGACAGCTTTGGTTCGCTGGCCCTGACGCTAGCAGTCAGCTATGGGTCGCTGACAATTGCAACTCGTGCGCTGCTCAGCATCTTGATCCCAGAAATGTGTTGGAAACACAGCAATCTCTGAAATTGTGTCTTGAGAAAGAAATGTGTTGGAAACACTAGCGGTCACTATATTGTGTCTGGAGTGAGAAATATTTTGTAAACACAGCAATCGATTCCCTCCATGAGTACGATTTTGAGAAGTCTGTTGATTCCCCAGAGAAACCTGAACGAACGAAGCTGCCAGAACGTCGGACGTCATACACGCGAGGAACCATTCCTCTTTGGTAGCTGTCAACAACAAAAAAACATTGTGCAACATATGAGCTCGATAGAAATGTCCCCAGGAGACCATCACTTGAGATTAAAAGGTTTTTATATTCAGCTGTATAGCTGATGCTTAAATCAGATCCATGCCCTGTGTTTTTAAAACAGCGATAATGTGACAATATAAGGATTACATAAAATCGAGTGTACATCTTACATAAAATCGAGTGTACATCTTACATAAAATCGAGTGTGCTTCTTACATAAAATCGAGTGTGCTTCTTACATAAAATCGAGTGTGCTTCTTACATAAAATCGAGTGTATATCTTACATAAAATCGAGTGTACATCTTACATAAAATCGAGTGTACATCTTACATAAAATCTAGTGTGCTTCTTACATAAAATCGAGTGTACATCTTACATATATTGGAAAATACATCTTCTTACCTCACCCTGTTGTTTCATTTGAATCTGTCCAACAATCACACTTTTACACAACTTTCACACGCGCCCTCAGGGGGAGGCTCTTCCATTGGATTTGATTGGGTTGACCTTCGAGAGTGTCCAAACTAGCATAAGTAAATACAGACGCACGCTGCCGAAGACGGATGTGTCGGACCGAAAAGTGCAAATATCGCAGTGAAACTGTAAACAGTAACACAACGCATTCCGTTCTTTGGACTACATCCTGTACTGTAAAGCCCTGTTCAGGGCTTGGTAGCAGGAAATTGAGAAAGAACGAACGAAGGAGAAGAAGAAGAAGAGCAGACACACACACGCATCCAAGCACTGGTTAATATGTCCTGTTATCACATAAAAGGTTGCTGCCCGGGGTGGAAAAGCGCGTGCCTCCGCTAGTGCAACACATGGAAGCAAACACTTTACCCCAAACAAACAAAATATGTATCTCTTTGTTATCACAGTAAAACTAGAATCCTGGCTCTCATTGGGGTATTTATTTTTGCTGGATAACAGGTAGCCAGAAAATATCCTCTTATTCTGTCTGTCTGTTTGATCAGCTTGTTAAAACATCGTCAGTTGTTTATATCGCTCTACGTTTCAGATTCTTATTTGACTATTCGGTGTCGGTTTGTTATAACGCCATCATGAAGAAACGTTGGGTGTACACCGGACACTTGCTGCGGAACAATAGTAGACTCCCTCTACAGGCGATTATGTGGAAACAGCCGCAAAATGAAGCGATGTAGGCCAAGAGAGACTATGCAGAACAATCTCCAGGGAGAGTACAATCATGGGACTTGGGAACCTGCAAGAACTACAGAAAGAGGCTGGGGCCCGATCGAAATAGAGACTTTTCAATCATGTCTCATGCGCTGAAAGACCGGAGAGTGAGAGAGAAAGAGAGAGAGAGAGAGAAGTGGGTTTGTGGATAGATTCGTTCTTGCTGCTAATTATGCCTCTAGAATGTGCACCTCCAGGGTGTCCAACCTCAAGGATTTCCCCTGTTCAAAAGATGGACTTGTTTTAATAGCCTTACTTTTTACTTTGATGTTGCGTGACTGAGAATAATCTGTGTTTTATATAACTATCATCCTATTTTATCTAACAGTTTCATTTTTGTCATTACGCCAGCCAAGCAGCATGTATTATGCTGTAGGCTAAACTATACGAACACCTTATTGCAGTTACTACATTGTCTATCGCTACTCTCTGATCAGCTCGATGAATCGACGCAGTTGTGCACCGCTTTACGCGACAAACATGTCTCACATGAAGCACTTTGTTATGAATATCCTTTGTAGAAAATCCTTTTGCTCCCCAAAAATAACTGCATAACCGCATAACTGTTCCTTGATTGTACACTCTGTGAGTGCATGCATCATTTTGTTTTTTAGCTGCGCACTTACTTCCACACAGCTTCTAGCGTCTGCTACATACTGTAATCACACATCTAGATGTTGCCGCCATCTAATGCCACCTTTAGAAATTACCAACTACATTTTCCAGTTACAATATCACCTTGTGGCCTACTTACTGACTTTTCCTCGTAAGTCAATGAAGTCTCTTACGCTTCGCCCGTGATGGCAGTGTCTGCTAAGTGACTACATCATCCTTTTTTTAGTGGATCAAAGGGAAAGAGCCATAGCCATAGTTTGGATGTTATGCCTAAAGTAGTTACTTGTTAAATCTCTTACAGTTTGAGTCCACGTGTGATGTGTAGCTGAGTGGGGAGGTCACGATCTCGTCCTTCGTCAAGCGTTTTGTGTTGGTTGGTCTTAGCTCGTGCTGTAGTAGGATTTCTGCTATATAATGTCTGCTATATAATGGTTGTATATATGCATATGTCTGTCTGACCGTCCGTCTGTGTCTCCGTCTGTATGACTGTCTCTGTCCTTCCGTCTATCTATCTATCTATCTATCTATCTATCTATCTATCTATCTATCTATCTATCTATCTATCTATCTATCTATCTATCTATCTATCTATCTATCTATCTATCTATCTATCTATCTATCTATCTATCTATTTATCTGTCTGTCTGTCTCTCTCTAATATATATATATATATATATATATGTGTGTGTGTGTGTGTGTTTGTATGTGTGTGCGCGCACGCGTGCGTGCGTGCGTGCGTGTGAGTGTGTGTGTGTGTGTGTGTGCGTGCGTGCGTGCTTGCGTGCGTGCGTGCGTGCGTGCTTGCGTGCGTGCGTGCGTGTGTGTGTGTGTGTGTGTGTGTTCCTGTGTGTGTGTGTGTGTGTGTGTGTGTGTGTGTGTGTGTGTGTGTGTGAAGTAAGTAAATAGCATGTCCTTTTCAGAACGTCGCTTCTTACAACCGCCATCTATTTGGCTGTTATAAGTTTCTTGGCAAGTGTGCAGTACGGTAGGTTGCCATTACTTTCAATACGTAGAGGAGCAATACCCCGAGACAAAAACAACACAGAGTCTGCCAAACTTGATATGATGAAAGTCGAACCCAGTATATATATATAAATACACATACACATACACACACACATACAGACATTTTAATTATATTTCCCTGATTATATTATATCCCTGTAACCTGTAATAAGATCTTCTTTCTAAAAATGTTAGAACAAAAACAGATAACAAAATAGACGCGATGAAAATATAGAAATAGATTGTGAGATGACATTTGAAATAATGTGCAACATAATTTATAAATAGCTCTAGAGACTAGCAGTTGAAGACTTTCTTGATTGCCCGCGATGTTCTGAATGGAACATCAATGTGATTTTTTTATGTGTATTATTTCAGGTGTGGGAGAGCGGCTTTCGTGCTATGCGTGGGTAAGGCAGGATAAGAACGTTTTTCTCTGGTATATTCTGTCCAACATAACTAGGTACGGTTCATGTCTCTTGTCTGTCGGCTACGTTATTGAAGGACAATTTCTCTCGGAATAATTAGTATCTCATCCCAAATAGAACGTGTATAAGTGGTTTTTAAACAGCAGACGAATAATGGATGTTGTTGCTGTACTTAGGAGGATACTAGTCAATATTATCACAGGCACTAATAATAAATATGTGACATGGCATAACACCGGCCAAGGTTAGGCGGTTTGTAAAGAGCAGGACAGATGGCGGCTAACAGGCTGTGGATCTCCTTAGTTATAGTGTTTGAGTTTATTAAGATGGACTGGCACATCGGTTAACTATCCTCCGCAACACTTGTCCCAACGCAGGGGAGTAATAAGCTGCTCGAGCCTAGCCCGCTAAGCAGGAAATCATCCAGGCTACAATCAGCTCATGTAAGAGCTTGAACCTGCCCACCCATGAATTACAGGTCGACTAAGACTACGACTAAAAATAACATTACTACTCATAATTTGGACGCCTGCAGATCTCCATTCTTTTGCAGCTTGACTATATAGCCTTCCTTCCAGTCTGATTTTATTTCGTCTCTTTCACAAACTGTATCAAGTAGTTCGTGTACTATCTGTAGAATTTTCAGCGTCTTCTTCCAATGCTCCTGCTGAGATACCATCATGACCAGTAACACGGAACTGAGTGATCTAGAGGTAAGACGTCTGCCACGAGTGCTGAAGGTCGTTGGTTCAAACAACAGTGGAGACCTGGATTTTTTCACGTTGACTTTCTGGTATTTCCCTGGATTTCTTGGTAGTAGAGATTAGACGCTCGTATGCCGTGTCGCGCAAGATAAAACCTTTAGCACACTCCAGGCTGTCTGACACAGCCAAACTCGTCACGCAGTCAAAAAAAAAATTTTGAATTTTTTTTCTAAAAGTACGGAGACCGTACCAATAGCAATTTTATACTACTGGATTCGTCACGTCCATCTACACACGCTTTTTGCCGGTAAAAGTATCGTATGTTAGATTACAAATGGCTTTTGAACGATTTATTTATTTTTTTCGCTGATTGGAGCAGGCTGACTTTTTGGGGAAAAGTGAAGTAGGTTGTTGGGAAAGATCTTTATCTTGTAAATCTGTTTATTTTATTTGTTTAGATGAAAGAACTACGCTTGAATTGGAAACTAACAGTTGTGTCGATATTGTAAACACAGTATGGATTCTTTGTTATGGTTTCCAGGGTTTTCTATCAGAGCGACTAGGCCTAGCCGGGAAAGTCCAAATCTTTAAATTTTTTCAAAAAATTTCACATTCATCTTCTTGTATCTCGGAAACTAACAAACACAAAACAATAACAATAACATCAACAACTTCTTTATTCATTTATGTCTCTAAACACAAGAAAATCATATTTATTGACCAACAAACAGAACAGTTACAATTTTTTAAAGTTGCAAAATTTAAAATTGCGAAAAATTTTCAAATAATTATGGAAGCGTGCTGAAGGAAATCACTCGGCAGCTGGAAATAGAAAAGAGTAGGCTTAACGGCTATTGCACGAGCAAAGTTTAAAATTATGTTTAAAATCTGCCCAATCTATTTCGGAATCCTTGTTGATGCTATGGAGTTCGTGCATTTGTGCTGAGATTCTCCAAAAATGTGGAGAAGGAAAGAGTACTTACGGGTTAAACCGTGTGCAATGACGCTTGATTCTTTGACTAAACTACACCAACTAAACTAAAAAAGTAACTTAACCATCTCTCGTAGGCTTTCTTTGGTTTCTTGCAATTAATTTGCAGTTTCGTGTCTGCCTACTGACTTTTCATTAGGATTACGTGAAGCTGGCCTTTTGATCATTAGCGTTGCTTCTCACAAATTCAACATCATCATGTAGCATGTCCTTTATAGAACGTCACTCCCATCACAGTCTGTCTGTCTGTCTGTCAGTCTGTCTGAAAGAAACTCTTCCCCTTTCCAAGACGCCAGCCTCCACCACAGTCATACCCAGGCAATCCTGGATGTCTTGGTACGATCGTATTCTTAGTCTACCCCTGCCTCCTTTATCTGGCACCATACCTTCCATCACTGTTCTCTCGAGACCGTTGTGTCTCTTGATGTTACCAAAGTATTTACATTTTCTGGCCAAAATGGAATTGCTCTCCTCTATGCTAAACTCTTGCCAAATGTCTACATTTGTCTTTTTCTTTGTCTAGGGTGTTCTGAGGATATTTCGGTAACATTTTGACTCGAAGGATTCAATTCTTTGTCTAGACGTTTTGATATTCGTCCATGAATAAACACAGGCTTTCAAGACTTTTACTTTTTGTTGGTGCTCTGCCATAATTTCTTCAGGCTGTTCAGTCTCTGCATTGCCATGGCTAGTCTTCTTCTGATTTCTTTCTAGTAGTCGCAATTGTTATCAATTGGGGAGCCCATATATTCAAAATGCGTGACATGATCTATTTCCTCACTGTAAATTTATGCTGACATTGTGTTTTGTCGGTGGTCATTATCTTTGTTTTATTTATGTTTATGAACAATTTTTTATCTTTACTATGTAAATTTACAGCTGAAATTAGCTGCTCTAGCCCTTCTGCACTTCTTGATAGTATCACTTTGTCGTTTGCGTATCGTAACTCTGGAATCTCGTACCCTCAATCGTAAATGCATCAACACTTTTAATGTTCTCGTCTTCTCTAACATTTCTCATTATACATTCCGCATATATTTTGTATAGATAAGGAATTCTTTACTTATTTCCGTACTTAAATTTAATAAATTCATTTGCTCTCATGTATTTTTCTGTTAGTATCTTTGTTGTGTTGTAAATGTCTTTTAAATTTACCTTCGCTACAGTTTCCTCTAACTCTCTCGCCAACTTCTCAATATAGTTTTCTCGTATTTCTTCTGGCTCCGTATCTTACATCTTGTTAGCTTCAGTGTATATTTCCAGAACCTTGGCTCTAATGTATATCATTTTGATTCTGTTCAAATCTGCCAAGTTGATTTTTCCTTCCTTTATCCTTGCTAAAGTTTACCAATGCATTAGAATTCACACCTGTGAGCGTCAGCTACGGACTGAAAAGCTATAACGATGTTTTATTTGAAAAAAACCTGGATTGCTTTTCGAACTCTAGATAGCTGCTGTAAATTGTCCTATTTACAGTCCTTTTTATCAAGATTCTCCACTGATAACTGCTGATTATAAAACAAACTGACAGCTTACCACTCATTCTGACAAGTTGCTGACATATAATCTCTATAATCACTAAAAGTATGTCACCATGGGTGGTATGATAAGTAATAGTATCCAATAACTCGTCAAGTGCATAAACTGTTCGCAGAATTAATCATTAAAAAACTCTTGCATTTTTTAAAAATAGAATTGATCGATATTATAGGTTGTGAATTGAATTTATCTTTAAAATATCGTATTTTTAAAAATGAATTTTGTTTGTAATGTTCACTTGACATGTAGATCTGAAACACTCGCTAATTAACGGGTACAGGATTGCGAAATTCGCTGATGAAACAAAACTATGCATTAGTGTCTCATCTAAAACAAAATTTGATATATTGAGGTCGGATTTAGATAAAATTCGAGAATGCTCTGTAAGCTGGCAAATGGAGTTTAATGTAGATACATGTACAGTCATCCACACGGGTAGATCCAATATCGAACATAATTACAGAATGGGCGAGACCAATATTAGAAAGATAGAAAAGGAAAGGGACCTTTGGGTTATAATAGATCATACAGGTAAGGTGAGTGAGCAAGTCCAGGTAGCAGTGAAAAAGACAAATGCAATATTAGGTATGATAAAATGAAATATTAAACATAGGAGCAAGGAAGTGATAGTCAAACTGTATAAAGCTTTAGTTAGGCCTAGATTGGAGTACTGTTGTGTACAGGTGTGGAGTCCTTATCATAGAGGATGCTAAACATGCTAGAAAGGATACGAAAAAAAGCGCCAAAACTGAAAGTGGGATTCCAGTTATGAGAAAAGACTCAGAAAAACCGTTCTACAGTGTCTAGAAAAGAGCAGTAATTCGAGGTGACCTTAATACAGGTTTTTAAGATACTCAAAGCAAAGGATAAATTAGACTATACCAAGTTTTTTTTAAAAATACAATCACCTACAAAAACAAGACGGCATAGCTACAAATTAACTAAAGAAAGGTGCAGATTAAATATAAGAAATATTTTTTTAGCTAGAGAGTGGTGAATGCTTGGAATGCATTGCCACAGATTCCATCCCACTATAACATCCAAGGCAACGAGGAGGCAGACAGACTGGCAAAAGAAGGTGCAAGATTACCATACTGGCTACACAAAAAACGATGCCTATTACCAGTTGAACAGAAGAGAGCAGGTCGTGGTCTTCAGACTTCGCACTGGCCACAATAGACTGAGGTACCACCTATTCAATAAATTGAAGATAGGTGGCACTGACGAATGCACGTGCGGTACTGGGAAAATGACCGCTGAACATCTGCTGCAAAACTGCCCGACATACGAGGATCAGAGAAAGCAGATGTGGCCATCACCAATGGCAACACTAGACAAGCTCTATGGCAGTGTCGACAGCCTCAGGATGACCACTGCTTTTTTCGAAAAAATAAAGGTTGACGTTTGACAGCGTACGAAATAGAAGAAAAAGAATGATGCATTGCCACAGGAAGTAGTGAGGCAGGGACAATTAATGTACATAAGAAAAGATTGGACGCACATAGCTTTTAGAGAAATGAAATGTAAATTAAATTGGTTGTATACAGACTCTACAGAGTCTTCTAAACCAGTACAAAGACGTTAAGTTAAGTTAACTCCACTGGCACAACGTTTACTGAGCACGTAAATACGAAAGTGTAAATAAAAAAACATTTTTAAGTATGGTCAGATACCGCGCTAAGACGAAACCAGAAACGAAATCTACGTTACGACATAAAGACCTTCAATTGGGAAAATACAAAAATGAGGGTACGAATCATAGAGGACAGGATGAATACATAAAATAGAATAATGAACATATACATGAGCATGAAAAGGTACTTAGCTGGACAGCGCATAAAAACGTGTCACTGTTCTTCTCGTCCGTGGACACGTCAAAGGCAATATAACAAGATATATATCTTAACTTTTAGAATTTTGTTTCCTTAGTCTTCGTGCTTGTGCGATGCATTTATACTTTATTTTCAATATAAATTGTCATTTGATAGTATTCAACAAAAGGTCAAAGTAGTCTCATTCCACATGCATCCATCATAGGTGAAGGTCTTGAGATGCCATCGTAATGGGTGGTCACCGCTTTTGCTAGATTTGGCAAGCAGTTCAATTCCTCATTGATTTGTTGTCTCTAACTTGAAGTCGGTTACTCATTATCAAAACATGTGTGAAACTGTATAGTAACCCAGACAATGGCGGCTTTGTAGTTCGCATCAGAACATTCAATCACTTTATGTACCACGGCTCAGCTTGTGGTAGTTCACGTGACCAGTTTCATTTCTCACAAATTAGGATTCGTTAGCTCTTTGAGAGAAATGTACCAATTTACAACTGTGTAGGCTAGTAAGTGTTGCTGTGAGTGACAATCGCTCTTGCTTTAGACAAGCGGTAAAGAATATTCTTCAAAACTACTATCACGCTGCTTGTTCTCAGTGATAGTCTTTAGCAGAAGAATCTTTGGAAATGAAAAATATTGGCTGCATGCATCGATATAACCAAAGGAACTTTGCAAGTGGTTGAACAAATGATGTTGTTGTTGGTCGAAGCTACTCGTTCTGTGTTGAGTTAACTTTTGTTGACGTTTCTTGGATAGAGGGTTATAATGGCTCTTCTTAGCTCCAGAGGCATACCTGCGAATGTGGACCGTGGTCTTCGTGACTGTACTGCAATACGAGATTCCTGTGTACGCTCATCGCTGTATGGATTGTGGTGAAGATCTCCACCTGATTGGCTAGACTGCTGTGTCACAGTTTGCGTTCAGGACCAGGAACGAGGACGTGAGGTAGAGTCTTGATCTACCTGTTACACTAATGCCTCTTTCTCTATGTCTCACCTGACCCTGACTTCTCTTTGATCTCACCTTGATCAGTTTGTTTCACTTGGCACAGGCTACTCTTTGATCTCACCTTGGTCTGTTTGTTTCACCCAACCCTGACTTCACTTTGATCTCACCTTGATCAGTGTGTTTCACCTAACCCTGACTTCTCTTTAATCTCACCTTGATCAGTGTGTTTCGCCTAACCCTGACTTCTCTTTGATCTCACCTTGATCAGTATGTTTCACCTAGCTCTGATTGCTCTTTGATCTTACCTTGATCATTGTGTTTCACCTGACTGGCTACTCTTTGATCCCACCTTTATCAGGATGTTTCCCCTGAAATTACTCATATTTACGCCCACTTTGATCAGTATTTTTCACCTGGCACTGTTTACTCTTCGCTACTTCAGCTACGCTAAATATAAGATGAAACTATTACCTGAACAGCAACGTAACGTAATGAAACCCGAGACTAGTTGTAAGAGGCGGTCTACGCTTTATTTTATTCAATTTAGCAAGCATTAGTGTTTATACAATAACCTATGGGTCGTTTTTGTTCAAAGATAATCGTGCGCAGTTGTTCGCTACTGTTGAAATTTATCCGGCAGTGGGTTGTTGTTGCTCATTCCATATCTTGTGAAATACTACTGAAGACGGAGGACCTGCAGACTTCTCAACAGGCTCACAAATACGTGGACCGAAGTGTTGATCCCTTCCTCGTCGACCAATCAGCTGTCATAGTCCTTTTTCCAGGCGTAGGCCGTTGACTTGATGTTGAATCTCTATGTCAGTATATTTCACCTGACGTAACTAGTACAGACTAGTTTGTATAATCATGGTGTAGAAAATAAGATCAAAATCAATACTTTAATCGTTTGATTATGTGAAAAACCTGGTTGGTTTCTGAAGCACGAATACTTATTGTATGGAGGTTAGATTATCACATGGACAGGTCTGGTTTGATTCTTGGACTGCTAATAACACATCTACATGTTGTTTTGTATATATGCATTCCGTCTACCTAGAAACACCATTTTTGTACGTTGATTGTATATCCGCACTCTATGCATCTGAACTGCCAAACTTGTTTTAAAATGTGTCTTTAAACGTTTTCATTCCAAACCTTCTGTTTATAAAAATTTAGCTAGCAGCACCTTTATTACCAGAGCTTAAAGGTAGAGCGAAGAATAGTTCCACTGTAACCTGCCATGCACATCGTGATGCAGGATTCCTCGATTTGCAGAAACTGTTAGCCACGAGATAAACGATAGCACACCACTATACACAATAGAAACTATTAGCCACATAAGGAACGAAAGGAGACCTCTACAAACAAACGTAATTATTTGCCACAAGAGAAACAAAAGCGCATCTCTATACACAATAGTAACTATTAGCCACAAGAGAAACAATGGGGCATCTCTATACACAATAGTAGCTATTAGCCACAAGAGAAACAATGGCGCATCTCTATACACAATAGTAACTATTAGCCACACGAGAAACAACAGGAGACGTCTACACACAATAGTAACTATTAGCCACAAGAAAAACGAAAGGAGACGTCTACACACAATAATAACTATTAGCCACAAGAGAAACAATGGTACATCTCTATACACAATAGTAACTTTTAGCCACAAGAGAAACGAACGGAGACCTCTAGACACAATGTAAACTAATAGCTTCAAGAGAAACAAAAGGAGACAGCTACACATAATAGTAACTATTAAACACAAGAGAAACGATAGTACACCTGTACACGCAATAAAAAATAATAGCTACAAGAGAAACGAAAGGAGACTTCTACACACAATAGTAACTATTAACCACAAGAGAAAGGATAGCACATCTCCACACACAATTTAAACTATTAACCACAATAGAAACGAAACACCACCTCTACACACAACATCAACTATTAGTCACAAGAGAAACGATTGCACACCTCTACACACAACATCAACTACTAGTCATACGATAAACGATGACACACCTCTACACACAACATCAACTACTAGTCATACGATAAACGATGACACACCTCTACAGACAGCATCAACTACTAGTCATACGATAAACGATGATACACCTCTACACACAGCAACAACTACTAGTCATACGATAAACGATGACACACATCTACATACAATTACAACTACTAGTCATACGATAAACGATGACACACATCTACACACAACAACAACTACTAGTCATACGATAAACGATGGCACACATCTACACACAGCAACAACTACTAGTCATACGATAAACGATGGCACACATCTACACACAGTAACAACTACTAGTCATACGATAAACGATGACACGCCTCTACACACAGCAACAACTACTAGTCATACGATAAACGATGACACACCTCTACACACAGTAACAACTACTAGTCATACGATAAACGATGGCACACCTCTACACACAACAACAACTACTAGTCATACGATAAACGATGACACACATCTACACACAACAACAACTACTAGTCATACGATAAACGATGACACGCCTCTACACACAGTAACAACTACTAGTCATACGATAAACGATGGCACACATCTACACACAGTAACAACTACTAGTCATGCGAGAAACGATGTCACATCTCTACACACAACAACACCTATTAGTCATACGAGAAACGAAAGAAGACCTCCAAACACAAATGTAGGGAAAGACTGACTAAGAAGGTATGTAAGCAAGATTCATAGAATTTAACGTGCTGCTGATAAAGAATGTAATGTGGGGTCAAATAGAATGAAACGAGAAATTGTATAGTCATGTAAAATACACTCATCAAATTATAAATAGCAGGACAAATTTGGAATAAGCAACGACAACACTATTACAATTTAACATTAGCATCAATCCAAGAGAAAAGACTAGTTCAGGAATCGCACTGAGTACTTGTGTAACATGTCCTCCATTACTGAGACCATTCTTTCTGACATCTGAAGATACATGGGTCAATCATTAATCAAGTCTCGTACATCTCATTAAGAGAAGAGCATACCGTCAGATTCATTCTTCAACTGGAACACGTCAATCACGTCACATAACCTCGTGTACCTGTAATAGAGCCAGAATGTACAGATCAATAAAGGTAAAAGTAAGGATATTCTCATTGTAGTCGTTGTGGATGAAGTGTATGGCACTATACTAGGTCTCAGCTTTTTGTGAGTTACAATGCTATTTACTGAATAACAAAGACAGCGAGTATACTTGATGAGAGAAAAAAAAGAAATCAAGTTTGCTAACGATAATACATAGAGAAGGAAACTAATATTATGATAATTCGAGTAGTAAATGCAGATAGCGGCAGTTATAATGCGTTGGAAGAGACGTTCCTACAAGATGTAGAAGCGTTCATACATCTTGGCAGCAATATAGACAAAGTAGAAGGTATAGAATAAAATATAAAAATACGAATACAAAATGCTAGAGAAGCTGTCAATGCGCTGGGAAATTTATGGAAACAAAAATAAACTATGTTCAACACAAAAATTAAAACCTTCAATCCTCAATGTAAAGTCAGTTCTGTTGTATGGTTCCGAAACACGTAAAGCAGCTAAAACATTAACCAAATATGTACAGCGTTTCATAAAAGGCTGCTTGCACAGAATAGACGGATTGAAATAATATGGTTTTAGACAAAGAATCGAATCTTTCGAGTCAAAATGTTACAGAAAGATCCTCAGAATACCCTGGACAGAGAAAAGAACAAATGTAGACATTCGGCAAGAGTTGAGCATAGAGGAGAACTGGTTTACCAATTCCATTTTGGCTAGAAAATGCAAATACTTTGGTCACATCAAGAGACACAACGGTCTTGAGAGGACGGTCATGGAAGGTATGGTGCCAGGCAAAAGAGGAAGGGGTAGACCAAGAAGACGATGGCACCAAGATATCCAGGAGTGCCTGAGTATGACAGTGGCGGAAGCTGGTGTTTTGGCAAGGGAACGAGTTTCTTTCAGACAGACTGTGATGGGAGCGACGTTCTACAAAGGACATGCTACATGGTGAGGTTTTATTCCTGTGGAATTATTGTAAAATAAACACAAAAAATAAAAGATTCAGATCACTAGCTGAGTAGATGACGCTGACGTAGGACAAGACACAAGTACAGGATACCAACATGTAATATTACAAGACAGTCTCTGTTATAGAATACCCAAAGCAAGAGAAGTAAAGGCAGACGGAACACATACTTGGAGAAGAAAGTTCGAGGCAAAAAATAACAGAAACTGGAAAGACATGGAGATATTGGGAGGAGACGGGTCAAGGCAGGATGACTGGGCGTGTGTTTATTGAGATATATGCTCCACAGGAGGCTGAACAAATGTAGTTAAAAGATGAAAAACAGATGTGGTCCCATAACAGATACTGGCGTTGTTGATGAATCGTCAGAGACTTGATTGTGACACCTGTTGTAAGATGGAGTTATGAGTTTCCTTCCTCAGTTATGATAGTACTATGTACCCATTTACAGAAGTGTAGCTTTGAAAGTTTGCCAGTGTACATCCCATAATCTCTTACTGTGGTTGAAATAACAGGTGCACTATATCTACATGTACGTCATAAAAGACGACAAAAGAACGTTGTTCCTGATGTTAGCACCATCAACACGTGAAACCACATTCTATCCCATTCTCCGTTACATGAAAGGTCAAGAGATACAAGACAATCACATCTACACACTCTAGGGAACGTAGAGGAGGTACTAGGAAAGTAAAGAGACATCGTATGAAACAATCGTTACGATGTTCAGGAACGAGTGGCAGTGGTAGCGGCATGTCAGTAATTCATCTAAAAAATCGAAATTGGAAACTGGAAAAACAACAACACGGCACTCTGAAATGTTTTTGTGCAAATGTGAGAAGCATATTGAATAAAAGAGAATTATTGTAAATATATATAGAGGAAGAAAAGTCATACAGGGTTAACAGAAACAGGGACATATGAGGACATTGCAGATAGTGAACTAGGAATAGAGGGTTGGTTATACAATGTTTAGGAGGGATCGGGTAGTTGGAGACAAGGTTAAGGTAGGTGGTGTTTTATTATACTGTACGAATTCAGTTACCATAACCATCAGAGATTACATATCTTCTGGCATCGATATTGATAGTGTATTGGGAGTAATCGTAATCGGGGGTGAAAAAACGTTGGTTGCAGTATGCTACCGGTGTCTATCGAGTACTAAAGAAGCCGATAAAGGTCTGTTTCAAGTTATTGAAATTATTGTTAACAGGGGATTTCAACTTTCCAGAAATTAATTGGCAGAGGGTGGAAGCACTTGTCTAATCTCATCCTTTTGTTAAGTGCATAGCTAGCAAGTTTTTTATTTCAACATATTGAGGACTGTACTAAAGGCAGAAATGCACTCACTTAGTATTTTATACATAGAAAATATGACATCAAATGTTACAGTTGGTAAACTATTCGGCTCAAGTAATCATCAAATTGTCCGTTGGGATCTTGTGGGTATGAAAGATGATAGAAAATGTCCACTAACTTACAACTACTCTAGGACAGATGTACAGAAGTTGATGGATGCAGCGAGCCACAGTCTGGAAAGATATTTTCACTAGCCTAGATGTTGAGGAGAAGTGGGTTCAAGTCTATACTTAAGCACATGAAAGAGATATCTGTTCCGTGTAGGAGATTAAACGCCAAGCGGAAAAATAGATTATATGTAGAAGAGTTAAGAATATAGCTTGAAAAAATATAGAGATATAAATATATCAGAAAGGACGTTGTACTCTGAATAGGGTCCTGGATTGGAGTCGAATGCAACAAAGGGTCTATGCTCCACAAAGACCTAAATAATGGCAAGCAAAAAGGAGAAAGTACAAGGGAAACTCCGAAGCGATTCCAAAAATAAAATTTTTATAATTAATTGTGGGCATTAGAACAACAAATAAATTAATACAAAAATACAAAAGGCACAGGAAACACTCATATGTACGCATCATCAGAAAAGGAAATAGAAAGAAGCATACATCAAATTAGTCTCACTACTAGTGCAGGATGAACCTGGCTATAAGACCGACATAAGAGAATCGGCTGAAGCTAACTTGAGCCATTCATCCCGCCTTTTGAGTATTAATGATCATTTTTTTTTCAAACGAACGATCCAGGTGAAGTTAATTACTCTACCTGTCAAAGTTTTCAATATTTAATTACCTCCCTGTACTTGAACTACACAAACCAGAAAAGAAACTTTAGATATGCGTGTACCTGGTTTTACAGCCCAATTGTTGACGTAGACAGGCAAACAGTGGCATTCATATAAACTTGCCGTGTTTTCTGAAGTGGTTCATCTTAAGACATTTGAACGTGCTGGATTGAGTTGGTTTACATTTTGTTTGCTATTTTTCTTATTGTATACTAACACATTTTTGGTCTAAAATTGTGTACAATTCAGACACAGGTAAATTTGCTATGCCGTTCAGTACACAATATTAATTAATGTTCTTGATCTCTAAATTTGAGAATAATAATAGGGTTGGAATGACGTAATGTCATATTTTACGATTAAAAAAACTAACATTTTCGCTATGTTTATTTCCATTTCTGAGATCCAGGGGAAGGAATTATAGAGCGATATTTTACTATTTACTATATCACTATATGTATAAATTTTCTCTTTTACTATAGGTCTATATTTTACTTTTGCTATTGGGCTATATTTTACTCTTTCACTATGGGACTATATTTTACTCTTTTACTATGGGACTATATTTTACTCTTTTACTGTAGAACTATATTTTACTCTTTTACTGTAGAACTATATTTTACTCTTTTACTACAGGGCTATACTTTACTCTGTTATTATATGACTATATTTTACCCTTTCACTATAGGGCTATATTTTACTCTTTTACTCTAGGACTATGTTTTACTCTTTTACTATAGTGCTATATTTTACTCTTTAACGATAGGGCTATATTTTACTCTTTTACTACTGATATATATTTTACTATTTTACTAAAGGACTATATTCTACTCTTTTACTAAAGAGCTATATTTTACTCTTTTACTATGGGACTATATTTTACTCTTTTTCTAAGTGGCTATATTCTACTCTTTTACTAAGGAACTATATTTTACTCTTTTACTATGGGACAATATTTTACTCTTTTACTAAAGGGCTATATTTTACTCTTTTACTATGGGAGTATATTTTACTTATTTACCAAAGGGCTATATTTTACTTTTTATTATGGGACTATATTTTACTCTTTTACTATGGGACTTTATTTTTCTCTTTTACTAAATGGCTATATTTTACTTTTTTACTATCAGGTTGTATTTTACTATTTTTTAATATAATACTTTATTTTACTATTTACTTTTTTCTATAGGGGTATATTTTGCTCTTTTACTATAGGGATATATTTTACTATTTTCCTACAGAGGTATATTTAACTATTTTGCAATATCGCTACATTTTACTAATTCCTTTTTTACTATAGCGCTTTATTTTACTATTTGTTCTTTTAGTACAAAAGTATATTTTACTATTTTACAAAAGAACTGTAAATATCTCTTTTAATATATGGGTATATGTTTCTATTTTACTAGATCGCTGTATTTATCTCTTTTCCTGCAGGTATATATTTTATTATATACTGTTTTCCTCTAGGGCTTTATTTTACTTTTTTCACTATATAGGTACATTATACTTTTTTACTATTTTCTTATAGGGTGATGTTTAACTCTATAATAAAATAAATATGTTTTACGATTTTACAATAAGGCTATAATTTACTCTTTTCGTATAGTGGTATTTTTT
This sequence comes from Ariolimax columbianus, assembly GCA_036924085.1. Classification (NCBI taxonomy): domain Eukaryota; kingdom Metazoa; phylum Mollusca; class Gastropoda; order Stylommatophora; family Arionidae; genus Ariolimax; species Ariolimax columbianus. Next base: position 59,882,864 of record JAVGWX010000011.1, read on the forward strand.
ACAATTTGACTATATCGCTATATTTTACTCTTTCACTATAAGTGTATATTTTATTATTTTACTATAGGGCTAACATTTACTCTTTTACTACAGGAGTATATTTTACTATTAATTATTTTACTCTAGATCAGTAATTTACTCTTTTACTATAGGGGAATATTTTATTCTATACTTTTTTCAATTATAGGACTAAATTTTCCTTTTTTGTTACTAGATGGGTATATTTTACTATTTACTATTTCACTATAGTGCGATATTTTCCTCTTTTACTGAAAGTTTTTTTTTCGATTTTACAGTAAGGCTATGTTTTACTCTTTTTACTATAGCGATATATTTTTTAGTGGGGCTATATTTTACTAACTGTACAATATGGCTATATTTTATTATTTTACAATATGGCTGTATTTTCTATTTTGCAATAGGGATATATTTACGTTTTTTTTTTCATTAGTGCAGTATTTTCATATTCTACAATAAGGCTATATTTTGCTATTTGCTATTTTACTAAAGGGCTATATTTAACATTTTACGGCAAAACTAAATGTTACTTTCTGCAATAGGGTTCTAGTTTACTGCGTATTATTATATTGTCAGGCTATATTTTACTCTTTACCATTTTATTAAATGGCTATGTTTTACTATTATACAAAAGGGACATATGTTACTATTTGCTAAAGGGCTATATTTTACTTATTATTATTTTATTGTATGGTAATATTTTATTATCTTCTGTAAAGGCAGAAGGGTTGATTAGTGCAACTGATTTCACTACAAGAAAACACCCTCAAATTGTTCGTGTACAAACAACATGCCAGCTAAGTTGATCACTTGTGATACAATTCTGTAGTTTAAATTCCAACACCTTTATAGGTTCATTACGTGACCTCTTGAGATCATTGGCGTAATTCTACTGACACATCCATAGTCCTGCTTTATCCCCCACTGTCTGCAGTTGCTTTTTGTGTATCCTCTGGTTGTAGGTTAGTCTATTCATGGATGATGTCTTTCCATTGCATTATCGGACGCCCTCTGCCTTCGCTTGTCGTGTACTGTGCTATGTAGTATCGTATTTGCGAGGCCCTTGGACATCGAGACTGGGCCATACCAAGTCAACCTTCGTTTTTTGATAATTTTTAGGTCCTCGTAAAGTTCACTTGCGTTATCGATTCTTCGACATTTGTGATACGGTCTTTGTAGGTGACCTTTAATAATAATAATAATAATGTTCGCCTAGGCATCTATGGCCCGTTGCATCGATCGACCTTTACCATGTCCAACTGATGAGGCTTGTAGCCAAACCTCGTTCAATGCCAAAGGAGAGACTGCTATCTGTCGGAGCCATGTAGAATGAGAGCGGCCCTTTCCACGCCTCCAGCCTGCCGGTGGGAGACCGTTGTTACACATAGCTGACTTGGACATTATCTGGTGAGCCGTAAATTTCTGGTCCAGTCGAACCACGTGACAAAACACAGACAGGCCTGCGGCAGACCAGAATGTCGAAGATGGAGAAAAGACTCGTCTTTGCAGACATCTGGACATTACGGACGAGATCAAACCACCAGATACGGAGGATGCGTTTCTGGTTACGCATATGAAAGGCATCAAATCTTGATATGTCCTGTTTAAGTAGGGATCACGTCTCTGAACCATACAGGATGATTTGAATCACACACGTCTGATTAATACGAATTTTGGATCCGATAGAGAGTCTGCCAGTATTCCACACGCGGCGAAGATCGTTCATAACAGACGCAGCAAGTCCGATCCGCCTTAAAATGTCAGTCGCACTGCGTCCATCGGATGAGAAAGAATTCCCCAAGTATTTGAATTCATTCCCCCGTGTGACCATGGACAATAATGCTCTGAGGACCAGTGTCAGAGCCAAGGTTCTGCATTTGTGTCTTTGCCAACGATCTTGATAGGTCCAAGTTTGATGTTTCGAGATCAAGTTTCTCGAGAAACTGTTGTAGAGCCGCATTGTCTGGGCCAATGTTGCATTATAATACAGATTCTCACTAACTCTCACATTGTAAGTGTTGATGTTATATATCTTCATGTTTGCTCACAGAGCATCATGCCAGACTCTATCAAATGCCTTTTTTAAGTCAATAAGCACACGTTATATGTGTTGTTGATATTCCAAACATTTCTCCTTCAGTATTCATAGATTCAAGATCTGCTCGGTGAAGCTTCTCCGGGTTCAAAAACTGGTCTGTTCTTCGGCAATGAAGTTCTCGGCTTGAGGTTTCAGTCTGTTGAGAATTTTTATTCTGAGAAAGACTTTTCTGTATAATTTAGATTTATTATTCTATTGGAGTGAAATAAAAACCAGATCTGCACACTATGCGGCGACAACCTGTATGCGGTCTATTTTCTTAGCTGTGAAGGACCCATTGACGAACACTAATAATGGAATAACTCTCTAACAAAATGAATTACAGTATTATTTCCTGCAGTACATTGCTTTAGATAACGACATTCCTAAGTCTATGCGCCAGCTTCATTAATCTCTATTTACGACATACATGTTAGGGTGCAGGCAGTGAGCCTATATTTACCCGGATCTGAGACCACCGTTATATATTGATATTTAGATAACTGTTGTCAGTTTTGTTTTTGCTTTTACTTGCAAATATGAACACGGTAAATGAGACGATATTTTTACGATAGCTTGAATCAGCCAATAGGTAGATGAAATTACATCTAACGATTGTATACGTCATTAGATTATACACTATTTTTAAAATGGCTTGAATCAGCCAGCAGGTAGATGAAATTACATCTAACAAATGTATGCGTCAATAAATAAAACGCTATTTTAAGGTGTCGTTAGTTCACAAGTAAGTATATGAACTTTCATATATCAAAAGCATTCCTCATAAGCAGACGCAATTTTTAAGGTGACGGCAGTTCACCAGTAGGTACATAAATATATGTCTGAGAAATGTATGCATTATAGATTTGACGCTATTTTGACAGTGACATGAAGTCTCCATTAAGTATATGAACTGTTATCTATCAAAAGTTATTTATCAAAAGTATTTGTCTTAAAGGTACACGCTATGTTGACAGTGACATGAAGTCTCCAGTAAGTATACGAACTGTCATCTATCAAAAGTATTTGCCAAAGGTACACGCTATTTTGACAATGATTGGAAATCATCGATTAGCAGACGGTCACCGATCTAACAAATGTTTCCGACAACAAAAAAACATTTCTAAGGGGACGTGAATTCACCAGTAATTATCATCACGTAGCATGTCCTTTGCAGAACGCCGCTCCCATCACAATCCGTAATAAAGAGACTCGATATCTTGCCAAACCTCCAACCTGCTGTAATGTCATGCTCAAGTCTTACTTAACATCCTGGTGCCATAGCCATCTTGATCTGCCTCTACGTCTCTTGCCCGGTACGATACCTTTCATTACCATTCTCTAAAAACCTTAGTGTCTTTCGATATGGCTAAAGTTTTTTTAATTTTCTTTTCACAAAACCAGAATAAACCAGTGAGTATTTTTACATATATCTAATCTGTTTCGCCAGTTACTCCCTATTTTGACAATGCCGAGGTATCCAGGAAGTACATAAACTTTTATCTTCCAATAGTATTCGTTAAAGGTAGACTATATTTTGACAGTGGTATCAGATCCCCAATAACTAAGTATATCAACACATTTATAACACATTTATACGTAAGATATGGCTTGGCTTCGTTCGTTCTCAATCTCCCACTACCAAACCCTGAAAGGGCTTAAGTAGCAGAATGTAGTCCAGAGAACGGAATGCGTTGTGTCGTAGTTTACAGCTTGACTGCGATATTTGCACTTTTCGGTCCAACACATCGGACTTCAGCAAGCATTTTTTTAGTACCAGGCTAGCATTCCCTCTTCGATCCCTTCTCCTTAGCCAGTCTGCCCTGCTGCAGCCTGTTATCCAGGATCACAGCGTGGAGGTGTAGAAGGGTCTTGGCAGCTCTGGTTAGCTGGCCCTCATACGTAAAATATAATACACTTTGTTAACAGTGACGTGTGATCACCAGTAAGTACGTATATCAACACAAATATAACAAATATATACAAAACGAGACAGCACAAATAAAGATCACGAATAGAAAAAGTCCAACAAAATAACTAGAAATTAGGATACGTTTAATTAGTTGCCTACAAATTTTAATAAGGCAACAAAGCAACGGAACTGAAAACAGGCCAATAAAATAGTAACGATATCAATAGATTAGCAAAATAGTTAGCATCGTACTCGTACAATGACCATCAATATGGCTTCAAATGGATGCGTATCAACTAAACAGCTAAAATGAACAGATGTAAACAACAACGAATAGAAACGGAACAACCATATCTGCAATGCGACATGATATGAACCAACAACACAGTTAGGATAATGTTGGAGCAGCCAAATAGCGGCGAATAAAGTTATTGACGCGAAACAGCTACATTCAAACACAGAACAGAAAAATAAATAGAAATGTGCATGCAAAAATAAATACGAATTAGCAATGAACTAGCAAAATAGATACAATAGTATCTACCACGAGTAGTGGTTAAGTGACACGGCTCACAACCAAAAGGTGATGGGTTCGATCCCCATCACAGCACTGACCGTTACCCCGGGGAAGCAAACTCTTAGAAAATGCAGGAGGAAGCAGGCCCTAACATAAAATGTGTGCTGAAGTCGGATGCACTGGGCCGACAGGCGAAAAATAAAAACCCCATTGCAACGCACACCGCCTTGGGGATTAGAGAAAAAGACGAAAACAATTAACAAACAAAAAACAAAACAATAAATACAATAAGAAACAGTCCAGCAAAAATACTCCTAGATAGAAATTGGTACAGATCAGAATAATAACACTGGGCATTATACAAAAAATGTATCCTAGACAAAAGTTACTATTCTTTTTTTCATTTGAACATGCTGATCCCGAATATGAACTTCAAAAGCAAGAATTAGCTCTGGTTTTCAAGATCCTGTAAAGGAGAGGGCAGTATGGGCTGGTACAGTAAGCTGGTGGTTTAACCTTCCCCATGCAAATGATCCAGTCCTTGTCTTTTCTATATCCCTGGTGTGTAATTTCGCACGACGTGGATAGCCTTGGGTGACAATTGGATGACGGAATCTGTAGCTGTAATTGCAACGACATGTCCTTGTTATCATAAGTGTTGTGGATTCTGTGAGGGCACAATTGTCGCTAAAGATGTGTCGTGAATGTGTGATCAGTGCAAATTATTTTTGTTATATTTGCGAAAAAATAACTCTTATAATAATGGCGACCCGTTACAACGATGATATAAAAAGCTTACAGACTTTATTTTGATTGTGAGTTGTATGACCAGAACCGGTGTCGGGCCTCATAAATAGGATGGCAGGCCTGTACAACGAATATGTGCTGATGGTTGAACCGAGAAGGACGATCAAAATGCCTTTAGCAGTTCCAATGGCGTGGAGGGAACCAACAAATCATCTTAATGAATGTTACTTATGCGTGGTATTGGACATGCTATTTCTAAGAAGAAATAGCGGCATGTGACCTATTTAGATATTCCCTCTGCTATGCGACGAGTGTTTCATGGAGAAGGTCTTCCTGCTCTGAACTAACCATAATCGGTTACCCTGGATAATGAATAAGGCAACAATGCCAGTGCGCATGCGTCACCTGTGAAAACAGATACATCCAAATATCTTGATTTTGTGCCTATTGGAGAGTCTGTACAGCCCCACACAATTACCCAAAGTGGAGGCATTGTAATGAACTGCAAATTATCTTACAAGGCCCACTGAAATGCGGTAAAACAAAAAATCAGTACAAGAAACAATATAATTCGCAAGCTGACAAACACAAAATCCCCAACTGTGCTCCGTACATCAACCATCGCACTATGTTTCTCAGCGGCAGAGTATGCGACACCAGCATGGAATGCATCAATACAATGCAGGTCGAGTAAATGAGGCAAGCCGAATTGTGACAGATTGCGTTATACCGACGCCAACGGAAAAACTCTACGCAATAGCTGTTATTGCATCTCCGGATATTAGAAGACGTGTCACTTCTGAAGTCGGGATACAAAAGCAGTCCTGTGACCAGAGACACTATCTTTTTGGACATACACCAGAAAGATTTCGATTGAAATCGAGGAAATGTTTTCTGCGGACTGCACATCCCTCAGAACATAACCCCGAGAAAAATCGCAAAGAAATGTGTCATCAAAAAGAACGGTGAAGGTTGGATGAAGATCAAAGAAGAACCTGCACCAGGGTAAGATTTGCAATATACTAAGTGGAGATTTCTGAACAGGTTAAGAACAGGTGTGTCCAGGTGTGGGGGTCTAACCTGAAAAAGTGGGGGTATACAGACGACGAATACTGCGAGGGTAGGGCCTTCCAGGACCCAGAACACCTGATTATATGTCCTAGTATGCAGAAATGCTGTACAGCTGAGGACATTACGATGTCACTTGAAAGAGCACTGATGGTGGCGAAAACTATATGAAGTTGTAGTACACGAAAAGTAAGCAAGTAAGTAAGCAAGTATCTGCCTGGAAACTGAAGGGCAAATACATTTTTCGAACTAGAAGCTACTCCTGAAGGCTAGATTGCCATATTTTGTACCGCTCCGCCTATAGTTATGTCATAACTGTTTCTACGTTTCGATTGTATTTTCCAAAGCAACTAATATTTATCATCACTTTCAGTAGTTCTCAAAATATAATATTGCAATGCTGGGCCAGATTGAAAGCTTGAATCTGTTGATATAAATTAAATGTAGGCTAAGACTGGTAGAAAAATAGAAATTGATTTACGACGGCCCATATTTCACATGACGACCTTACCTGGAGCAGGAGACCGGATTGCAAAAATGCAAAAACCTCAAAGAAACTGTAACAGAACAATTTAAACAATTTCGTTTTCTTTTCCGAAGACAAATCTTACAACAATAAACAACAGTAAATACTAATTAGATGCAAGTGCTGTAGTCTATTTAGTTTTAGTCTTAGTCTATTTGTATTTCTACAGGGGTGAATGCTCCTGTGCTGGTTCCAGCTCCGGCGTGAGCTGGATGTAGCCGGGATGAGGATTCCCTGCTTAGCTGGCTAGGCTCGAGCAGCGTAATGCTTATTATTCCGCTATGTTGGGACAAGTGCGTGAAGGGTGAGATGTGCGATGTGCGTGTCCATCTTAACAGACTCAAGCACTAGAGCAAAGTAGACCCGGAACCTCTTGAGCGCCATATATGCTGCTCTTAACAAACCATCTAGCCACGGCTGATCTTATGCCATGTCATACAGTTAGTCGCCTCTTACGACATGTTCTCTGTCAGGCAGTGGTGCTTTTCTCGTTGGTATCATACACAAAGACCACGGCAGACCACTCGGGACTGTAGTGTGCGAACCAAACAACAAGTTCTGAACACACAGACCTATGAAATTAGCTCTGTAACATAAACACAGGAGAAAGAAAATAAGTAATGATTTCATAAATTTGAAGAAAAAAAAATGCTGGTGATCTAGAAAATATAACTGAAATTAACACACAAAATATTCATCTGAATTAGTTCATGTAGTCCCCCGTATGAAAGCAAAACTGCTCAGATATCATATGATGTTATGGAAGATACGAACTCATTTCTGATGCCCACCTCAACCAAAGTTTGGCCTCATCGACCTGAAATAGCTGAGAGCATTAAAGTATTGCTGGAACGGATAAGAATATCTTTCCCAGGAAGCTTCAGACAAGAGAACAGTCATTAAATAAACCACAGAACCAATTATGCCGGAGATGAAAGCATGGTTAGTGGTGTAAGCTCTCATAGAATTTATTGGGTCGATAATTCGGACAAAAATTAACCAGAACAGCATTTAATTAAACGCCATCTCGAGTTTGATTCAACACAGCTAAACGGGTTCTTTGCTAGAAAAAAGTCATGGCAGATGAGCACATAAAACATATTTGAAAAACACATATTCTGAACTACAAAAAACAAATCTATTTAGCGACTTTTCAGTGTTTAAAACACTACCTTGTATTGGTTTACATAACAAAAGAACGTTCTTTGAGTATTTATGGGGACTCTGTGAGACTGGCAGTTTCTGCTAGTGGAGGATCTACATCGATGTCAAAAGCAGCGCCTGTTCGTAGAGCAAGCGTTTTAAATCTCACATTGGACCAGAACGTGCAATCGGGAGAGGATTTTAAACGTGTGGGAAATTGTGCTTCAGAAGAGATATACGACAATCATAATTTCTTGCCGAAGAGGGGAAGCAGACGTTTGTTGATTTCTTCTGTCAATTCTAGCCCGGATGAATTAGCTCGGACACAACGGAGAGACGGGAACAAAGTCAACAACAGTGATCACAAATTAAACTGGAGCAGTGAAGCGGATTCAACTTCACAAGATCTGCATGAAGGTTTGGCAATTTCTATTTGTAATTATTGCTGTATTTGTTATTGTCGTAAAATTATTTCATTTCGCTTTGTAAAACTTATTATCGGTATTTATTTTTTCCATTTTATATTTAATGAAGGGGAGAGAAGACCAGGGGAGACAAAATATATCGATCAGACATGTTAGTCGAGGTCAGTTAAAATATACTGATCAGACTATGTTAGTCGGGGTCAGTTAAAATATACTGATCAGACTATGTTAGTCGGTGTCAGTTAAAATATACTGATCAGACTATGTTAATCGGGGTCAGTTAAAATATACTGATCAGACTATGTTAGTCAGGGTCAGTTAAAATATACTGATCAGACTATGTTAGTCGGGGTCAGTTAAAATATACTGATCAGACTATGTTAGTCGGGGTCAGTTAAAATATACTGATCAGACTATGTTAGTCGGGGTCAGTTAAAATATACTGATCAGACTATGTTAGTCGGGGTCAGGTAAAATATACTGATCAGACTATGTTAGTCGGGGTCAGTTAAGATATACTGATCAGACTATGTTAGTCGGGGTCAGTTAAAATATACTGATCAGACTATGTTAGTCGGGGTCAGTTAAAATATACTGATCAGACTATGTTAGTCAGGGTCAGTTAAAATATACTGATCAGACTATGTTAGTCGGGGTCAGTTAAAATATACTGATCAGACTATGTTAGAGTATATCGAGGTCAGGTAAATCATGCTGTTCGACCCCACCTCACTCCAAGTTCTTCCTAGAAACAGACAGTTTTATGGCAGTCTGGCAAGTGAGGTGGGGATAGGCGCAATGATTGCCATAATGGTGAGCTTACTATGGAACCTCGCATTGCACTACAGCCAGGAGGACCCACGTCAATCTTGTCAAGTCTGCCTCGGGATGTGAAGAGAGCCACTGTATATACCACCTAAATAAGTCGCCAATAGTACATAACTCAAGTAAGAGCGGCAACAACAACAATAACATATGTAAAGAAGTTTTATGTGAATATTTCATTTTATGCGAGGCAATTGTAACATGTTACTAGTAGACAATGCATGGAGGTTTAGATAGAGAGATTGAGATCAGGTGCCAAAAAGCAAATGCGATTGCTTACCAGCTGTCCCCATTATTGAAACACCCTAGCATAAACATGTCCATAAAAAGAATACTAATCAACAGTATATCCATGCCAACTCTCTGTTACCAGCGCCAAACATGGACATTAACGAAAACTCTAGAGAGAAAGATCACGACATGTGAGATTGGATGCCTCCGGCAAATAATCAACGTAACTAGGAGAGACAGAATGTGCATAAAGATGTGAGAAGAATAGTTGAAGCAAGGCCCTGCTCGGGACATATTGATGAAGTGAGAATTAATTGGTTTGGCCACCTAATGAGAATGCATGATCAACTACCCCTGTGCACCTATAACGCACGACGTTCGGGTTTTCGCAACCGTGGCAGACCGAGAACTAGATGGATAGGAAATGTTGCGAATTTTCTAAATCGTCATTGGATAACGACTATTTCAGCGACGTGTCTGGACCTGGACAGAAAACAACGGCTCTCCATGGCGCAAGTGGATAAGACAAGACAAGACTAACAGACAATGCATTTCCAGTGCGATTCTTCTGTTTCTTCTCCTGTATTAGCAGAGTCGAATAATCTAATTAAGCTTATGGATTTTATAGGGTTGCATTAACCTTTATATTAATTGTATAACCAGTGTGTAGCAATTGCAATTTGGCTGTAATGGTATTACAATGTAGCACTAAAGATGATATACGTGGTTTTGGCTAGTTTTTACATAGCGACTGATTAGAACAGTGGTAAAGTACTCCCTTTTCATGGCAAAGGTACGAGATTCAATTCCCGCTACCAGCAGCTCCAGTGAAGCTGCAAATGGGTATTTGGCTGACGGCTAGAGAAAGAAAAAAGCAGCAAGGAAGGGAACTGGCCCTACTCCTTCACAAAACTGTGTCTTAGTACAATAATGACTTTAATAAGTCATCCATGACCGCAGTGTCTGCTATGGGATTACCTTTACCTTACATAGGAACTAAGACTAATCTAAGGGGTAAAGTGACATATGTTCAACAATAATCCCACCTTTTGTTTTCTCTGAGCACCACGAAACAGACTATGTCAGAGCAGCCTAGTCAACGAGATGGGGATAAACACTATCAGTTTCGTATCGATGAGCTTGCTGAGCAGTCTAGCATTACACTACAGCCAGATAAAACCAGGCCCGATTTCTTCATTTTGCAATGAGATGTAAATATAGCCACTGCAAATATGTATCCAAAGAAAATTATTAATGTATGGAGAGCTCAGATACATGTTGTTACTTCCAAAACAAGTGTAGAAACCAGAAGTTTCATTTATAATCCTCAAGTTCTCATTCTTTTATTCCGCTGTTAAAGACCTTCTTACTAACTTCATATACAAATGACAATTACCTTTAGCCTTTTTCTAGTATTGTATTTGAAAGAACACAGATTATGAATTCCTCACCTGTGAGTTTTAGATCCAAAAACTCATTCGGACCTCATCATCATCATCATGTAGCATGATCTTTATAGAACGAACGCTCCCATCACAGTCTGTCTGAAAGAAACTCTTTCCCTTGCCAAAACTCCAGCCTCCGCCACAGTCATACTCAGGCATTCCTGGATATCTTGGTGCCATCGTCTTCTTGGTCTACCCCTTCCTCTTTTACCTGACACCATACCTTCCATCACCGTTCTCTCAAGACCATTGTGTCTCTTGATGTGACCAAAGTATTTGAATTTTCTATCCAAAATGGAATTGATAAACCAGTTCTCCTCTATGCTCAACTCTTGCAGAATGTCTACATTTGTCTTTTTTTCTGTCCAGGGTATTCTGAGCATCTTTCTGTAACATTTTGACTCGAAGGATTCGATTCTTTGTCTGGAAGTTTTGGTAATCGTCCATGATTCGCAGCCATAAGCTGCGACAGAAAAAACACAGGCTCTCAAGACTTTTACTGTTATCATTTTGTTGGTGCTGTGCCATAATTTCTTCAGACTGTTCAGTCTCTGCGTTGCCATAGCTAGTCTTCTTCGGATTTCGTTCGAGCAGTCTCCATTTTTGTCAATTCTGGAGTCCAGATATTCAAAATGTGTGACCTGATCTATTTCCTCACCACCCACCTTAAATTTATGCTGACATTGTGTTTTGTCGGTGGTCATTATCTTTGTTTTATTTATGTTTATAAACAGGTTTTGATCTTTACTGTGTTCATTTACGACTGAAATTAGCTGCTCTATCCCTTCTGCACTTCCTGATAGCATCACTGTGTCATCTGCGTATCGTAACTCTGGAATCTCGTACCTCACACATTTAAATTTTAAAAAACCATCATCAACTAAGAAAATATTGTTTATATTTCACAGATATCTCCAGAGTCTCTACTGCAAACGTTGCCACGATTTATGGCACTACTCGTAAAGAGAAAGCCAATGTGGGTGAGGTTGCTCAGCACCGACTTACCAGTAACGCTAAAGCTGGGCCTAATGGTCTGTTTGACGTCAAAGACGGCATTAGTCTGTCTGATAGCAGTGGGATTGTGGTGAAGGAAACTGTGCAGTGGTCTAAAGTAAAGACGGCCATTCTTTTTGGACAAAATATGAAAACATTAGGTTCTCAAAAGAGTGAGTTACAATTCTACTATATCTGTAGTCAGATGTAGAGAGAGTGGCTGTAGATAGTGCCGATTGTGAGGTACTAATCTGATATTAAAATCATTTCTTCCTGGTCTTCGTTCATCATAGGATCAAGGTTCCGCGTTCTCTTTTAATGGATACCATTGCTTGTAAGGTTGTTTTATCTCGTGTTAGCTTTGGTCTCATATTTGTCTCACAGTGCCAGTAGTGTTCTCTTACTTCCTGCATGAGCATGCATCTTTGTAGGATGCGTTCCGCGGTCATGGTATGCTCATCAAATGGGCACCTGTCATCTGTCCCAATCCTCATTTCGTTGGGAATGTGACAATTCTGTCTAGTATGCCCAGTTTTCATTCTGAAAATGATGGCTAGCTCTTCTCCAGTTAATTCAAAGTAGTTGTTTTTATTTCGAAAATGAGGGTGTTGATCAGCCCATCTTCCCCTGAAGTTGGCTGAACTTTTGGTCTTGACCTCAAATTTAAGTGATTCTAGTCTGTCTGTATCTTCACTGCATCCAATGTTGTGATGGCATGGAATCGACAGAATGACCAACTTTGGATGCCATGCTGAGAAATTTCTCAAGGAGTGCGTGTACTGCTCGAGCCTTCTACACCCATGTTGTTTGAGATCTGCTAATACTGACGAAACATCAGTCAGGAATACTATGTTTATTTTTATAAATATACATGAATACTTCTTGGATCAATAGTAAATACATTACACGTGAAAATAGCGGATGTATTGAACTGATTCGAAAACTGTTAGATAACATTACCAATTAGTAAAGCAATGATGATAAAACTGCTGGAATTTAGAATTTAGCATAAGACCAGTAGGGGACAAACTGAACACACCAGAAATGTCTTCAATCAGTTGCATGCTGGAACTATCAATATATAAAAGTCTCTTGGTATATATATATATATAAATATATATATATATATATATATATATATATATATATACCAAGAGACTGATCGCCTTTGAGTCTGCTTGTGTTCTGTTAATCAATAAAATAACTTTCAATATTTCTGGTTCCGTGGTCTGATGGAGGTTTTAGAGCTCAGGAATAAATGCCGCTTGCTGTCATAGTCGTCTCGCAATGTACATGCTAAATTTTTAATGTTAGCTCGGGTAAAATAGTTGCCGATGTTTTTAATCCGTGTGCCTTTGATCAAGAGACTGGAATCAGAACATATTGGCCGAACACTCCTGAATAACCAATAATCAATCAATCGATACATTTTCAGCTGCCCAGGTATTTAATAAATGCAAGCCAAGTCCCTAACCGTTAAACTATATATTTCTGTTTTAAGTCTATGTGACTGAAGGTATGTACAGGATAGCTAGCCATGCACAACCCTCCTTAGCCGTCTCTTATGACATGTTTGACAGGTTTCAGTGTTACACTTTCGGACCCTGGTAGCACTCGGACGAATAATCAATAACCAAACAGTAAAATCTACCATCTAAATATATTTGAAAACATATTGACACTTGGCAACATATATTAAGACCCTTGTCCTTCGCTGGGGCTATTAGCTCATTATTTGTGGGTAATTCATTTTTTGTGTGTGTTGCATGTCAGAAACTTCTGTCATTGATGAAGTTCTAACGACTTCGTTGAGCGCTCGTTTCTGAGGTTCGGTCACCATTTTCTTTCTTCGCTGCCTTCCTTTCACTAATAGTTAGTCAGGCACCCATTTACAGCTGAATCGACTGTAGCATTCTGGTAATGAGATTCGAACCCCTAACCTTTGGTGTAAAATGCGACCTATGTACTAGTGAGACGCTGTCAGTAATTAACACCAAAATAAAAAGTGCACTTCTCCAAGCACTTATAACCTATCTTTGATGCGTGTGTGCGGACGCGTGCATCTGTGTATGTGAGAGTTTGTGTTCTGTTTGTTTTGTTTCTCTAATAAAACGAAGTTCAACTTCAAGTAAAATTGCGACTTTTGTCATTTAGCATTTCTAAGAATTTCCACAAGGCCTTACCTCATGTGTATCTTTTCCAGGTCATGCTGGCAGCATAGTTTCATCCACTATCAAACAGACTACGCTTCAAAAGACAGTCTCTGGAAGACGTAATAAAATGGATGCAAAGTGAGAAGAACTATTATCATCTGGCTATGATGGTTCTCTGATGTAAACTGTATAATTTAAATAGATATCTGCATTATACGCAGCACAGATCTTAGCTGCATTTCACTCAGATCTGAAAAAAAATAATCCATATTTAAACAATTTCTCATTCATTATAGCTACAATAAACTCAGTTTTAAAATATTTCACACAGATTGTAGTTACAGTGGAGCGCGTCGCCAAATGGTTTTTATATTGCCTGCCTACAAGAGGGTTGTGGATCGAATATGTCATAAACTATGTTATTATTCTGTTGAGGGTGAAATAATCAAACAGAGCCAACACACAATGTGACGACAGCAGGGGCGAAGCGGTCTGTAGTTCTTAGCCTAAAAACACATCGATTACCCTAGCAATGGGAATAAAGTGGTACAACAGTAATTTTTGTTGTTGTTGGTAGTTACATTAAGCTGACATTCAAGCTATATCACGAATAGTATAGCCACAATATACTCAGATTTAAACCATATCATATAGATTATAGCTACAATAAACTCACAATTAAACCATATCATATAGATTATAGCTACAATAAACTCACAATTAAACTATATCACATAGATCATAGCTACAATATATATTCGGTAAAATTCGGGTCAAGATGGCGCCGGACATGAACGCAGTCGATTTCCCTCTTGATAAAACGGTGTTTTGTTTGTGTTTTCTATGATAACTCTCGGACTATTAACGTGATTCCTGGATATAAATGTGGCGACTTGTGAATTAAGCATACTAATGTGAAAGAAGTGATGCAACGAAGTAAATAACAGTGTATTTTTAGTCGTGAAAGGTAGACTAATGTGTACAGTTTCGATGGGACAAAGCGTGGCCGATACTTGACCCGGTCAAAAGCTAGTGTCGCTCCGTGCTGTTTCGTGACCCAGATAACGAAGCATGAACACTGAAACGATGGAGGTCATCCTGACCCCGTCAAACATACGGCACTTCAGAAAGGAGTTCATCGCGCTTTGATCAGCACACTACGTCCCTTCTAACTCAGACCTACATCTGTTGCGTGTGCTGAAAATACACTTAACCGAGGAGGCATCGGAACTCACAAGTATACAATCAAGGCGAAAGACCAGAGGAAAGAGAGGTGGAAGAAGAATACACAAACAAATGCACTCAGAAACAGATACCTCAAAGCTCCACCCCAGCGATAAAAGAAAAGGGAAGGGCTACCGACAAAATGAGGCACACGCTGACACCATACTGTCTGCATCCGAACCCTTCACTAGAAGTCTTGACAATGTCTTGCCTCTAGAACATGTTGAGTTCGGACGAGAGAGTGAGGAAGATCCTGCGCACATCACCCTCACTATAAACACATTGCGCAACTCACGACATCACCCTACAGATCACACCCTGACTAGCAACTCGCAACTGGCAGGGCCCCCAAACTGCAGCGGCGGAACAGGCAGAAAACGATCACAAAAACTACCCATCACGCTTGCAACATGGAATGTCCGCACGCTACTGCACAACACCAAAGCAAACAGACCCGAACGACGGACAGCACTGATCGCCAGGGAACTGGCTAGATACAACATCTGCATAGCTGCCCTGAGCGAGACACGACTGGCAGAGGAAGGACAGATCACAGAAGAAGGCGCTGGTTATACTTTCTTCTGGAGCGGCCGCAGCAAAGAAGAACGCCGTGAAGTTGGAGTTGGCTTTGCCATTAAGACCAACATGGTCGACAAGCTCACAAGCATGCCCAGAGGAATTAATGACCGCCTGATTACGCTGCGTCTCCCCCTAATAGGAGAGCGCCATGCAACACTTATCAGTGCATACGCACCCACGATGACAAATTCTCAGGAAACAAAAGATAAGTTTTATAAGGACCTTGAGGCGCTCATCGCTGCAGTCCCCAAATCTGACAAACTGGTCATCCTCGGTGATTTTAACGCTAGGGTTGGCACAGACCATACAGCATGGGAGGGGGCCATTGGCAGACATGGTATCGGAAAATGCAATAGTAACGGACTGCTCCTTCTGAGGACATGTGCCGCAAATGAACTACTCATTACAAACACAGCTTTCCGACTTCCTGTCCGAAATAGAACCACATGGATGCACCCAAGGTCCCGCCACTGGCACCTCATTGACTACATTATCATCAGACGTAGGGATCGAGCGGATGCTATGGTAACGAAGAGCATGTGTGGTGCAGAATGTTGGACCGACCATCAACTTGTCATTGCCAAGCTAAACTTCAAGATCCAGCCCAAAATGCGCCCCCAGGGAAAGAAACCACCGATGAGGCTAAATGTCTCTCAGCTGAAATACGAACCCACGAGAGGAGGCTTCCAGGAAGAGCTTGAGGGTAGACTATCTGAGCTTCGTTTTCAAAAGAACGACATCGAAGAGAACTGGGCATCATTGAGAAACACACTCTACGACACAGCTGTTAAACACATTGGCCCACTCACGCGCAAGCATAAGGACTGGTT
The DNA here is from genome assembly GCA_036924085.1 of Ariolimax columbianus. Classification (NCBI taxonomy): domain Eukaryota; kingdom Metazoa; phylum Mollusca; class Gastropoda; order Stylommatophora; family Arionidae; genus Ariolimax; species Ariolimax columbianus. The sequence continues at coordinate 59,899,577 of JAVGWX010000011.1, forward strand.
TGATGAGAACGATCTAGAAATACAGGGCCTTCTCGATGCAAAACATGAAGCGCACAGGGAATACCAGAGGGACACACCATCTCCGGCAGCAAAAGCTGCCTTCAATACTGCTCGCAAAGCTGTCCAGATCAGGCTTAGAGAGATGCAAGACTCCTGGCTCAGCAAAAGAGCTGACGAAATTGAGATGTTCGCCGAGCGTCATGACACCAAACGGTTTTACGAGGCACTGAAAGCTCTCTACGGCCCGCAGCGCTCTAGTAATACTCCAGTTCGCAGTGCGGATGGGGTACTGCTAACAGATAAGGTTCCGATTCTAGACAGATGGGCAGATCACTTCTGCAAAATACTAAACCACCCATCGTCCATAAATGAAGAGGCCATCCGGCGAATGCCGCAGGTGGAACTGAACCTGGCGTTGTATGAAGTCATTACTGAGGAGGAAGTCGACAGGGCAATCAGTTCACTATTTATAGGAAAAGCTCCAGGAGCTGATGCAATACCAGCAGAGGTATATAAGACAGCTGGTCCATCCCTCACCAGAAGGGTCACTGAACTCTTCTGTCACATGTGGGCTGAAGGAAAAATTCCGCAGGAGCTAAAGGACGCCTCAATCGTTCACCTGTACAAAAGAAAAGGCAACCGTCAGGAATGCGACAATCATCGTGAAATATTGCTACTCTCCGTAGCAGGAAAGATCCTAGCTCGCTTACTGCTAAACAGGCTCAACAAATACCTTGAACAAAGCCACCACCTCCCAGAAAGCCAAAGTGGATTCAAAGCCGGAAGAGGAACAGTAGACATTATTTTTGCCGCTCGCCAAGTTCAAGAGAAGTGTCGAGAACAAAATCAGGCCTTGTACACCACATTTATTGATTTGACAAAGGCATTTAATACAGTTAACAGAGGAGGGCTGTGGATGATACTGTCTAAGTTTGGCTGCCCCTACAAGTTCATAACAATGGTGAAACAGCTTCACGAAGGCATGTGTGCTCGTGTACTGGACAGCGGTGCAATCTCTAAAACGTTTATAGTATCAAACGGAGTAAAACAAGGATGTGTACTCGCCCCGACTTTGTTCAGCATGATGTTCGCGGCCACGATGACAGACGCCTTCAGATCACTGGAGCTTGGAATACCCATAAAGTACCGCACAGATGGCAAATTACTCAATCCCAGAAGAATGAAGACCAAAACCAAAGTAGCTGGCGACATAATCAGGGAACTTGTATTTGCTGACGACTGCGCTCTAATGAGCAACTCAGAACTGAACATGCAGGTTGGAATGGACCAGTTCTCTGCCGCATGCGAAAATTTTGGCCTGACCATAAATGCCAAAACAACAGAGGTCATGTACCAACCAGTACCAGGCATGCCGTACACAAAACCAGACTACAGTCAGCAGGCAGACGTTGAATGCCGTAGACAAATTCACATATCTGGGCAGCACGCTGTCGAGATCTGTCAGCCTAGACGATGAGGTGGCAAGCAGAATAGCAAAGGCCAGCACAGCCTTTGGTAGAATGCCCTCGATGGTCTGGGCACGTCGTGGCATCAGCGTCAAAACCAAACTCAAAGTCTACCGTGCAACCATCATTCCAACCCTACTATACGCTTGCGAAAGCTGGACTGTATACTCTGGACATGCAAGGAGGTTAAACCACTTCCACACAGGTTGCCTGAGGCGAATATTCCACATCCGATGGCAAGATCGTGTCACTGACATCGAGGTTCTCTCGAGGGCTAACATGCCCAGCATCCATGCACTGCTAGAAAAAGCACGACTAGGATGGGCCGGACACCTCGTCCGTATGTCAGACGAGCGGCTCCCAAAGAAGCTTCTCTACGGCGAGCTGAGAGAGGGATGGCGCGAGTGAGAGCGCCCAAAGAAACGTTTTAAAGACGGTCGGAAGGACTCACTAAAAAGTTGCCAGATAGACATCGACACCTGGGAATGTCTTGCGCAAAACAGATCTGACTGGAGAAGCGCAGTCAAATCGGGTGTAGCTGCCGGTGAAGATGACCGTGTTGTAAAAGCCCAGAACAGACGCGAGACGCGGAAATCCCAAGCAACGGGAACACCATCCCCTTCTACAAACCTCGTGTGCCCGATATGTAGCAGATGTTTTCGTGCTCGCATTGGCCTGTTCAGCCACATGCGCACCCACACCCAACAGGGAAATCTGTGACAAGGATGATGTCGGCGGTCCTCATCGACAACGATGGACAGCTATTATAGCTACAATATACTCAGATTTAAACCATATCATATATATTATAGCTACAATAAACTCACAATTAAACTATATCACATAGATTATAACTACAATATACTCAGATTTAAACCATAGATTATAGCTACAATAAACTCACAATTAAACTATGTCAAACTGATTGTAGCTACAATAAACTCATAATTAAACTATATCACACTGATTGTAGCTACAATAAACTCACAATTAAACTATTTCACACTGATTGTAGCTACAATAAACTCATAATTAAACTATGTCACACTGATTGTAGCTACAATAAACTCATAATTAAACTAAGTCATACTGTAGCTACAATAAACTCATAACTAAACTTTGTCACTCGTAAAGTTACTACAATACACTCATTTATGAATTATAACACAAAAGGTTGCCATAACACGCTAATATTTATGCATATCACAAAAAAGGTAGCCATAACACACTCACATGTATGCATTATCACACAAAAGGTAGCCATAACACACTGATAGATATGCAATATTACATAGATTGTAGATACGATACGCTCAACATGTGAAATATATCATACAGATTGTAATTATAATACACTCTAATTTTCGCTGGATCGCACAGATTGTAGCTACAATAAATTCATATTTCTCCAAGCTAGAAAGGGACCTTAGTCAGTTGTTGTCTTTGCTTTCGTAGAACACGTTTGGAGTCTGCATCTTGGCGCATCTTGGCTTCTGCTGCTTACAGACCATCACACAAAGCCTGCCCCAAGCTGGGTCTGTCTTTGACAAGATCCTCCCAGTTACAGATGTTGATATCCAATGCTTTCAGGTCACACTTGCAAACGTCTTTGTAGCGGATGAATCGTCTACCTTTATTACGCTTGCCCGTGATGAACTCTCCGTATAGAATATCTTTTGGGATTCGCCTGTCCTCTATTCCGTACATGTGACCAAGCCACCTCAAGCGGAGCTGGCGGAAGATCGTCACTAAACTGGTTCTCTGTGTAGGGTCCAACACATCATTGTTTGTCACGGTACCACTATATGCAATTCCATTTAAAAAGCATTTCGCCTCTTTTCCAGTGAAGCAAATACATGGTCTAAGTTTCGCTGTCATAGAGCAAGGTACTAAATCACAGATATATTTGTTGCTGGTCTACCTAGCTGTAAATCGTTACCTGGCTTACTGTTAGAGATGGAAAGGCAAGTAGGATGCAAACTGGCCAGCCACAGCTAAAAAAACAAGCCTCGTGGCCTCGTACAATGAAGTGGGGGCTGAAGATGTGGCACAGTGAATTAACTGAAAGGAACCAGCAACTAATAGCTGGCTGCTCACATCAGGGTCAGCGATCTAGAGCTGATCAAGACCATATTCTGCGTCAAAACAGCAGCCCTGGAAACAAGTTGCATTAGTGTATTTTGGATAAGAGAATCAGAATTGTATACAATTGAGTTTTACTCAATAATTGTTGTATATTTGTTCATGACCAGAAACTTAGACGCTGAGGGAGACGGCGGAAACCAAGCCGCGCCTAGCCTGATAGAAGATCCAATATTGGTCAAGGTAAGTTATTAATCGATGCTTGTTCAAATCTCATGTTCGCTTCTATGGAAGCATAAAAACACCACTGATGCTGACTCCTTACAGGAAGCTTCACCTGAAGAACACTGTGTGGTCTTGCCAGTGTGCTTCAATCAATCATTAAAAATCGTTTATCTTTTTCTTGAGATCAGATTTTCAACATATGCATGTCCGATCTCGTGTCCTTGGTTAATATATTTCTGCTCTGTCCACAGCGTCCATGTTTCCTTTATATTTGTCTCAAGCAATCTTTTGCATGTGTTGTTTGATCTGTTTCTACTTTGCTTGCCTTGGGTATTCCAGAACAGAGACCGTATTGAATGCTGTTAGCTGAATTCCTTAAAGTAAGCTCTTATCAACGTCACCACTTTCTCCTCACCTTGTGTTCCATTGATATCTGTTTGGTCCATTCTAACAATTTCACATTAGTGATAGTATCATACCATTTCAATCTCTGTATTCTGTCTAGTTCGTTCCAACAGTTCACCATTGGTGACCTTTTCGTTGTTGTTTCTATTATTATCCATTTTTCAGGGCATACAACAGATCATAGCTCCTCTCGCCTTTTGTATTTTTATTCTGATATCTCTGCTATTGTGGTTGCTGTTCAAAGACTGTGGCTGAGACAGAAGACCAAAGAATGTGGCTGAGACAGCAGACACAAGAATGTGGCTGAGACAGCAGACCAAAGAATGTGGCTGAGACAGAAGACCAAAGAATGTGGCTGAGACAGAAGACCAAAGAATGTGGCTGAGACAGAAGACCAAAGAATGTGGCTGAGACAGCAGACCAAAGAATGTGGCTGAGACAGAAGACCAAAGAATGTAGCCGAGACAGAGGACCAAAGAATGTGGCTGAGACAGAAGACCAAAGAGTGTGGCTGAGACAGAAGACCAAAGAATGTGGCTGAGACAGAAGACCAAAGAATGTGGCTGAGACAGAAGACCGAAAGAATGTGGCTGAGACAGAAGACCAAAGAATGTGGCTAAGACAGCAGACCAAAGAATGTGGCTGAGACAGCAGACCACAGAATGTGGTTGGGACAGAAGACCAAAAAATGTGGCTGAGACAGAAGACCAAAGAATGTGGCTGAGACAGAAGACCAAAGAATGTGGCTGAGACAGAAGACCAAAGAGTGTGGCTGAGACAGAAGACCAAAGAATGTGGCTGAGACAGAAGACCAAAGAATGTGGCTGAGACAGAAGACCAAAGAATGTGGCTGAGACAGAAGATCAAAGAATGTGGCTGAGACAGAAGACCAAAGAATGTGGCTGAGACAGAAGACCAAAGAATGTGGCTGAGACAGAAGACCAAAGAATGTGGCTGAGACAGAAGACCAAAGAATGTGGCTGAGACAGAAGACCGAAAGAATGTGGCTGAAACAGAAGACCAAAGAATGTGGCTAAGACAGCAGACCAAAGAATGTGGCTGAGACAGCAGACCACAGAATGTGGTTGGGACAGAAGACCAAAGAATGTGGCTGAGACAGAAGACCAAAGAATGTGGCTGAGACAGAAGACCAAAGAATGTGGTTGCGACAGCAGACCATAATAAATGGTGTTCTTCTTCTTCTTCTTCTTCTTCTTCATCTTTTTCTTCTTCTCCTTCTTCTTCTTCTTCTTTTTCTTCTTCTTCTTCTTCTTCTTCTTCTTCTTCTGCGTCGTTCGTTCTCAAACTCCCACTACTAAGCCCTGGAAAAGGCTTTGCAAGTAGCCGGATGTATTCCGGAGAACCGTGTTTAAGTTCATATCTCATTTAGTTTTTTTAATAGCTATTTGTGACATATTTACTGACTTGCTCTCACACATTCCATGATTTTTCGAGGAACCTCTGATTGCGTTTCTAGAATTACACGACAAAGTGCATGGGAAGAAATGTACAGACGACGGAGCTATGTAGCTTAGATCAAAATAGCATGCAGCCACAAAATCCTTAGAAAAATCTCATAAATATTAGATATAGTTTATATCAAATAACATGTACTGGCTCTAATGTATATCAAATGGTCACTTTCTGTGGTGGAAAAAATAGAATCAATGTACCACCGTTGCATGTTGCAATAAGACATTTACAGAGAGTTGTGCATATGGCTAGCAACCTCATCGTGTAAAAATTCATTGAATAAGGTACATCCTACTACACGCGTATACAGATTACTTTGACCCAGCCCTGCTTTGAGACCATCTATAGTTGTAGCGCTAAATTAAGGATGAAATGATGAATGAAGAAAAAAAATTGATTGTAGCGTGTAGAGCTACCCGGTAGACGAACCCAACACGTTTCCCGTGAGACGTGAGCGCTCACGTATCTATGATATACAGACTTATCATTCTGATCTTGGCATTTGGAAGCCAAACGTCCCAAGTTAATGCTGCTCTTGGCGTTCTTTCGTTGTTGCCAAGTTGCAGTGGTTTTTCCTACACTGGAAGCGTACTTAAGATGGTGGACTGTTATCCTCCTGACTATAATGCAATTCGAGGTTACTCAGTTAGTTCACCACAATAGGGATTACAGTTTCGATCCCTATCTCGTTGGTCAGACTGCTGACACACCAACTATTTCGACAAACCACGTCGAGGACGTGAGATGGAGTCTCAATTAACATGTTTCGCTTGGTCTCGACGCTAGCCTGGACTTCCATCGTCATGATGTCAAACAAACACACGAGAGGCAGAAGCAAGACTATTTATTGCTTAAATACAAACACGGACATCATTTTCTCGGAAGACGGCAGGTGCAACACATACATTGAGACCAAATGCGAGAAGGCAGCAGGAGTGACCTCATCAACTATCCCCACTGCTCAAACATTTCTACTTTAGTAGCAACGAAGCAGCAACTGATCCACACCATCTTCCTACCAACCCTGATACCATAGCCAAAATTAGATCTTGCCCAAAGCACGAGAAATCATAACCTCTACTCTCCTTCTGCGAAATGAGATGTATGGGAATGACCGTCAACGGCTCCAGAAGAGAGATTGAGGAACTCAGACGTTGGCAAGCGTGTCGGTCCCACCCCATGTGCCGAATAGATGTCCAGGCACAAAGTGGTTCTGTCATCACTTGAGAATGTCCTCTGATCAGCTTCTCCTTCGAACTTACAATGTTCGACGGTCCGGCTTCCCAGCAAGAGAACGACATAAGGTAAATCGGATAGAACACGTAAATGCGATTTTCCAGCAACATGAGTTGATGACGTCAGACGCGATGCATCTGGCCCAGGAGAGAAGATGTAGGCACCCTACGCCCACCTTCAGTGTACAAACGAACTGATAACTAAGAAACTAACCAACACACTAGTTTAAGCATTTGATTTGGGTTAGAACAGATGGACACATCGACCAACTTTTCGATAGGAATACGATTTTTATCAAAGACTAAATAAACCAGAACAACACACTAAAAACAGTGAACTTAATCTAATTTGTACAGGTGTACAAAAAATGTTATTTGATGTAACTGTGCCATTTGAAGATCTGCAAGAAAAATCGAAACGTCGGAAAGTTCACCTGCAAGCCAGAGCCTATCCCCCACGCTGTCTGTTTTGAGATATCTGGCACAGGTCTGAGACACATAGACGTCAAGCTTCAAGTGGAGAAGCTTCTGGAGGCTTGTCCTGAAGTAAGTAGTGCAGGCTCTTTCTTCTTGTGTATCTTAGTATCACCCTTAGCATTTAGCCACCACTACATCTGGCCCTACTCTTCTTCTTCTTTGTTCGCTCTCAATCTCCCGCTACCAAGCCCTGAGAAAAGATTTGCAAGTAGCGGAATATAGTACAGAGAACAGAATTCGTTGTGTCGTGGTTTATAAGCTTGACTGCGATATTTGCACCTGTCGGTCCAGCAATCCGACTTCAGCAAGCATTTTTGAGTACCAGGTTGCCCTCCCTCTTCGATCCCTTCTACTGGCCAGTCTGCTCTGCTGCAGCTTGTTATCGAGGATCACCGCGTGGAGGTGTAGAAGGGTTTTGGCAGCTCTGGTTCACTGACCCTGACGCTAGACGTCAGATATGGGTCACTGACCGCTGCAGTTTGTGCGCTGCTCAGCGTCTTGATCCCTGGCCCTATTAAATGAAGTATGTGTCCACGCTTTTGCTGTGAGTCGTTCAATAGAAATAATGTGATACGAGGTAGCTAGTCACATGCACTACCTTCTCTAGTGGTATTTTATGACGTGCTTAGAAGATTAGTATGATTTAATACTTCCACTACTGATACCACCCTTGTGTGAAATGTCGAATGCACTGGTATCTTGCAGTGGTACAACTCTTGCCAAATGTCGAATAATGTGCTGTGATCTTACAGTGGTACGACTCTTGTCAAATGTACTTTGATCTTACAGTGGTACAGCACTTGTCAAATGTCGAATGTACTGGGATCTTACCGTGGTACAGCTATTGTCAAATGTCGAATGTACTGTGTTTTTACTCTGGTAGTGATATATCGAATGAACTGTGATTTTACTCTGCTACAACTTGTATGAAATATCGAATGTACTCTGATTTTACTCTGCTACAACTTGTATGAAATATCGAATGTACTCTGATTTTACTCTGGTACAACTTGTATGAAATGTCGAATGTACTGTGATTTATTTAGGTATTTATCATTTTCTCCAGTCTATGTGTGTGCGTGCGCGCGTGCGAGTGTATGTATGTGTGTGTGCGTGTTCTCTCTTGCTTGTGTAATTTTATGTTCAGAAACAAATCAACATCTCAACACAGCGTGTAGGCCAACAGGTGCGCAAACTCAATATCAAATGGCAAAGGTTATGGATGTGGTTGTAGTGTTTGCACCTGTATTTACGTATATGCTGTTGACGAATGGGTGTGATTGTAATGGATAGTGTACAACAGGTGGTCTGCGGGCATCAGTTATTTAGATAGTTGTTATTGTTGTTAAATGCTCACAATGGGTAGATTACTCTTGTGTGCACCCTCGAAAGGGCGATAAGTGGCAGGTTGTCGTAGCTTCCCTCACATCCCAATCGTGCTGATGAAGGTGGACAGCGGTCATCCAGGCGGTTGTGCTATGCTCGACTTCTTCTGCGTATCGCTCACTGCTACGGGGATCACGTCGATCCCTCACCTCGTTGGCCAGGTTGTCATGAAAACAGCCCGTTCCAGGAAGGCTGCGTGGAAGTCGTGGTGGGGGTCTTGGCCAGTATATTTTGCCTGACCCTTACTAACATGTCTGATTGACTCACCCTGAGGGCCACTCTTCCCCTTCTCTCTCTTCTCACCTCACTCTGTTTCATTTGACTCTGTCCCACAGTCACACCCTTGCACAACTTTCACACGCGCCCTCGTGGTAAAGCCCTTCCATTGCACTTTGGTTGGGCTAGCTTCTGAGGGCGCACAAACCTAGCATAGGTACATACAGATGCACACATGCATCCAAGCACTGGTTTATGCGTCCTGATATCGCCCAATTGACTACGGTCTGGGGTGGAAAATGGCGCGCCTCCGCCAGTAGAAACTAGTGAGGCAAACATCTAAGCAACAAAAAAAAACATGTCTGATCAGTATGTTGTCCCTGACCAGACGTTAGCCTTCCTTTCCATTAGTTAGATAGTTAGTCAGTCTGTAATCTTTCAGCTAGTTTCTTTAAATTGTCCGTCAGTTTGCAACCCTTTTATCTTATTCGTCTAAGAGGCAATTTGTTAATAAATCATTTAATTACTTTCTAAGGAGCATCACGTTAATTACTAGTTGACTCTGTAAAATATACAGTTAATCAGCTATTCAGTTAGTTATGTTAAATAGTTAGTTAGAAATTAAGTTAGTTATGTTATATTGTTTGTTAGCTAGCTAGCTATTCAGAAAGTTATTTTATACAGTTAGTCAGTCAGAAATGCAGTTAGTTATGTTATTTATTTAGTCAGTTAGTTATTCAGTTTGTTATGATATATAGTTAATGAGTTAGATATTCAATTTGTTATGTGATATAGTTAGCCAGCTATTCGGTTAGTTATGTTATTTAGTTAGTCAGTTATTCAGCTATTCATGTTATATAGTTAGTCAGTTATTCAGTTAGTTATGTCAATTAATTAATCAGTTAACTAAACAGTTAGTTATGTTATTGAGCTAGTCAGTTATTCAGTTAGTTATGTTATATAGTTAGTCAGCTATTCAGTTAGTAATGTCAATTAATTAATCAGTTAGCTAAACAGTTAGTTATGTTATTCAGTTATTCAGTTAGTTATGTCAAATAGTTAGTCAGTTATTCAGTTAGTTATGTCAATTAATTAATCAGTTAGCTAAACAGTTAGTTATTTTATTTAGTTAGTCAGTTATTCAGTTAGTTATGTTATATAGTTAGTCAGTTATTCAGTTAGTTATATTATAAAGTTAGTGAGCTATCCGGCTAGTTATGTTGTAAAGTTAGTCAGCTATTCAGTTAGTTATGTTGTAAAGTTAGTCAGCTATTCAGTGAGTTATATTATAAAGTTAGTCAGTCATTCAGTATGTTCTCACTGTACAGGCGACAAATTACTGGGATCATCAGAAACAGAAACAAGTTTTAAAAGAAAATTTGTAGAAGAACAGAAGCAGACACTAATTGATGTTTTAACCCCAAAAAAGTCTATATCAATAACTAGACAAACAGGAATATAACGAACGAAAACAATGAACTAAATTCAACCGATGTTCTCTTCTTTCTTTCTTCTTTTGTCATACTGCTCTTGCTATACGGCATCGCAAAGGTGGGATGCGTAGATTTCTTGTTATCGCCAAGTGAGAGGCTTGTGCTGTCGTTAGGTGTAACTTCCTGAGAGTGTCTGAGACACCTTCGATCCATCGCCGTCGTGGTCTGCCTCTTGCTCGTGGATTGGAAACCTACCTATGATACCTCTTGATGAATGCTGGTCACGATGCATTCTGACTTAATGACCAATCCACTTGATCTGTTGAGAGTCAATGTAGGCACTAACTGGGTTTGTCCCCACTGTCTGCCTCATCGTGGTGTTGCAGATTCGGTCACAGATTGTCTTTCCGGCTGCACGCCTCACACAACGCCTCTCACAGCCTCTGGATCTAACTATTATGGGTTGCTAGTAAGGAACACGATAGACATTGAAACCCCAATGCAGGAATAAATAGTGTATTTATTAGCCTCCTATTAGTTGAAAGAAGCACTCTAAGGTGTTTCAAAATCGGTGCAATTTGATAGTGGACACTGTTCGCCTTCTGAACTCTCTGTCCACTCAGCCGTCATCAGTGAACATACTACCAAGGCCGTTTCTACTATTAGGCAAGACTAGGGAGCCGCCTAGGGCGGCACACAAGCGATCGCCTAGGGCGGCAAAAAAGCGGCCAAAATTGTAATTTGAAATTAAACAGCTAAGAAATTGAGCAAACTAGAGGAAAAAATTGAAACAGAGGAAAAATGGTGGTTCTGTTGATGTTTTCAGTGTTACTATTAATGATTGATTTTTTAATATTCGATAAAGAGCTAGGTTTTGTACTTCTCTTTCAACATACCTAAAAGGTAAGTGCAATTCATGTCTCATGTAAAAGAGATAAATTAACTTAACTTAACTTAACGTCGGTATACTGGCTTAGAAGACTGCAGAGTTTGTATACAACCAGTTTCATTTACATTACTTTGCTCTAAAAGCTATGCGCATCCAATCTATTCTTAAAGGCATTAATTGTCCCTATCTCCACTACGTCCTGTGGCAATGCATTCCACGCATTCACCACTCTCTGACTAAAAAAATATTTCCTAATATCTAGTCTGGACCTTTCTTTAGTTAATTTGTAGCTATGCCCTCATGTTCTTGTATGTGGCTGCATTTTGAAAAACTTGTTATAGTCTAATTTATCCGTTCCTCTGATCATCTTATAAACCTGTATTAAGTCACCTTGAATTCTTCTCTCTTACAGACACTGTAAGACGGTTTAAAAAAATCTTTCCTCATAACTGTAATTCTGGAATCCCACTATCAGCCCTGTCGCTCTTTTTTGTATCCTTTCCAGCATGTTTATAGCTTTCTGTGATACGGACTCCACACCTGTACACAGTACTCCAATCTAGGTCTAGGTAATTCATTATACAGTTTGATAGGTTACTTTTAATGTTATGTTATACACGTTGAATACAAGTTTTTTTTTATATATAATACATTCATTCTTTTAGCCTGGATGACAAGTGGAGAAAGTGATGGTAGTAAAAGGGAGGGGGCGGCATTTTTCAATTCACGCCTAGGCCGGCAAAACACCTAGACTGACCTAAAAACGGTTCTGCATACTACCTAGGTTTTTGAACTTCAATATTTGCTTGATACCAATGTCACTGATGTGGAAACTTCTCTGCAATTGTTCACGTGAAATCAATATAGTTTCTGTCTTGCCAGTGTTGATCTTCATGCCTTATTCGTTTCAGGCGACATGGACATAGCTGAGGTGGTGTTGTAGATAGTCTCCTTTATCTGTATCAGTTTATAATAAATAGGAAATTCTTAGAAAATGTTGTTAGTTCGTGTCAGTAGTAATAAGAATGGTTACGGCGGGGTTAAGTGACACGGCTCACAACCCGATCACAACACCGGACGTTGCCCCTGGGAAGCAAACCCTTAGAAAATGCAGGAGGAAGCATAAAAAGCATGCCGAAGTCGGATGCACTGGGCGCAAAATAAGAATATAGTGCAACGCACAACACATTGGGAGAGAGAGAATAAATATGAATAAAAATTCGCGAAAACGCACAATATAATTAAATCAATCAAAACCGTCTATCTCACTGTGGATCACAGACACGCTACAATCATTAGATAGGAGATGCAAGTCAAAGATAAGGAACAGAACAATCAATCAGGCAAAAGCAGCCATAAAAAAAATGGGAGGCATTCTATGCAACTCCTTTGCTAATTGATGTGCACAAGAGAAATCTTAGGTGAAATTTAGAACAATCTATGATATATGGACGTTTATGATGTAAAAGAAATTAAAAAAGAGGGAGATAAAAATATTTCTGATAAATATATGTATATATAAGTAAATAGCAGGTTTTTTGCGGAATGTCGCTTTTAACAACCGCCAACTTATTTGGCTATTATAAGTTTCTAAGCAAGTGTGCAGTATGGTAGGTTGCCATTACTTTCCGTACGTAGAGGAGCGAAAAACAAACCCCATACCCGTCAAACTGGAAACGAGCGTGATTAGAGCTGGATTGCGTTGGGATTGTGAAATGGACGCTTTAACCTTAGGCCACACACACACTCCCACAAACACACACACACACACACGCACGCACGCACAAACACGCACTACACATACACACACACTCACACACACATATATATGTATATATTTAAATAGATATATACACACACACACACCCACGCGCGCACACATTCTCACACAGTGGAAGGGCGGTAATAGAAGCAACTCAAGACAGCCAATTTGTATGCCTCATAGAGTCCCTTTGTTTTCACTTCACTTTCAGGTCTCAGCTCCATAATCGATTCTATAATGTTTGAAGTGTTCTAAATCTGTTCAGATAATGTTGTCCGTCTAACCTTAAGTAAATATTATGTTGTTTTATTCCAATGTAGGTAAAGATAGTGAGAATCCAGTTTCATCACAGAGCTTTGGTGAATGATCAAAGACTAATGAACAACAGGTAGATGAATGCAATTTGAACTAAATTTTCGTTGTGCTCTGTGCGTTTGACTCTTTCTTTCCCATTCACTTTTCTTTCCACTTGTGCTGGACGCGGGGAGCATATGTCGTGTGTCCTGCACTAAGTACGATACGTCGGTAAAAGGGGGCCCGTGTAGCAGCACAAACACTATAATATCAATTATACACATGCGCCCTTGCCCTGTAGCCAGATCTACTAGGGGTGTAAGAAATCAGTGGAAGTTGATAAGCGTACATTCTTATAAGATGACCAAACCAACGTATTTATATATATATATATATATATATATATATATATATATATATATATATATATATATATATATATATATATATATATATATATATATATATTGTAGCAGACCCTCTGCTGCCGTGATCGAACTTAGAACATTCTCACACTCATCCACATCATCATGACCATACTCAGTAAATGACATATCATACAGCAGGTGGCATATTTATTAAATCATACTCATATCATAGAATGAGTAGAGAAATTACAAACACAATATAATACATATCTTAACTAAACATTCAACTAAAACGGGAATTGTAAGCATTAGCTATTGATGGAATTCCCAACTATCTAAAAACCCAGTTCTATTGCCTTGCAATTACATCACACACACATCGCCTTAACTGCGTCTTCAACACACCTTATCAAATACTCTTCCTCACTGAAATCCCCTCAGGCGGGCGATCTCGACATAACTCGTTCACAATGTGTCCTTGCTTACAAACACACTTTCACATTATCTATTAATGCAAAACTCACACACCTATTTGAGCGATCCTGTTCTATCACTAAACATTCGTCCAACCGTCAATCAATCGCTCCTCTATCTAAGTCGGTAAGTTAAACACACTATCTACATTCAGTCTCTCTCTCTCTTCCATACATCCTCTCTCTCTCTCCAGCCCCCTGAGCTAAACTTTGTCTCGAGTTATATATCCTCAAGCAAGGCCAGAGCTTGGCCAATCGATCTCAGGTATGGTCATCTTCAATCCCAATTGGAACGAAACACTTTGCACACCTGTCACTCATTCTCTCGCAGCAAGCCCCGTTGCCAATTTCGTCTGTCAATCAATCTCCCCCTACCAAAATCAGAAGGCCAGTGGTCAGTTTCTATCTGTCCACATTCCTTAACCCAACTCTGTTCTCCTTTGCTGAGACGGTGAGTGACCTTGACATGCATTCAGGTAGCTTTAAGCTTTAACATGTTCAGGCATCCTAAACTCCCCTTGCTCCGGCGGGAACTGTTACAATATATATATATATATATATATATATATATATATATATATATATATATATATATATATATATATATATAGTGTTAGTTTTAGTGGACTTGAACTTCTACAAGGGCGAATCCCCTATGTAGGTCCCACCTCTGACGTGAGGTAGGTGTAGCCAGGAGAAAGATTTACTGCTTAGCTTAGACTCGAGCAGATTATTACTCCTCTGCGTTGATACACGTTCCTCGGAGGGTGGTTAACTGTTGTGCGAGTCTATCTTAATATATTCAAATACTAGGGCAAAGTAGAGCCGCAGACTGTTAGATGCCATCTACACTGCTCTTTAGAAACCACCTTGCCATGGTCGATGTTACGGTCACACAGTTAGTCGCCTCTTACGACATCCTTCCTGTGGGGCAGTGGTGCAATTGTTATCCTTGTCATACAGAAAGATCCCGGCGGACCACTCGGGTATATATATATACATATAAGTAAAGAGTATCAGTCAGCAAACGTTACCGCTGGTCTGGAATGAAGTCTTAGAGACTTTAGTAAACCAAGCTACAGCTTGCGTGAAGTGGGGTGGTCAGTTCCCTTCCTTGCTGTCTTATCCTTTCCTAATTGAAAGTTAAATACCCAATTACAGCTGAATCCGTTGAATCTTACACACACACACACACACACACACGCACGCACGCACGCACGCACACATATATATATATATATATAAAGAAAGAAACTGAAGTATCAGAAGTTGTTCATAATGGGTACCAATACTTCAGTTTTTTACTAACTCCCATTTGAACTTTCCCTAGCGACACAGCGAATTCCTCTGCTAGCGAACGTAAGCTCCGGCGACGGTCCACCCGATTTGCTGCATCAATTTTGGCGATGGCATCTCCTGACGCAATAATATGCGCCTGACCTTGTCTCTGAAGATCTTTCGTTATCTCACACCCTTCTTTAAACATCGTTGTCCAGTTCTTCACTGTTGTCTTTGACACACTTTTGTTACTATACACTGCCTGCATTTTGCGATGAATATCAACTGGTCGACATCCTTCAGCTGTTAGAAACCGAATCACCGCTCGCTGATCAACTCTGTACGGATTCCGTATCACACCCGATATGTTTTCAACGGTCTGATGAGGAAACTATGAGTCGAAGGATAATGAAATTTTGCAAATTTGATGGTTGGAATGGGCTATTTATCTGTAGTGACGTCATCATGTGCATCGTACGTATGTTCACTTGGTGCAGTTAGGTCCGGGTTCATTTGAACACGCCTCGTTTATATATATATATATATATATATATATATATATATATATATATATATATATTCAACTGAACATTATTGTACAGAACGAACGTCTCCAAACAGTCGAAGCACTACCTACCTAGGTAGTACCCTCACTAGACAGTCGAAGCTCCAGCTGATGCCAATGTCTTAGTGCAGACCGTCTAGTGATGATCAGGTCCAGCTGATGCCAATGTCTTAGTGCAGACTGTCTAATGAGGATCAGGTCCAGCAGATGCCAATGTCTTAGTTCAGACCGTCTAGTGATGACCAGGTCCAGCTGATGCCAATGTCTTAGTTCAGACCGTCTAGTGATGACCAGGTCCAGCTGATGCCAATGTCTTAGTTCAGACCGTCTAGTGATGATCAGGTCCAGCTGATGCCAATGTCTTAGTTCAGACTGTCTAATGAGGATCAGGTCCAGCTGATGCCAATGGAAAGTAGGAAAGTCCAGTGGGAAAGTAGTCTGTTTGTTGTGGGATTGTGTATGTTGTGCTTGTCATAATATACAACATACAATTTAATAGAACTTAGTTCTCCTCAAGGAGAGCTTCGCATTTAAGACGTTAAGCCGAAACGTTTTCGTGGACCGGTACGAGGTGTCAGTTAGGAAACACCGGCTACCTAGCTATCTAAAAGTTATAAAAAGTGTTGCAGCAAATCTTGGTTTGACAGAAGTTACAAATGTGACACATGAATGAAGGAGTGAATAACTCATTTTAGTGGGTATCAAACAAAGAATAATAATAATAATAATAATAATAATAAAAATAATAATAATAATAATAAAAATAATAATAATAACAATAATAATAAGAAGAAGAAACAAAAGAAAGAAAAAGAAAGAAAAAAGGGGAAGTGAAGAAGAAGAAGAAACTGTTGATATAGATCCAACAGTGTAGGGTTATCTCGCCACCGTCTCACTTCTATGTTTTAAAGTTGTATTATTGTGACTATTTTTAAACAGATGGATAATCACTACCAATTCGATCACTGGACGGAATCGCTTGTCTGGAAATTACCTGAATTTCAACGGTCTCATGGTTCAGTTACAGCCATACGATGACGTTATCAAGATTGAATATCAACAGTTTATGAGGATGACTAATTTTGTCAAGATGATGGATAGTACAAAAATCTTGTCTTAGGTCAGATTTCTGTTGTTGTGGATGTTGTTGTTCTTATTACTTTTCGAAGCTACTCGATCGATCTAAGTTGAGATAATTTTTGACGGTGTTTTTGTTTTATAGCAGGTTACAATGGTTCGTCTATCATCTCGAAATGTGGATCGAGGTCCTCTGGCTGTGGTGCAAAGCGAGGCTTTTTCAGTAAGCTCACAATGATGGAGATTACAGTATCGTTAACATCCACCTCGTTGATCAGACTGTTGTGATCTAGCCTGTTTCCGGTATGACGACGAGGAGATAGGTCTTGGCCAGTATGTTCGGCCTGTTTCCGGCAGTAGGACGGGGAGATAGGTCTTGGCCAGTTTGTTCAGCCTGTTTCCGGCAGGACGAGGGGGAGATAGGTCTTGGCCAGTTTGTTCAGCCTGTTTCCGGCAGGACGACAGGGAGATAGGTCTTGGCCAGTTTGTTCAGCCTGTTTCCGGCAGGAGGACGGGGAGATAGGTCTTGGCCAGTTTGTTCAGCCTGTTTCCGGCAGCAAGACGATGATATAAGTCTTGGTCAGTATGTTCATCCTGTTTCCGACAGCAGGACGATGAGATAGGTCTCGGCCAGTATGTTCAGCCAGTTTCCGGCAGAAAGACGATGAGATAGGTCTCGGCAAGTATGTTCAGCCTGTTTCCGGCAGGACGACCAGGAGATAGGTCTCGGCCAGTATGTTGAGCAAGTTTCCGGCAGCAAGACGATGAGATAGGTCTCGGCCAGTATGTTCAGCCTGTTTCCGGCAGGACGACCGGGAGATAGGTCTTGGCCAGTATGTTCAAGCTGTTCACGGCAGCACGACGATGAGATAGGTCTCGGCTAGTATATTCGGCCTGTTTCCGGCAGGACAACGGTGAGATAGGTCTTGGCCAGTATGTTTGGCCAGTATGTTCAGCCTGTTACTGGCAGCTGGACGATGAGATATGTCTTGGTCAGTATGTTCGGCCAGTATGTTCATACTGTTACTGGCAGCTGGACGATGAGATATGTCTTGGTCAGTATGTTCGGCCAGTATGTTCAGCCTGTTACTGGCAGCTGGACGATGAGATATGTCTTGGTCAGTATGTTCGGCCAGTATGTTCATACTGTTACTGGCAGCTGGACGATGAGATATGTCTTGGTCAGTATGTTCGGCCAGTATGTTCATACTGTTACTGGCAGTAGGACGATGAGATATGTCTTGTTCAGTATGTTCGGCCAGTATGTTCATACTGTTACTGGCAGCTGGACGATGGGAAATGTCTTGGTCAGTATGTTCGGCCAGTATGTTCAGCCTGTTACTGGCAGCTGAACGATGAGATATGTCTTGGCCAGTATGTTCGGGCAGTATGTTCAGCCTGTTCCCGGCAGCAGGACGATGAGATAGGTCTCCGCCAGTATGTTCGGCCTGTTCCCTGCAGGACGACCGGGAGATAGGTCTTGGCCAGTATGCTCAGTCTGTGTCCGGCAGCACGGCGATGTGATAGGTCTTGGCCAGTATGTTTCACCTGACCCGGACTGCTCTTCGCTTCTTATGTTAAAGGTCAAGGTAGTGCCAAGGCAGATGTTGTCACACGAGTGATGGTGCACGGAGTGGAAGGTATATGGCAAATGTAACCTGCCAAGCTTGCCGTCAAAGGCTTCTAAAGAGGGTTGTAGGTGGGGCTAGAATCCTCATTATGTAAAGTCCGTGCTATTGAGCTGCCACTGAAAGTGCTCGGGAATAGGTTCAGTGTAACGAACCCAGCTATAGTGGTTAACTTTATGCTTCCCGTGGAGGGAAAAGACAAAAGAAGAAGTATTCATTACCAATTGGTATGAGCTGTTAGAGACGTTATTGTACAATTGTTCCGGTTTTGTGATGTGAACTGGCTATTTCTTTTCCTGGCTGATTTACGTTCCCTAGCTCTGGCAGAGTCGAGTACACATTACATGTTCCGTCTGGTCATGTAGCTCTCCCTGGTCAACGGACGACTGATTTCAATACTCTGACGTCTGTGGACTATGACTTCGTCGATAACAGTATTAACATCCCAAAGGCGTTGATTGATAGACGGCAGACGGCGTATCCCCATCCATATCCATCGCCAACACTACGAGTGTACTTCAAGAAATGACGTCAGTCTGTTTATTACCGTAGACAAAAAGTCTGCAATGTGGACAATAGCCTTCCAGGTTTGAAAGCATTTCTGTAAAAAACAAAACAAAAATAAATACAATATTAAAAAATTATGATGTCTGTCCATCCCATGTAATGGTCATGTTGTCTGTCCACTCCGTGTAATAATGATGTTGTCTGTCCACTCCGTGTAATGGTCATGTTGTCTGTCCACTCCGTGTAATGGTCATGTTGTCTGTCCACTCCGTGTAATGGTCATGTTGTCTGTCCACTCTGTGTAATAATGATGTTGTCTGTCCACTCCGTGTAATGGTCATGTTGTCTGTCCACTCCGTGTAATGGTCATGTTGTCTGTCCACTCTGTGTAATGGTCATGTTGTCTGTCCACTCCGTGTAATGGTCATGTTGTCTGTCCACTCCGTGTAATGGTCATGTTGTCTGTCCACTCCGTGTAATGGTCATGTTGTCTGTCCACTCTGTGTAATAATGATGTTGTCTGTCCACTCCGTGTAATGGTCATGTTGTCTGTCCACTCTGTGTAATGGTCATGTTGTCTGTCCACTCCGTGTAATGGTCATGTTGTCTGTCCACTCTGTGTAATAATGATGTTGTCTGTCCACTCCGTGTAATGGTCATGTTGTCTGTCCACTCCGTGTAATGGTCATGTTGTCTGTCCACTCTGTGTAATAATGATGTTGTCTGTCCACTCCGTGTAATGGTCATGTTGTCTGTCCACTCCGTGTAATGGTCATGTTGTCTGTCCACTCTGTGTAATAATGATGTTGTCTGTCCACTCCGTGTAATGGTGATGTTGTCTGTCCACTCCGTGTCATGGTCATGTTGTCTGTCCATTCCGTGTAATGATGTTCAGTCCGTCTGTGGCCTCGAGGGTAACTTAGAAGCCCAATGTACAAATACCTGAGACAGTATGGGTTGGGAATGTGCGCTTAGTGTCAAGCCTTTTCACAGGACTTTCTAGCTCGTCTCTTTTGTAAAGCTGTTGATTTTATGGATGCCTCGAATGACGCTGCACCTTCACGAAGAGATGTGAGCCATGCTGTTCGGTCTTGCGCACCAGTTTCTTAAGTGTCTGGTAAAATAAATACCAAAGGCTTTTAGTAAAGCTTTTAGTGAAGGTTGGCTTTGAAGTTTGTTTTATGTGTTGTTTTTTTTTTGCGACCTAAGAGAACGTTTACTCTCCTGCATCTCACCATAAAAGAGTATTTTTGACAGCTGATTGTCAGGCACGCAGACTATATGACTCGTCCAGCGAATATGTGACTACATCAGAATAGTGCGAGGTATACCATGTCTGTCAAGAGCGGCGGTATATGGGACATTGTCTTGCCATGTGATTTTCAGTACCCTTATGAAGCAGACTGCGTGGTTGGGGTTCAATATTTTTACCTGGCGCCTGTAAACCGGTCCATGTTTCACAAGTATTACATCATAACTGGAAGTATCAGAGTTCTGTAAACCATCAGTAGCGTTGTACACTAATGCCCATTCGATGTCAAACATTTGTGTATAGTCTGCCAAATGAGCGGCTGGCTTTTGAAAAAGTGTTACTCGTACATAGAACAGCACATTAAATAACTTGTTTTATCCTGAGACTGACAACATAATTATAATAATATGTGTATATCCTACACGCCAATATAATTAATACCTAGTCTTGTCTGGTAAGTGCTGGATAGAATATACACTGCAGAAAACAGCTAATAGCATTATAAGACAAACTCTTTATTTGGGGAATCCCAAAGATATGATCAGTAGAGGCGGACCTAAACACTCATGGAGTAGAGAGATTGCCACAAATATAACTGCTACGCGAAAGACGGGAACAGAGCTTGAAACTGCTACATGAGAGACGGGGACAGAGCTTGAAACTGCTACATAAGAGACGGGGACAGAGCTTGAACCTGCTACATGAGAGACGGGGACAGAGCTTGAACCTGCTACATGAGAGACGGGGACAGAGCTTGAAACTGCTACATGAGAGACGGGGACAGAGCTTGAACCTGCTACATGAGAGAGAGAGAGACGGGGACAGAGTTTGAAACTGCTACATGAGATAGAGAGACGGGGACAGAGCTTGAAACTGCTACATGGGAGAAAGAGACAGGGACAGAGTTTGAAACTGCTACATGAGAGAGAGAGACGGGGACATAGTTTGAAACTGCTACATGAGAGACGGGGAGAGAGCTTGAAACTGCTATATGAGAGACGGGGACAGAGCTTGAAACTGCTACTTGAGAGACGGGGACAGAGCTTGAAACTGCTACTTGAGAGACGGGGACAGTGCTTGAAACTGCTACATGAGAGACGGGGACAGAGATTGAAACTGCTACATGAGAGACGGGGACAGAGTTTGAAACTGCTATATGAGAGAGAGAGACGGGGACATAGTTTGAAACTGCTACATGAGAGACGGGGAGAGAGCTTGAAACTGCTATATGAGAGACAGGGACAGAGCTTGAAACTGCTACTTGAGAGACGGGGACAGAGCTTGAAACTGCTACATGAGAGACGGGGACAGAGCTTGAAACTGCTACTTGAGAGACGGGGACAGAGCTTGAAACTGCTATATGAGAGACGGGGACAGAGCTTGAAATTGCTACTTGAGAGACGGGGACAGTGCTTGAAACTGCTACATGAGAGACGGGGACAGAGTTTGAAACTGCTACATGAGAGACCGGGACAGAGCTTGAAACTGCTACATGAGAGACGGGGACAGAGATTGAAACTGCTACATGAGAGACGGGGACAGAGTTTGAAACTGCTACATGAGAGACGGTAACAGAGCTTGAAACTGCTACATGAGAGACGGGGACAGAGTTTGAAACTGCTACATGAGAGACCGGGACAGAGCTTGAAACTGCTACATGAGAGACGGGGACAGAGCTTGAAACTGCTACATGAGAGAGAGACAGGGACAGAGTTTTAAACTGTTACATTACAGAGAGACGGGGACGGAGTTTGAAACTGTTACATGAGAGACGCGGACAGAGCTTAAATGAAAGACTAGAACAGGATAACGAGTCGTGTATTTCTTGAGTGCCTCCGCTCCATATCGCTGATATGATTGATCGATCGATTTTCTAATTATGAATGAAACTATTGTACATGTTTCTCTCTTATAGCGTTTGCACCATCCCCATAGTCATCTTTACATTCTCGCTGCAATAACATATACGCGGACGTGACTATAGCTGTCCGCATTGACATGGGAGCCTGGTGAAAAGATATAAGGAAATTTGCAGTAATGGTGTCTTTAGCGCTGAGATTTACGTTATGAGGTTGGCAGTCTCGTTTCACCAGAATGGTACCCGGTTTTAAGAGAATATGGACCACTGTAACCTTCCAAGCAAGTCGTAAATGGAGAGTAATGAGGGTTGTGCTTGAGGTTTGCAACATCGTCGTGTAATTCCATTGGTATTAAAATCGCAACTACAGATACTCAAATACATGCTAAATGTAGTAACTACATGATGTAGTTGTGCTCTTTGCTGTACTTGAAGCGAATAGTTGAATCAATCAAATAATCAATCGATCGCGCGATCAGTCAATCAGTTTCACTGACTTCAGTTAGTTGCGCTTTCCATATGCTCACTAGAGCACGACGGTTCTTGGCTTTTATTTCTTCTTTCATACATGACCAACTTGTACTTTCTAAGAAAACTATAAGGTATTCAAAGAATAGTAAACGTCACTTCTTTTCTGAATAGCTAAGTGGTTATATCGCTAGTTTTTACTGCACGCACCAGGTCTCTTCTTCAATCTCTACCCCCTTCAGTCTACCGATCTGTAAATAGATACACTTTATCATATGGAAAGCGATCAGACAACAAGGATAGGAACTGGTCAACCTACATTAAAATATTAGGACCTAGTAGAAACACGTATTTAACACTTTATCCCCGACATCTGTGTCTGCTAATAGGACCACACTTGCGTTGACGCCGCAATCATTTAAACCACACAAAAAGCGGACTGAATTCCTACAAGCTTAAGGAAACTAATGGAAGATCAACACAGTTAGATATCAAGACACAGGTGACATACACAGTCTTAGCCAGCCCTGTGTTACATGTGTCCAATCTCAACATGAACCAAGACACGGGGAGGAGAGAGGTGTCAAATAAATGTAACAATTTGTCGTATCAGAAAAATAGCAAATCAGTCCTGATAGACGCATCTAATAAGTAATTGTCAAATAAGAATAATAGCCCGAGAGTCACTGGGTTCCGGTAAGGGGAGCAATGAATGTCGTAAGAAACGACTAAGGAGGTTCTGGCATAGGGTTGGCTTCTCCGACCTGTGTAACATTGAAGCTACAAAACCTTCAACAGATTTAGACAGGAGAAAGTATTTTGCATTGGTATGTATTTGTGAAGACCTTCTAATCCATAGGGAGCTTCTTCTTCTTCGGCGTTTGTCCTATAAAGGACGTTGTGTCGTAGTGGACTGCCTATTTGCACCTTTGAGGCCGACACTTTTGGTTTCAGCACGGTATTTTGGGGACTAGGTTTACCTTTCTCCTTTGAGCCCTATTCTCTTAGCGAGATGGTATATTGAATATGTTTCCGGGATCAAGACGCTGAGCAGCACATGAGCTGCAGTGGTTAGCGACCCATAGCTGACTGCTAGCGTCAGGGCCAGCGAACCAGAGCTGCCAAGACCCTTCTACACCTCCACGCGGTGATCCTGAATAACAGGCTGCAGCAGGGCAGACTGGCTAAGAAGAAGGGATCGAAAAGGGAATGCTAACCCGGTACTCAAAAAATGCTTGCTGAAGTCGGATGTGTATGGACCGAAAGGTGCAAATATCGCAGTCAAGCTGTAAACTACGACACAGCGCATTCCGTTTTCTGGACTACATTCTGCTACTTAAGCCCTTTCAGGGTTTGGTAGTGGGAGATTGAGAACGAACGAAGAAGAAGAAGAATATGTTTCCAATATCGCCGTTTAGAGAAGAAAAATTACCTTGGTCCGCTCTGGTTTACTAACCCTGATGTAACCGGCCAGCTTTGGATCGTTTCCTTAATTACTGCGCCATCTTCGGCCTCATAGTGATCTACAAAATGTTATAATTGCTTGATAGAGATACATCCTCTGTTACCAAAACACCCATAGCAGACACTGCCGTCGAGAACGAAGTATTAGAGCCTTCGATGTACTAAGCCCCTTCTTTTCGAAGTGGAATAGCCAGTTCCCGTCCTCGCTGCATGTGTCCGTCCCTAGCCCTCAGCCAGGTACACATTTACAGCTGAGTCGACCGAAGCTGCCGGTAGCGGGAGTTGAACCTCGTACATTTGCCAAGACAATCGAATGCCCTTCCACTGCGCTAATCAGCCGCTCAGAAATAAAATTGCCGTTTAAATGCCAGCATCGACTCGTGACTGCCTGCTTCCATCAGGATCAGCGAACAACATCTAACCAAGACCCTATTCAGCTTTTAAACGGGTTGCACTGGCGCTGTCTGTGTAGGAGAATAGTGGATCACTGTTGGAAAGCAGCCCCGTTATTCAAGACACCAGCTGATATAGAATGTGTCGGACCGAAACACGGAGATATCGCAGCTTCCCTGTAAACCCCGACACAACGTCCATTTGAAAACAACGCGGAAGAAGAAGAAACGCCCTGGGAATATTCTGTTCGACTCACATTGTCTTAACCAACTGCACACTAGGGGTGATGTGGTCAGTATCACGTGGGTCGCCTTTACTTGGCTGTCCGTTTATTTTCACCATCACATCAAATTAACATATGGTAAACTAGATATGCGGACGACACAGTCCTCATATTGGCGACAAACGTTCTGCTGGAAAAGCTATTTGAGTCAACTAAAAAACAAAAGGCCGAAAATTGATATTTTAACACGCATATAAAAACTAAAATTTTGACAACAGACAAAGTAGTTAAATCAAAAATTACCATTTTAACGGGGAAATAGAAGATGTGAAAGAATTTGAGTATTTAGTTTCCACAATAACACAATCTTGGGACTGGTCGGTAGAAATCAACCGAAGGTTTGTAATTGTTTCACATAAGCTAATGCAGGTGATAAATGTGTTGTAGGACACAAGAAAGAAGACGAAGATCCAACTGATTAAGACATGTTTTTCCCTATGGCAACATATGGGGGCGAGACATGGACATTAAATAAAAACATTGCAGGATAAATATCTTTCGAAATGAAGTGTTATAGAAGGATGTTGAACACTATTTGGAATGAGACGAATCCAAATATTGCAATAACTAGAACTACAAGACTATCTAATAAATAACATCACAATAAATAAATTAGGTTTTTACTGTAATATGAAAATCATAACATTTGGAGAGACATATGGTGGAAGATACGGGGACTAGGGAAAAGGGGCAGAGGTTGTCCCAGAAGACGATGATATCAGGACATTACTGAAAGTTTGAAGATGTCCGTGCATGATGTAGGTCATCTTGTCAGAAATCAGATGTGTTCAGGCCTGTAGTGAAGAAGACTACACACTTGTTAGAATGTGTCACATGACATGACAAACCTTAAAAATCAGAATCATCACGCGAACTGTGGGGATCGGGCTTGTCGTCGATACATTCAGCGAATTAATATAACAATTATAGACACAGAATGAGAGAAAGATGGAGAGAAAACAGACAAAGAGAAAGAGAAGGGCTGGAAAGAGAAAATGTAGAAACAAAGCAGTTATGGTTGCCATAAGATATATCCGCATATGCTGCTGATATTCCCGCAGTGTCAGTCAACGTCCAGACATCCAGTAAATAGATATATATTAATTTACTGCGTCATTATTCTGGAGAAATTCTTAGAGGACACGGTTCATGTCGTGGGACCATGCTACTAATGGTACATTGGCTACATTGTAACGGCGGCTCAGCAGGCGTCGGCTGGCGATGTATGGGAAGTGCGAACTGTTCCCACAAATGTATTGATACTGCCAACTGTATTTCTGTGAACGGGGAATTGAGATGAAGATCAATAATCAGAAGTGGAAGGTTCATAACCTGTGAACTCGTGCAGACCACTTTTATAATGAGATTAAGTGGGATTTCCTGACGGAACTGCCGTACATGTCTGGCAAGAGCAGTTCCGGCAATAGCCGGCGACTACAATGAGCGGTTCAAGGATAGGGCTTGCTATTAGAAATAGCCATGGGATGACTTTGAGTCATGCGCCATTAATTAAGAATAAACCTTGCCGTCTTGAATGACGACCGCCCGACCTGATTAGCTTTCCGACCTCGGGATAATGATGGTTTTATCGATCTGGAATTCTAGTGATGTCGCTCGCACCACACATCGGAAAGTATTGGTAAAACAGGAAAGTGACCCTTTGCTATGTTTAGTTCTCGTTGCGAAAGGAAAGATAATGAAACAGGAAAACGAAACAGGTTTTCAATTACCCGTATGTGTACAAGTCTAGAACAGCTCCCTACAGGTAAGAGTGAGTCTATCAGACCTAAGTCCACCAGGTCTCACTTCTCCAGTCACCCTGGTGGAATGGAACAGTAGAAAAGGCATCGATACACAATGAGGTCGCAATGCAAGAGTAACAGAAAGCTGGATAGATAAATTTTCGGAAGGATTGCGAGGTTCAACAGAAACGGAAAAACATTGTGTCAGCCAACTACTTCAGAGCGTTAGCCAGGTAATCAATGAACGAGATGGGGCTACCCAAAGGGCTCAGTGTATGATAGAGACGAAAGTATGACATCTGTCGTATTTAGAGCATGTCATTAATGGCGACTAGCAGTGTAGCTAGAGCCACTGCGTGGTAAAATACACTACAACACATGGCACTGCACGCACAATTAGTCATTTCCAACAGGATGAAAGTACGAATGCATATAGATCATAACCTGATATAGTAAAAAAGTAAAGTAAAGTATCCTATAGCATTACTGCCGTAGGGGTGTGAGGTGTTAGCGATCTCACATTTTAAAGGCTCGGCTATATGAGGGCGGTAGCCATCTCCATCTGGGGAATGAACCCAGGACCACTCAGATGAATGCGAAGCCAGAGCGCTAACCACTGCGCTACGCGGCTCCCTGATATGGAATAGCTGAAAATTGTAATATGTGGTTTATAAAGAGGTCATTAGATGTCATCAGCATCCAGTATGATTACTTAATGTAGGGGAAGCTTGGTGCCGTATGTTCGTCCGGTAACTCCGATGAAAATGATGACTGTGCTCGTGGAGAGAACAATTGAAGAACACCGTGCTGTTGTGTAGCTTTTTGGAGTACAACAAGACTACCTGCTCAGGATAATCATAAGAAAACGTTTCTTGTTTACTGTGGGAAGTGTTTGTTGAATAAAGCGGTACATAATTGGGTCTGTACATTTTCTCAAGGTCGCTTAAAATTGCTAGTGAACCTGTTCACATTGTACGAGAAACATCTGTGTGGCAGGGGAGGAGATGATTCGAGCTAACAATGGCGTAACGACAGTCCAGTATAGCAACTGCAATAGCGTCTTATCATGGCTTAAACTTCAGCGATTTCCATCTGTTTTTCCCTATACAAATTTACCTTGGCGGCAAATGTATCGCTGATGACAAGGGGTTTCAACGTGAGATACAAATGTGGCTGAGACAGTGGACCAAAGACTTCAATTATGCAGGTTTTGGGGCACTGTGATATCTCAGAACTTAAAAATTTGAAACATTAAATGCTATCTGCATTCGGTTTTATTGTCTGAAGTAGAAACGGGAACACTGTCCAAGACAATGGAGAAGAGTATTAACGCCTTTGAAATGAGGGTATTCAGAAGACTTGGACGAGTTTCTTGGAAATATAGGAAAACCAATAGTGAGGTTCTTCAACAATTCAAAGCCAAGAAGATACTTCTGAAAGAAATAAAAAGGATAACAGTCTCCCGCGTGGGGAGACTGCCAGATCCCTTGCCTCAAAGGGATCTACCTAACGGTACTGGTGGTCCCCTTCCTTTGCACCATGGAGTAAAGGCACGAAGAACTATGGGAATCGTTAATAACCAATATACAGACAAATTGACCCTTAATATACTACAATGGAATGAAGATGGTGTACTAAGTATGAAGCTACCGTTAATTCCCAAATTTCACGAAGATAAGATAGATATTGCCCAATTAAACCGAAACCACATTCTCTATAAGAGGAAATGAATCCCTTCGGATTGACAGGGAAAGACGCACAGATGGTATAATTATGTTGATGAGAAACACTCTACCAAGCAGAAAGGTCCCCAACTCCTCAAACCAACCAAACCGAAATCAGTTGTGCTAGTACCACTGTAGACGAGCATACGATAAGGGTGATCAATTTATGCTGCCCCTTCTATAAGGAACTTTCACCAGCAACAATGGAGGTCTCTTTCGCCTTCTGTCACCCAGGGGTGCATAGGCCATAAACCAACCCTCGCCAAGCCTTCTATCACCCAGGGGTGCATAGACCATCAGCCAACCCTCGCCAAGCAGCTCTGCCCTGTACAATCGTGTCCACTTTCTTCCAGCTTTTTCCTGTTTTCTTTCCTTCTGCCTCCAGATCTCGTATCCATGTATTCCTTGGTCTGCCTATGCATCTCTTTCCCTGGGGGTTCCATGACAGGGATTGCCTGGTGATACTGGCCTGGGGCTTTCTTAACGAATGACCCATTTATCCCCACTCTCTTCCTAAGATTTTCTGTTCCATTTTCTTTTGTCCCGCTCTCTCCCACAGTCTGTCGTTTCTAACAGGTTTCCGCTCCATACAGCAAGACTGGCTTCACATTTGAATTGAAAATCCTTATTTGTGTCTTCCTTCTTATTTCCCCGGAGTTCCATATGGGTTTCAGCATTCCGAATGCAACTCTTGCTTTTTGTATCCTTGATTTTATATCCTCGTCTGTCCCTCCTTCCTTGTTGATGATACCTTCTAGGTATGTGAATAACTCCCCCTCTTCCAGTGGCGTTCCTCCCAGTCTGATTAGTTCTGTGTTTCCTGCATTGACCCTAATTATTGTTGTCTTTTCCTCATGGATCTTCAACCCAACTTGTTTAGAAGTATAATCCAGTCTATCCAGTTTCCTTTGCATTTGGATTTGGCTGTGGGACAGAAGTGCTATATCCTCCACAAAATCCAGATCCTCCAGCTGTTCAAGCAAGTTTCACTGGATCTCATTTCTCTCATTTGTTGTTACTTTAATAATCCAGTCCACTGCCAGGATGAACAGGAAAGGCGACCTTGTCGTACCCCTGATTTAATTTTGAATGGCTCTGTAAGTTGTCCTTCATGTTAAACTCTACATTGCATACTTTCATACGTCCGTATAACTATGTTTGTGAGCTTTTATAGAATTCCATAGTGCCTCAGTAGTTTCCAGAGTTTATCTCTGTCCAAACTGTTGAAAGCCTTTTCATAATCAACAAAATTGATGTACAAACTCGAATTCCATTCCAATGATTGCTCCACAATTATCCGCAATGTAGCTATCTGGTCAATGTATGATCTATTCTGCCTGCTCGTCCTGTATCTTGTTATCCACTGCCTTTTTCAACCTTTCTAGTCTTACTCTATTTAACACCTTTCCCGGCACTGATAACAACATTATTCCTCTACGATTTTGTGCATTTCTGTGAAACTCCCTTCACAGGCAATCTCACCAGGTAGCCCTCTCTCCAATCCTTTGGTAAGCCCTCTTGCTCCCAAATGGCGCCCATCAAGTTGTAGAGCATGTTAGCAGATGTTTAACAAATAATGGAGGTGCAACGCACAAATTGCTGAGTTGTTAGTGACTGAAATATCCACTCAGAAAGATGGGGATATACTGAGACAGACTCACGTAGCCCCGAAGTAGACGACTGGGAAATTAACTTACAGCTAATAAACAAAGGTGATGATGCACCTAGATTTCCCCATGTAACAATGTATATTTCCTGCTAAGATTTCTCCTTGTAACCCTATAATTTCTGCTAAGATGTATTCTTAAAACATTATATTTTCTGGTAAGATTTTTCCTTGTAACCCTGTATTTTCTGCTAAGATTTCTCCTAGTAACCCTATATTTTCTGCAAAGATTTCTCCTAGTAACCCTGTATTTTCTGCTAAGATTTCTCATTGAAACCCTGTATATTTTATGGTAAGATTTTTCCTTGTAGCCGTATATTTTCTACTATAATTTTTCCTTACAACCCTGTATTTTCTGCTAATATTTCTCCTTATAACCTTGTATTTTCTGCTATACTTTTTTCTTACAACCCTGTATTTTCTGCTAAGATTTCTCCTTCTAACCCTGTATTTTCTGCTATAATTGTTCCTTACAACCCTGTATTTTCTGCTAAATTCTCTCCTTGTAACCCTGTATTTTCCAATTAAGATTTCTTCTTGTAATCCTGTATTTTCTAACTAAGATTTCTCCTTGTAACACTGTATTTTCTGCTATAATTTCTCCTTGAAACCCTGCATTTTCTGCTTTAATTTCTCCTTGTAACCCTGCATTTTCTAATTAAGATTTTTCCTTGTAATCCTGAATTTTCTAACTAAGATTTCTCCTTGTAACTGAATTTTCTGCTAAGATTTCTCCTCGTAACATTGTCTATTTTCTGCTAAGATTTGTCCATGTAACCTTGCATTTTTCCCGCTCAGATTTTTCTTTGTAATAATGTTTTTTCCCATCCTGTTTTTGCATAACCGCTTTCGGCTTGTCCTTTCATAACAAATTTATTCACGAATCAGTCAAATTTATCATTGGCAAAGGGCTATGGTAAACCCAAAATGTTATTTCTTTGTTGGGCGGACATCACGAGCAGCTTTTCGTTTTCTTTTAGCCATTTTGCAGGCACTGGTAAAACTTGCATTTTACAAAATATCTTTTTTTTTGTTGTCAATGTAAACTGAGTTGACAATGTTAGAATTGTACAATCTATCTTTCCCTGTCTGGTCTAAAAACGAGGCATATGCTCTGTTATGATGCCGGGCTAAAATTCAAGAAGGTTATCAAATAAAAGAATAAATGTATTGACTTCTGCACCGACTCTATGTGCAAGAAAGAATTGAATGGGTTGCATACACACTGTCAGAATAAAAACGTACCGGTTGATGTCCAGAATTAAGTCAACATCTTTCATTCCTTAAATTGTATTGTTCACTGTAATTGAGGTGATTATAGATAGTTTCAGATTGGTTATTATTATTAAATTATTATTAGTACATTATATTAGATAGGTTCACAAGACTCGAACCGTCAGATTCAGCAAATAACGAGTATCGGAAATCTTATTCTCGTTTGTTTCTGTAACAAGAATGTCATTATTATGTTTTATATCTAGTACTGATGCGACATTCCGTGGAGATTAAAAACAGCCATCAATATTAAGTATCGGCTTAGCGAGGAGTAAAGTAATTGAAAATAAAATATCGAATAGATTGATTTTCTTTGGCTCGTGTGTTTTTTTTTGTCATTTAAGTCATTTTTAAGAACATTTTTAATACGATTGCATCATATTGTGTGTACAAAATGAAACATATTTATATTATATTTATATAACCCTATGGACTACCACCCCCACCCCACCCCACCCCACTCCTTAAGACCCCGGCCCCTATCTTTCAGTCTGCAAAGACTAATGGATAATCTGGCCATGTGTATGGATATAAAAAACTTAAAGCCAAAAACTGTTTAAAAAAATTTTTTAAATCAATTTCCTCCCCGAGATAGGGTCAGAAGGAACATCGTTCAACCAGTCATCTTTGCTTTTACATTTCTGCTGACCCAACCAAAATACAGCACACATCTTGGCCTTTGTTATCTTCATACCATTCCAACACGTTGTGCATGCGTAGTAGTGTGTATCTGTTTCTGTGTGTGTATGTGTGTCGATCCCAATAAGCCTCAGACTACCAACACGTGCACATAACGTCAGTTTGTCAGATAAGCCGGTTGTGTTCACATGAGTGGAGCGACAGACAAAGGGACTGAGTGTTTTTTTTTATTTTTTGTGTGTGGTAAATAAACAGTCGATGTGTGTGTATGTATGTGTGAACGCCCGTGTGGACGAGAGATATCGGGAGTGAGTAATGTTTTTTTAGGGACAGTCGATGGTTTTGTGTGTGTACCCGTGTCAGCGCGAGAGGGGTGCTTTTTTCTTTATACCAAGAGCAGCTGGGGAAGTCTGTGCGGTTCAGTCCACTTTTTCAGTTTGAGGGGAAGATAAATGTGAAGTCTCATGGGACCCTTTCTTTAACGATAATTAAAATAAGGCGAGGCTGCTTTTTCTGTGTCTAGCACTGGTATCATTGAAGACATTGGAATACGTTTGCTTTTGTTTAAAAATAGTATCAGCATGCACAATGAACGTTAAAGATGGAATTACGTTTTTCACCAAAAGTCTATTTCACCAGTTCTATTTATATGCATTTTACACATCTTTACGCCATCATATCACACTCTCGCAAGCTGACTCACACTAAGTTCAAAAATGGACTCGTCCAAAAAGAAGTCATCATTGCTTAGACATCAGATATGAGCCTCACCAAACTCTCGTGCACAACACTCACTGTAAACAGAGAGTTCACTACTATTGTCCTTTAATTTTGTGATCCTGTCTCACTAGTTTGAAGCCACTCGCCATTACACGTAAGCCTGGTTACTACTACACGCCAGCTCACATTAACAGACGTGTTAGCGCCCTAGCATGCCGTCCACGGTGAGTTCCCTTGTTTCTAACGTTTGAATTGCTAAACAAATTGGCTTAATTTCCAATAGAGAATTTGACTTGAAATGCAACTCTTCACATTTCATTGGCGTTAGCTAACTGTATCGCATGTCGCTTCATTCACCCGAATTAAAATTTATAATAAAACATTGCACATTAAATTGAACACGTACACATTAATTCCCCCGGTTATATTATATATATACTGTCTGGTGAGTCAAGCCAGGAAGTTCGCATAATTACGTCGAGAGAAATGACAGACAGCGTTAATAATTTTTTTTAAATTTGTTAAATACGGGTAAATTAGACAAGTACCACGCATTTCATTCAAATGTTGATGTGGGTGTTGTTGTGATTGTTACTGTTCTTCAAAGTTACTCGTGCTGCTCTCTTCACGCTTGACTACGTTTCTCCAGTTGCAGGTTACAGTGGCTTTTCCTTACTCATTCAATCCATGAAGCCGATGTATATGTATGTGTAGGTAGCTGAATAACTGATTTACGAGTTTTAAAAAAACTTCCAGATTCCACATTACACAAATCTACATTTTGTCTAATAAAATGCCACTTTTCTGTTGTATGCATTTAATTCTCAATAATCTAGTAAATATGTGATATGTTAGTGAGTGTTACTGAAGATCAATACGTCTCAAGTATGTGATGTCGTGAGAGTGTTACATAGGTCATGATGCTGTAACACAGTTCAAATGGGGGCGAGAGGTGGTTGTGTATCGATCGTTGTTGTTATTACTAATACCACTCGTGTTTGAGTAAGTACTTTTGACGACTTTCTGTGGTTGAGGGGTTACAGTGACTCCTCATATCCCGAGACGTACTTTGGAGGCGGACAGGGGTTATCCTGGTTGTAGTGCAATGCAAGGTTCTTCAGTAAGCTTGCCACTTTATGGAATACAGTTCTGATTATCATCTCATAAGCCAGACTGCAATGAAATAGTTTCTATGTAGAACTACTTGGAAGTTAGGTGAGGTCTTGATTAGTGTGTTTCACCTGACCCTGACTAACATAGTCTGATCGGTATATTTCACATGACCCTGACTAACATATCCTGAACAATGTATTTCACTTGACCCTGACATAGTCTGATCAATGTATTTACCTGACCCTGACTAACATAGTCTGATCAGTTGATCCTCCATTCGCTTTCATGTGTAAACGCAAAAGTTTTTTAACAAACATATTTACAATTGTCATATAGGTTGTCCGTGAAATTCAAGTGATGGACATATCACAAAGCATTTTTGGTTTCTCAAAGGTTGGGCAGTTCTGCCGCAAATATTTAAATGGATAACACACGCCTCACATATTGTCTTTATAACACGTTTTCTTATATTTTGCTTAATTGTTTTAGGACCAATATTGCTCTTGATAAATATAACCGATTTGAACATTGATATAGGATCCATGATTGAAAAATTTACGGACGACACAAAACTACGTAGGAGTGTCTCCTTCCTCTACAGCAGAAGTGGATATATTGAGGTCGGAATTTTGATAAAATTCAAGAATGGTCTGGGAGATAGCAAATGGCGTTTAATGTAGATAAATGTAGTCATCCACATGGGTAGTTCCAATATGGAACATAATTACAGAATGGGTGAGAACAATATTATAATGATAGATAAGGAAAGGGACCTAGGGGTTATAATGGAGCATACAGGTAAAGTGAGTGAGCAAGTCCAGGTAGCAGTGAATAAGGCAAATGCAATGTTACGTATGATAAAAAGAAATATTAAACATAGGAGTAAGGATTGTCAAACTGTATAAAGCATTGTTTAGATCAGATGTGTACAGGTATGGATTCCTTATCGTAGAGGAGATATAATCACGCTGGAAAGGATACAAAGAAGAGCGACAAACTGATAGTGGAATTCCACAATTACAGTTAAGAGGAAAGACTTAGAAAAACTGGCCTACAGTGTCTCGAAAAGAGAAGAATTCGAGGTGACAATACAGGTTTAGAAGATAATCACAGGAAAGGTAAAATTAGACTAAGTTTTTTTTCTTCAAAATATAACCACCAACGAGAACAAGACGGCACATATACAAATTAACTAAAGAATGGTCCGGATTGGATATTAAGAAATATTTTTTTAGTCAGAGTGGTGAATGCTTGGAATGCATTGCCCCGTGAGGTAGTGGAGGCAGGAACAGTTAATGCATTTATGAATAGATTGGATGCACATAGCTTTTAGAGCAGGTTAATGCAAGTGTAACTGGTTGTATACAGACTCTGATGAGTCTTCTTAACCAGTATAGAAGCGTTCAGTTTAGCTACCAATTAATGACTGTGCCTTCCCTGCAATCGGCCAAAGTGCTCTCACTTTGGCTAGTCTGTTCACTTTGCCCAACACTTTCAGCATGGTTTATTTCTGGCAATCGTCCTAATTAGGATGTCGTGTGGTTGTGTCGTAGTTTACGGGGAAGCTAGCTGTGCTTTCAGACCCGACATATCCGAGTTCAGCACGGCATTCGGAGGGATTATCTTCCCTTTTCGATCCCAATTCTCTCAGTCTAGAGGGCAGCCTGTTTCCAAGGCCTACACATGGAAGCAGGGTCTTAGTAACCTCTTCTTCGCTAAACCTGGCGCAAGCAGCCAACTATGAGTCACTGACTCCTGCCAGCTTATTCATTGCTGCATCAACTCCAAAGGAATTTCAGGCCATGTTTGTGTCCGCTTCATGCCGCACTGTATCTTAATTGCGTATTCAATTATCTTAGCTATCAGTATAGCAAAGGTCCTTCGCTACAACTATTCATTATCTTGTCTCTTGTAACTTTTCTACTTTCTGTAACATGTTCAGGAAGACTTGGATGATGCCTAAGTTAATTCATTAACAAACGTATGGTGTCTGACATTCTAAACAGCCACGCCATTATCTAATAGCTCTGATCATCTTCTAATGCTACACTTAATGATCCTTCACCTCATTACCTTATCTACACGTACTTTTAAAGTACGAGTCATGGAACCCTTCACAACTGATTCAAGAGCAACATTTTACCTATTCAAGAAATCTATTAATAAATTTGGAATACGCCCACGAATTCTGCTAATTCTGGCACACGTGTCGATGTTTCCAGTAAAACTTCGCTTCTTTCACCATTCGTCACCCATCGTTCCAGTTTCTACTTCAGCCAATAACTCCCTCAAACCTCTGGAACATTCTCCTTCAAATCCTTTCCTGCATCTGTCTAGCGCTCTCACTTCTGCCGTGAAGTCTGCCGGCGTCATTTGTTGCTCTGTACCTGTAGCAGTAAGAGTTTTATCCACAGAGAATGCCACCTAAGGTAGGACTGATTCGTTTTTGTTTGTTGTCTGAGGATGAGACGTTAATTTTGCACGCTATAAAATCAAACTAAAAATGTATTGTGAGTTCATGACATAACTAAGACTTGTTCATTCTCCTTTAATAATTAGGTTGTCTTTTGTTTTTCTGCTTGCTTATATTATCTACAGGATAGGATAGCCGGTCGCATGCCTAACCCTCCTTAGTCGCCCCTTTCTACATGCCAGGCAGGTTACAGTGTATGTATTCATTACTCAGCTTTCAGGGCTCATGTAACAAACAACCCTCAAAATACTATCTCTGCAACAATTTGTGACGGATAAGGTCTTCATGATGACCTTGGAAGTATTTGTCACCTTCACAGACTTAATCATTATCCCATTATGCTTTAAGAAGCCCGATATTGTTTCAGGTACTTTAACCGTTCTTATATCCAATGCAAGCAATCCGTGGTATTGTATATTCATCTAATTTTTCATTAGAACATGTTTAGATTTATTTTGTAAGAAATAGTGAATGTAGAAGGGAAAGCGTTTTCTCCCTGTTCTAGTGAATGAATATACATTTCCTGTTTCCAGACTTCGAGTGTAAAGATTGAACTGTATATTGGTGGCGCTTACATTTTAATTAGGAGGTAAACCAGAGGAAAGTAGTGGCAACAACCTCAAATACGAGTATAATTTAAGCACTCAGTAAACTTATCAAATTGCACCGATTTTGAAGAAAAAAACTAGAGTGCTACTTTCAACTAAGAGGAAGCTGATAAATGCACTGTTCGCTCCTACGTTGTTACCAATGTCAATCTTAGTCCTTACTATAAACACATAATAAGAGCCAGAGCTGTGAGATGCGCTGTATGAGAAGTGCAGCTGGAAATAAAATCAGGTGACCGAATCCACAATACATAGCCGAGGCAGATAGTGGGGACAAATCCAGTGAGTGCCTACATTGATGCCTAAAATATGAAGTGGTTTGGTCATTTAGTCAGAATTATGACCAGTCTGCAGCGAGAGAATATCATATGCAGGTCATAGGGTCAAGGGCAAATGGTCAACCTCAACGTCAGGGGGTTGAGGGTGTCTCTGACGACACACTCAGGAAGTTACACCTAACGACAGCACAAGCCTTCCCCCAGACGATAAAAAGAAATCTACACTTTCCGCCTCTCTGTAACGCCTTATGGCAAGTGGAGTAGAACAGCAGAAGAAAAATAAGAAGACATAAACGTAGACCAAACATAATGAAAATGTAATAAAGAGCAATATGCGATACGAGTTTGAGTTAAATTGTATTTTATTTCGCCTTCATGTGCTTTTGATAAGTATATTAAGCGTAGGTAGAACAAAATAGATGTTACTTTTCTGTCTGACTGGCGTGTTACAGTAAGAATAATGACTGACTGGCGTGGTGCAGTAAGAATACTGACTCTTGGCTGATGTGGTACAATAAGAGAACACTGACTCTTTTGATTGTTGTGGTACAATAAGAGAATACTGACTCGTGTGGCACATGATTGTTCCACGGGATTGGAAAGATGTAGGAACGATCCCCTTATTCAAAAAGGGCAAATAATCCATCAGATCCAGCAAATTATAGACCGGTGAGTTTAACTAGCATAGTCTGTCAATTGTCGAGTGAATACTCAAAGAAAACATTTTAATAACTTAACTTAACGTCTTTATACCGGTTTAGATAGAGTATCTAATCAAAGATTACTTCGAAAGTTAATATCACATGGAATAGGTGGGAAAGTTGCCAGATGGCTTGAAGGCTGAGAGTGGGCATAAATGAGCACTGAGTGGTGTGAAGTAAAAAGTGGGGTGCTACATGACTCGGTTTTTGGGACCAATTTTGTACTTGAAACATGTCCACGATTTGGAAATTGATAAGGGATCCATGATTGCAAAATATGCTGATGACACAAAACTGTGCAGTGGTGTCTCATCTAAACCAGAAGTGGATATATTGAGGTCGAATTTATATAAAATTCGAGAATGGTCTGTAAGCTGGCTAATGGAGTTCAATGTAGATAAATGTACAGTCATCCACACGGATCCAAAGATACATAGATCCAAAATGGAACATAATTACAGAATGGACGAGAACAATATTAGAAAGATAAGGAAAGGGACCTTGAGGTTATAATAGATCATACAGGTAAGTTGAGTGAGCAAGTCCAGGTAGCAAACTGAAACTTAATGTATACAGATTCTGCAGAGTCTTCTAAACCAATATAAAGAAGTTAAGTTATAAGAGAACACTGACTTTCATTGTTGGGTATAATAATAGAACACTGACTCCCATTGATGTGGTATAATAAGAGAACACTGACTCTGGCTGGTGTGGTACAATAAGCCAGCTCGCTAACTACTGCGCTATGACGTCCCCCGTGTGCCCATGTGGGGAGAACAAATACGGTTCAGTCCGGGAAGTAAGACTTAAAATTTGTGGAACAGATGATTTTTCAGTCTGCAGTGACCCGTTCGAAGTCTAAAAATTGTTACCTGATCTCTTCTTGGCAAAAAGTCGTCTGATGCTCCTGCTATATCAGATCCTAGGTATTCTCTGTGACACTTGTCTTATAACAATTGCCGTATGGGATGAAGTGTTAGATGTTCTACTATAAGCTCTTCTACTTTATAGGGGAGGGGAGAGGGGAATTACTTATTCCCGGGGTAGGGGAATTACTTATTTCCCTACCTCATAACAGAGCATTGTATCATTTTTTTACACAAGGGTAAACTGAATACCACGACTTGATCATAACGCCAATCAGTTTCCATCAAATAGCAAGCACTCAAACCACTCTAACAATCACACAGGTCTGGAATTATTATTCTTGCATCTTCTCCTTTAACGTCACTACGTCTTAGATGTAAGGCGCTAGCTTCTGAAAAAAAATTAAATTAAAGCGCTAAACGTTTCAAATCCCGCAAATTTCAAGCGTCCCTTGTCTCAAGGGTCACCTGATCTCAAGCGATGTGAGATCGTAGCACCAAACCCTATTGGAGACGGATGATAAACTCGGAGGTCTCGTGTATGTCTCCGTGCATGTGAAAGAACCCTTGGGAGTTACTATGAAAAAGAGCAGGCCGTTGGCCGCTAGCAGTATGAAAAATAATGTAATTTCTACCCATTACAGCACGTGCCTTCCCCTTACAGCGTGAAGTAAAATCACAAGTAAATATTTTTTTAAATTGCCATTGTCGGTACAAACTTTCGAATCAGCTGCTCAGGGTCTGTCAAAATTTAATAAACAGATCGCACTAGTAGAGGCTGTGTACAAAATTTTAATTGTCTAGATTATGGGGAAGTTAGTTAAAATAGGAGAAATAGTCCACGCAAACGAACAGCGCTCTTATAAAGTTAACCAATTTTGTTCTTGATATATATAAATGATTTGGACATTGATATGAGATCCATGATTGCAAAATTTGCTGATGACACAAAACTATGCAGTAGTGTCTCATCTAAAGCGGAAGTGGATATATTGATGTCGGATTTAGATAAAATTCGAGAATGGTCTGTAAGCTGGCAAATGGAGTTTAATGTAGATAAATGTACAGTCATCCACATGGGTAGATCCAATATGGAACATAATTACAGAATGGGAGAAAACAATATTAGAAAGATAGATAAGGAAAGGGACTAGGGGTTATAATAGATCATACAGGAAAGGTGAGTGAGCAAGTTAAGGTAGCAGTGAAAAAGGCAAATGCAATGTTAGGTATGATAAAAAGAAATATTAAACATAGGAGCAAGGAAGTGATCGTCAAACTGTATAAAGCTTTAGTTAGACCTAGATTGGAGTACTGTGTACAGGTGTGGAGTCCTTATCATAGAGGGGACATAAACATGCTAGAAAGAATACAAAAAAGAGCGACAAAGATGATAGTGGGATTCCAGAATTACAGTTATGAGGAACGACTCAGAAAAATCGGCCTGCAGTGTCTCGAAGAGAGAAGAATTCGTGGTGACTTAATACAGGTTTATAAGATGATCAGAATAATCGATAAATTAGACTATAACAAGTTTTTTTAAAATACAGCCACCTACAATAACACGAGGGCATAGCTACAAGCTGACTAAAGAGAGGTCCAGGTTAGATATTAGGAAATATTTTTTTAGTCAGTGGTGTCTGCTTGGAATGCATTGCCAGGGGAGGTAGTGGAGGCAGGGACAGTTAATGCATTTAAGAATAAACTGGATGCGCATAGCTTTTAGATCAAGGTGATGTAAATGTAACTGGTCTGCAGGGTCTTCTAAACCAGTATAAAGACGTTAAGTTAAGTTAAATAAAAGCTTGCAAAAAAGAAACTGATAGCTTTCGGCTACCTGGCTATTTGAATACCAGGATTCCAACAATTCCAAGTAATTTAGTTCAATGTGAAGCTTAGGACCACCACTACAGATGGCCCCCTTACAGAAAGTCTGTAATTCGATGTCTCAAAATCAATGGTGTAACAGGATGTTGCTATCTTCGATCACAAACCTTCTGTATTCGTATTGTACAACTTGCTTGCAAAGTTTACGATATCCGATTCTTTCCGCTGTGGACGCGCGTCACGTCTGGAATAGACAGCGATTAAATCCGAGCATTTCAGACTTGGCAAGTTAGACAGACACGAGATAACGTGCTGAAATTTTGCTTGGCATCTCGCCATAGAATAGCGCCTCATTCAAGCCAAGAGTTCTTTTCTGTTACCTTCTTGATTGTGGTATGTCTACTCACTCTATTCTTGAACAGTTAATAATACGTAATGCATGTGTAGCAACTTCTGGATCTTTTATTTTCGTCTAAACTTGTAAACAGGTTTCTCTGGTAATAGCTCTAATTATTTACTTTTTTTTTTTTGGTCGCCATGACAACAGAATAAATGCACAGATGGGTAGTAAAACAAAGGTAGTCGGTTCCACAGCTGAAAAGTTCGTTGTGGATAATGTTTTACAGACTTCATTGTACCATGTTCTAATTTTTGTGGCTGATTTCTTTCCACGTTTTATTTTCCTAATAAGTCGGGTATACATTCACAGCAGGGTCGACTTCAGTATGCCACGACTAGGGTGTGAATCCGGTACTTTTGCCTCAAGATGATGATGGTGGTGAATGCCCACAATGAGTCAGAATACTCTTTTGTACACCCTGAAAAGTGGGTTATATGGCGGGTTTCAGTATCTTTCCTCACATCCCTATGGAGGTGGAACAGGGGTCACCCAGGCGGTTGCGCTATGCTTGGCTTTATTTGCGTGTGGTTCACTACTATGGGGAACACGTCGACCCACCACCTCGTTAGCCAGCATGTCATGAAAACATGTTATTGAGGTGGGCGTCTTGGCCAATATGTTTTGCCTGACCCTGACTAACATGTCTAATTAGTATGTTTTGCCTGACCCTGACTAACATGTCTGATCAGTATGTTTTGCCTGACCCTGACTAACATGTCTGATCAGTATGTTTTGCCTGACCCTGACTAACATGTCTGATCAGTATGTTTTGCCTGACCCTGACTAACATGTTTGATCAGTATGTTTTGCCTGACCCTGAATAACATGTTTGATCAGTATGTTTTGCCTGACCCTGACTAACATGTCTGATCAGTATGTTTTGCCTGACTCTGAATAACATGTCTGATCACTTAGGTTTTGCCTGACCAGACGTCAGTTTCCTCTCCCCTAGAAGCGAGAAAAAAGTAATCTAAATACGCTGCTACTAATTGAAAACAAATTAAATCTGACGGAATGTGGATAGACACGTACAAATATACTGATAGGCAGATGTGTAGACTAGAGTCCACGTAGAAGTGTCAGATATTAATATCGTGTGTGCATGTTTAGTATATATGTGTGTGTGTGTGTGTGTGTGTGTGTACGCGCGCGCGCGCACACGTGTGTGTGTCCTGTGTGTGTTCATACGTGTATAATGGAGGCGATTTTGTTATGTATATCCTACGAAGAGTACAAAAGGTTTTTAGGGCCAGATACATGGCCAAATCAAATGGGAAACAGAGCATACTAGCTACACAAAAAAATGCCTATTACCAGTTGAACAGAAGAGAGCAGGTCGTGGTCTTCATTCAGACTCCGCACAGTCCACAACAGACTGAGGTACCATCTATTCAATAAACTGAAGATAAGTGGAACTGACGAATGCACCTGTGGTACAGGGAAAATGACCGCTGAACATCTGCTGCAAAATTGCCCGACATACGAGGACCAGAGAAAGCACATGTGGCCATCACCAGTGCCAACACTAGACAAGCTCTATGGCAGTGACGACAGCCTCAGGATGACAGCTGCTTTCTTCGAACAAATTCAAGTTGACGTCTGTCAGCGTACGAAGAAGAAGTAATGTATATATATAAATAAATGTGTTGTTATGGACGGGTAAATGGACCAGTAGGTATGCAAGTGTTCCAACACAATATAATCTATTTCCAAATCTCTTATCTATCTTCCTCTTCATACTCCCCGTGACTAGCCACATCGTTATCATTAGTGGCTGTTTTCATTACTATGAGCTTTGTTTCTGCTTGATGTCCACACTGCGGTACAAGTGCTTGATTTTTTGCCTCTGATTTTCTTCTTATTCATGTCCGTCTATTCAATGTGTAATGATCAAGAAAAACAAATACATAAAAAATTATCAACAAATGGCACGGAATACGCAGAGTATGATCATGCGGAAAAATACTTTTCCTTTAAATAGGGGACTGATAATATTCGGATTGCGGATAGGTGGATAAATAGAAGAATGATCATCTACTGGAAAGAAAAGAAAACAAAGAAGTCTTTGAGAAATCATCCAGGTAAAGAATTCAGGAACGAAATAAGAAATCAAAGAGTCAAGATATCTTGTCACACAGACATTAACGGGAAAAAAACACATTTTTCCTATTGCTTGAGAAGTCCA
This sequence comes from Ariolimax columbianus, assembly GCA_036924085.1. Lineage (NCBI taxonomy): Eukaryota > Metazoa > Mollusca > Gastropoda > Stylommatophora > Arionidae > Ariolimax > Ariolimax columbianus. Next base: position 59,942,751 of record JAVGWX010000011.1, read on the forward strand.
GGAGTTTTAAAGGCTGGGAACTACAGGCCGCTTCGCCACTGCTGTCGCCACGTCGTGTGCTGACTGTTTGTTCATTTCACCCCCGACATAAAAAGAATATGCCTTACTGGGGATTCGTACGGCTGCCCTCCTTGTCGGCAGGCATGCATCGATACCATTCTGCCAGGTGCTCCTAAATAGATATCACACCTGCTAAAAACAGTGGCTGGATGGAAAGGTAGACAGCAAACGTGCCTGGGGAAAAAAAAAAACCGCTGTAAGTGGGTTTTTAACATCACCAGTAAATAGCGAAAATCCTTGTAGATTGTGTATCATCAATGCAAGAGACATGACGTTTGAGATCAATTTAAGCTGACTTGCGAAACTGGAGATATCACTTGAACTGAGATCAGACGCTGCAATCTGTTCAACAAATTGAAAATCGGATACACAGACTTGCGCCCGTACGAAGACAATAAACAAACAGTCAAGAACAGAGTATATTTACTGACAACTCGATCAGAATAAAATAGTTAAAAGCGTGGCAATATTACACCCAGACGGACGATAAAATGTTTGGTGATCAGATAAATATGAGACTGCTAAAGTTAGGAGAGAAATGAGATTTCAATTTATGAGAAACGAGCCTGCTCCATTTATTAGAGAAACAAGACTGATCCATTTATGAGAGGAACATAAGACTGATCCAATTATGAGAGAAATATAAGACTGGTCCATTTATCAGAGAAACATAAGACTGATCAATTTATCAGAGAACATAAGACTGATCCATTTATCAGAGAAACATAAGACTGATCCATTTATCAGAGAAACATAAGACCGCTCCATTTATCAGAGAAACATAAGACTGCTCCATTTATCAGAGAAACATAAGACTGCTCCATTTACCAGAGAAACATAAGACTGCTCCATTTATCAGAGAAACATAAGACTGCTCCATTTATCAGAGCAACATAAGACTGCTCCATTTTTCAGAGAAACATAAGACTGCTCCATTTTTCAGAGAAACATAAGACTGCTCCATTTTTCAGAGAAACATAAGACTGCTCCATTTTTCAGAGAAACAAAACTAATCCATTATGAGAGATGCAACACTGCTCCATTTGCGAAAGAAATAGTTGTGCTTATTTTAGAGTAACGGACGAAAAGAAGTCTAATAAATACGGCAATGTTATTATATTAAGCAATTGGTGCATACCTGCTAGCAAGAACAAAGATGGACGTGCAAACATAACATCGGTGTGAACGGCAAGGATCACATCTTATTTTATCTCTTCATCTTCTTCTCGTCTTGTTCCGTTTTCCACTCTTTCACATATTCCTCTTACTTCAACTAGTCTCAATCTTTTTCCTTATATTACTTCTTCACATTGAACTTCTTTCCTTCATCTTCTCCGTCTTCTTCTCCATCTACCATTTTCCGCTTACCAGTTTTCATCTGGCCTAGCCATATAGATAAGTTACGTGTAGAGAGAGATTTACGATTGTGTGTGTTTTCAACACGTGTTAGTACGGTCCGACATAGCTCCGGGCTAGGAACACGACCTTAGTATTGGAAATTCCGAGCAGACAACGCACGTACTCACGAATGCTCTTCCGCTTTTCTTTCACTCTCACTCATACTCTCTCTCTATTATTTTCTTTTAATTCGCATCTCTCCTTTGCATTTTTCTTCTAGTGACGAACGTGTATAGAGAAATTGCAGATAACCGCTAGCAAAATGATACACCAGGTCGTAGGATGATGATGATACTGATGATTCGCTGTTTCGCCCCAAGGGAGCCACAGGGATACCACTACAGAGGACTCCTTTATGGGAGCCTGTATCACAGAGTTTGCAGTGATGGGTTCATTGCAATGATTTTACGTGATGCTGCTTCCCCATGCACAACCTTCTTTACCTCATGCTTAGTGGGATACCGTGGCCCTATTCTTTTTTCCTCGGGTACCACTTGTATGGTTAAGTTGTAGAAAAGGTACATTATTTGGTATATATGTACGAGACACCCTGAAACACATTAGGTTGAAATATACAGTATTTAACACTTGTACAAGGCACACTGAAACACATTAGGTTGAAATCTGCAGTTTTTAACACTTGTACGAGGCACAATGAAGCACATTAGGTTGCAATCTGCAGTATTTAACACTTGTACGAGACGCATTAGATTGAAATACGCTCATATGCATAATTTTTCACTAATTTTGGCCGTAGTCATGTATTTCTACATGAGCGGTTACCTCTATGTATGTCCCAGATCTCACATGATCTGGATGCAGTCGGGGGGGGATTTGTTGCTTAGCAGGCTAGACTCGAGCAGCTTATTAATACGTTGTGTTGGGACAAGTGCTGCGGAGGATTGTAAACGATATGCGAGTCCATATTAATAGACTCAAAACACCAGAGCAAAGTAGACCCGCAGCCTGTTAAGCGCCATCTGTGATGCTCTTAATAAACTACCTAACAGTGGCAAATGTTATGCTGTCACACAGTTAGTCGCCTCCTGCGACATGCTCTCTGTGGAGCAGTGGTGCCTTTTTTGTCCTTGTCCTACACAAAGACCCCGGCAGATTACTCGGGAGTTTACATTAGTACAAGACACAATATGGTGAATATTGGTTTGAAATATACAGCACCTGTCACTTGCACAAGAGACACAGAATGGTAATTATTGGGTTGAATTAAATATGCAGTATTTGAAATTTTTACGAGAAAGGTCATGTCAGGTCATCCCGTAACCTGTGAGGTCGTTGGGGCACACATGAAGACATATTCCCCCCCCCCCCCACCATCCCACGCCACACCCTCCCCCACCGCCTGTCAGTGGCCACTGTCTGTGCCTGCTCTGGTCGGAGCTTTGTGCGTTCTTAAATTATTTTGTCGTCCCACCTCTTTTTTGGGACGACCTCTTCATCGTCCGACTTGCACCTTTCCGTGCAGGATCGTATTTGCTATACTGCTTGATCTCGATACCAAGCGATTATCCGTCTTCTGACCGTTGCCAAGACATCTTCAAAAAGCCCTATTGCTTCAATGTAAAACAATTTCATTTGATGTTTCTCAATATTTTGCTACTGTACATATAGAACATCTTGCCCTGGTATAGGCTCCTGACGTTCCAGGTGCCTATTCTTAGTTTTATTTGTAGCCCATTTCAGAGTTGTCCACTGTAATGCAGTCAGGCTTTAGGCCGTCATCTCTATTACTTGTACTGACTCTGAAATCGGCCTCTTCCCCAGTTGGCGTCGATGATCTGCCTGGCCTGAGGGCCTCACCATCAGATCTTTGAGTTTCGTTTTTCTCGACTGTCATAAGTTTCTTGGCATTTTACATCCAGTAGTTTGCCATTGCTTTCTGAACGTTGTTCTGGCCGCTTACAAACTATGGTCTCTGGTGCGCCCTTAGCCCGATACCAGGCGTTTCCAGCTCCCGCTTTTAGAGTCGTTGTCACACAGGTCGATCTTCCGCCTCTTCCACCAGCAGCTGTGTACTTGTCAGGGGTGGACTCCCCTTCTTGTCGTTTCACTCACGTAGTTTAGCCGGCCAGCCAAGGCCGTTGCCCGGGGGATGGCGCTGCCGTACGCAGGCAGACTCTAGGAGCCATACGTGAGCTAGACAGAAGTGGGGGAACCAAATAGGATCCTGGCCATCAAGGATGTGGCTGCCTCTCACCGTGAGGTACTATCCCTTACACACTTCTGTCCTACCCCCAAATAGAACATTTTGCACGGAAAACAACCTCTCCATTGCCAATACCTTCTTCAAACAACATCCACGTAGACTATACACGTGAACCTCCCCCGATGGCAACAGCAGAAACCAAATATATTACATCCTAGTGCAACAAAGATGGAGATCAAATGTGCTAGCAACAAAAACGCTGCCAGGAGCAGACTGTGATACGGACTATGAATTACTGTTTGCAGTTTTCCAAACAAGACTACGTAGGATCAACAAAAGTTGCCAGCCAATACGCTTCAATGTAACAGCAATACCTACTGAATACAACATTGAAGTAGAAAACAAATTTGAGGCGTTGCTTGCTGTACAGGAAGAAATGACATCTGAGGAGTTGACACCGTACGCAAGGGATATTTTGATCTCGACAGCGAAAGAAATGATTCCCAAGATGTCGCACAAGACACAGAGCTATTTAACAGAGGAAACACAGAAACTCATTGCAGAAAGGCAACAATTAAAACAAATGTGAAGTAAGGGTACCAACACAGCGTATAAAAACTACGCAAGAAAAGTTAGAAGAGAAATAAGAAAAGATAAAAGAAGATACATAGTGGAAACGTGTAAGGATATAGAAAACCTACAGCAACAAGGCAGAGAGAGAGATGCATTTAAAGCAATAAGAACACTGACAAGGGAGTTCCATCCGGTTCCACAGGTCATAAATGACAAAGGGGATAACACATTAACAGAAACCAAAGACATACTGAACAGATGGAGGAGAGAGTACTGCAGAACCATGTATGGAGATAGCACAAAGCGCTTAGTTACAATCCTACCAAAGGAAGAGAAAGAACCTGAACAAACATTGGAAGAAGTACGCTCTGCAATTAAAAGTCTGAAAAAGGGAAAGTCCCCAGGATGCGATGATATCACAGCAGAGCTAATACAAGCAGGAGGAGAGGCATGTGCTAGAGTTTATCAAAAGCTGTGTAAACAGATATGGCACAGTGCAGAGTGGCCAGAAGCATGGAAGAAATCAATTTATATTCCTCTCCCCAAAAAAGGCAACCTGAAGCTGTGCACGAACTACCGAACTATCGCGCTGATCAGCCATGCTAGCAAGATACTCTTGCGAATCCTATTAAGAAGGATAGAGAAAAGGTTTGAATCTGAAATTCACGTAGTCCAGGCAGGTTTTAGGAAAGACAGAGGGACCCGGGACCACATATTCAATTTAAGGAATATCTATGAAAAATGTAGAGTTTAATGTAGACCTGTACACATGTTTTATTGATTACACTAAGGCCTTTGACACGGTAAAACATCAAAATCTGTTGAGAATCATGGAGGAAATGGGGTTTCCTTTGCACGTAATCCATCTCATTGAAACATTATACCAAGATCAACAAGCCGCTATCCGAGTATCTGGGCAAACATCGGATTGGTTTGCAGTACAAAAGGGAGTCCGACAGGGATGTATCCTCTCACCTTATCTGTACAACATATATGCGGAATGTATAATGAGAAATGTTCGAGAAGATGTGAACATTGAAAGTTTCGACCCATTTACGATTGGGGGGTACGAGATTCCAGAGTTACGATACGCAGATGACACAGTGATACTATCAAGAAGTGCAGAAGGGCTAGAGCAGCTACTTTCAGCCGTTAATGGACATAGTAAAGATCAAAACCTGTTTATAAACATAAATAAAACAAAGATAATGACCACCGACAAAACACAATGTCAACATAAATTTAAAGTGGGTGGTGAGGAAATAGATCAGGTCACACATTTTGAATATCTGGGCTCCAGAATTGACAAAAATGGCGACTGCTTGAAAGAAATCAGAAGACTAGCTATGGCAATGCAGAGACTGAGCAGCGTGAAGAAATTATGGCAGGGCACCAACAAAATGATAACAGTAAAAGTCTTGAGAGCCTGTGTTTTTCCGGTGGCAGCTTATAGCTGTGAATCATGGACGATTACCAAAAGTTCTAGACAAAGAATCGAATCCTTCGAGTAAAAATGTTACAGAAAGATCCTCAGAATACCCTGGACAGAGAAAAAAAAACAAATGCAGACATTCGGCAAGAGTTGAGAATAGAAAAGAACTGGTTTATTAATTCCATTTTGGCTAGAAAATACAAATACTTTGGTCACATCAAGAGACACAATGGTCTTGAGAGAACGGTGATGGAAGGTATGGTGCCAGGCAAAAGAGGCAGGGGTAGACCAAGAAGACGATGGCACCAAGATATCCAGGAATGCCTGAACATGACTGGCGGAGGCTGGAGTTTTGGCAAGGGAACGAAGTTTCTTTCAGACTGACTGACTGATGGGAGCGACGTTCTACAAAGGACATGCTACATGATGATGATGACATACAGAACAGATCTGATGACAGTTCAATGCTTGTCTGGTTATACTGTAATGCTTCTATTTGAGGGTCCATTATATGAATCTCTACTTTCTCTCCATCATATCCAGTTGTATCTGTTAATGTAGTGCTCTCTACACCAAGTCTGCTAATTTATTCTGGTCATCCGATAAGTTTGAGATGGAAACCTGTTTCTTAAGGTGTACATTCTAGATGTTTTCTCATGTCATCCAAGATTGTTTTTCTATGTTTGTCCTGATCGCTTCTATTGCCATCGAACGTTGCTGTTGTCACACGATTTGTCGTGCTTTCATTTCGGAATATGCGTTCAATCAACACCGTCTTGTTTTCTTTGTGTTATTTAGTAGTGATAGGTTTAATAGTAGATCTCTGGATTCCTTATGCGGGAAGATAGAATAGTACCACTGCGCCTTCATGTATGTTGTAAATAGAGATTAACGAGAGATGTGGGTGAGGCTAGCAACCTCACCGTGTAACATTTTATTGAAACCACCATTGCAAAAGCGTGCAAACGGCTCTGATGGTAGCTTCCTAAAGTAGGCCAACTATAGTGGCAACTCTACACTCAGGCTGGAGTGAACAAGGTGCGTGAAAGAGAAGATATTTTCATTTCGTTTTCTAGTAATAAATTTCCATTAGATTTATTAGCTGACCAATGTCTACTTAGCATTCCTCTCAGAAATCACAATTATGTTGCTGCCAGTGATTTCTCTTGGTCTTTATTCATTTATTCATAGGGTGCCACGTAGCGCAGTGGTTAGCGCACTGGCTTCATATCTGAGTAGTCCTGGGTTCATTCCCCAGTTGAGGCGGAAGTGTTTTTTCAGACCCCAATGTCTCCCGGGTCGACCCAGCCTTAAATGGGTCCCGGTTCAGTCCGGGAAGTAAAAGCAGCGAGGGAGAGGAGATGGCTACCGCCCTCATATAGCCGAGCCCTTGAAATGTGAGATCGCTAACAGCATACGGCAGTAATGCTATCGGTACTTTACTTTTACTTATTCATTGCCAGATATCCGCGTGCATAAATCAATATCGATTCTACGTAGAACCGATCTTGCTGTCGTTGTTAGGGATGCGATTGCTAATTTGCATTTATTTCACGTTATGGAAGCCTGCTTTAGTTAGTTTCAATATTATTTGCTTCGTTTGTTTTTTGGTGCTTTGTATCTCTACATGTTTTTGTTTTTCAATATTTTCCATTTTAAATCTCATACTGACTCGATGCGTTTTCTGTTCTTACCATTGTTTGTGTTTTGGAGATAATTAAACGTGTCCCTGTATGGAAACTTGTGTAAATATTGTTAATTATAATAGTATCAAGTTTCATTATACATAGCTGAAAATGGCTACCTAACTATTAGAGCTAGGTAGGGCATGACATTGAGAAATGACATTGGTTATTCCACCTAACAAAAACCAAAAAATGAAGTGGTTAAGGCGATTGTTTTTCGTCGCGTTGAGCTTGTCTCTCTAATGACAAGAATCGGCTTCGTGGTTAAGGCGATTGTTTTTCGTCGCGTAGAGCATGTTTCTCTAATGACAAGAATCGGGTTCGTGACCCAGGGTCAAGTTTATCAAGTTGTAAATGTGTAGTTGAGTTAGGTAAGGCAAGACTTTGAGAAAGGAACATATCATTGCCATCATCTCATCAGGATGAATACCAAGCACGATGACACATCTAGAACAGGGCTTCTTAACCGGTGTTCTGGATCAAGATGCTGAGCAGCGCATGAGCTGCAGTGGTCAGCGACCCATAGCTGACTGCTAGCTTCGGGGCCAGCAAACCAGAGCTGCCAAGACCCTTCTACACCTCCACGTGGTGATCCTAGATAACATGCTTCAGCAGGGCAGACTGGCTAAGGAGAAGGGATCGAAAAGGGAATGCTAACCCGGTACTCAAAAAATGCTTGCTGAAGGTGCAAATTTCGCAGTCAAACTGTAAAATACGACACAACGCATTCCGTTTTCTGGACTACATTCTGCTACTTAAGCCCTTTCAGGGTTTGGAAGTGGGAGATTGAGAACGAACGAAGCCAAGCCAAGCCAATCGGTGTTCTACTGACCCCTTTAGATTTTTGACGGTCGCTGACTTCCGAGGAAGTTCATGATTGAATTAAATCTTCGTCTTTCATCCTCAGAATAAGGTTCCAGTTTCTCTTGCAATAAATCGTTGTTTGTTAAACTGCTACCTCTTCGAATCTTTTGTTTCCCATCTATCTCGACCAATGTTGTTCTTGCTGTCTGTGTTTGAGCGTCCAGCTTTGTAGGATGTGTTCCACGAGCATTGCATGCTTCCCACATGGACACCTGTCCTCTGCCTCAAGCCCCATTTTGCTGTAAAGAGGACCTTTGAGTTTATTATGCCCAGCCGAAGATAACTTGCTTTTCTCTAAGTAAAGCATAGTGCATGTCTTCTTTTCCGAAGTGGGAGTATTCATTTTTTATTAATTTACCCTATTTTTCTAACTGTACTTTTACCTGTAATTTTACCAGTACCTGTACCATTTCATGTACTTTTACCTGTACTGTTTCATGTACTTTTACCTGTACTGTTTCATGTACTTTTACCTGTACTGTTTCATGCACTTTTACCTGTACCGTTTCATGCACTTTTTTTACCTGTACCGTTTCATGTACTTTCTACCTGTACCGTTTCATGTACTTTTTACCTGTACCGTTTCATGTACTTTTTACCTGTACCGTTTCATGTACTTTTTACCTGTACCGTTTCATGTACTTTTTACCTGTACCGTTTCATGTACCTTTTACCTGTACCGTTTCATGTACTTTTTACCTGTACCGGTTCATGTACTTTTTACCTGTACCGGTTCTTGTACTTTTTACCTGTAGCGGTTCTTGTACTTTTTACCTGTACCGGTTCATGTACTTTTTACCTGTACCGGTTCTTGTACTTTTTACCTGTACCGGTTCTTGTACTTTTTACCTGTACCGTTTCATGTACTTTTTACCTGTACCGGTTCATGTACTTTTACCTCTACCTGTTTCTGTAGCTGTACCTGTAGATGTACCTCTACCGTTACCTATGCATGTAACTTCACACGCACCTGTACCTTTACCTTCCACATTCTGTAGGCACAATATGTTTTGAGAAAGAGAGGGACCATTCTCAAGAGGCCACTGTTTCTAAATGTTAGAGCGACAACAAAATAGAACATCGTCTATGTAGACCCGCACAGAATCTTCATGTTTCCATGAGACTGGCGTTGTTGTACCTAACCTACCATGGGCTAGAGTCTTATCTATATTTCTTATGTCTTGAAATGTATACATAATGGAGTAGCCTGAGCTATATGTAACCCTGCTTAGTTGAATACAATGACAAGAGGGAAAGTTAGCCTTTTTGTTCTTTTATGATCACAGAAATAAATATAATTTCCTTAATGTTTAACACTTTATTTGTTAACACTTTCAAGTTCTAGCTTCAAGTGCCATTAACAACAAATGTGTACGTGTGTATTTACGAGGGTATGGCAGTAACTAGATAACAAATGGTTATGAAAAAAACTAACTAAATGGTATACGAACTTGAAATCATTAATTATTGCACTTAAATTATCCATTATTATTCAACAATTTCCACTAATACTTACCTCAAAGATTTATTAGGTGCCCCAAACCTTGCAGCATAAAGTCTTTGGTCTGCTGTCACTTGCAGTTCACACTGGTCTGCTGTCACTTCCAGTTCACACTGGTCTGCTGTCACTTGCAGTTCACACTGGTCTGCTGTCACTTGCAGTTCACACTGGTCTGCTGTCACTTGTAGTTCACACTGGTCTGCTGTCACTTGCAGTTCCCACTCGCCAAACGTCTCTTAAATTTGATTTGCAATTGCAACAATTTATATTTCAACTGACCCTAATGCTAGTAGCTGACACTTTACTCAGCAGTTAAAATTAGAGTATTCGTGTCAGAAAAACACCAATTCCCATCGGTAAGGATCTAAGCGTTCTGTATCGCAATAAAAATATTAATCTGCACACCACGCGACGCAACAGCAAGCGGCTTATATTTCTCATCCGCGTAAATCCCTTTCCCCAGAATAACTCCAACCACGTGAAACGTTTTGTAACAATTGTTAGCCTTACTGTGTTCTCCATATTTTGTTATTCCAACCTTACCGTGTTTTCTATATTTTGTTATTCCAACCTTACCGTTTTTTCTATATTTTGTTATTCCAGCCTTACCGTGTTTTCTATATTTTTTTCCAGCCTTACCGTGTTTTCTATATCTTGTTATTCCCACTCACATTGCATCTCTCCTTCTGTCTTCCACTTGTTAGTCATCAAGTGCCTTTAACAAGCCCCACGTGTGGCTCCCTGACATTTGGGCTCCAAACAATGCCGCCTTCACCGCGCAGAAGACTTGTTTATGTGTGACGTCTGCCAGTTCCTTGAGATAACTGAAAAATGGCGTGGTCTTATGAGAGTAAAGGTTATCCGAAATAGACAAGGCAGCGATCACAATGAGTATGAAAGGGAAGGAACGAAAGAAATGTTCTTGTTATCCATTGTTGGCTCTCAAATGACCTCATCTGGTTCTTTCATCTCATAGACTAGTTGTACTTTTTGGAATGCTCTCTTTGCCACATCATTATTTGTTCTGTAAAATATTCTGTTCTTAAGAATCGACTGCACTGCAATCCGGGAATACCTAGAGGTGCCCAGTCTCTCAGAAAATGGCGAAGAGTGTGTATATTGATGATTTCTGTAACTCGTTGGTTTTACACACTCCTGCTCCGTCCCCTCCTGCTCTTAGCTCCTCCAGAACCTCGTATTTTAAACATTTACTTTCTGTGAATTGTGGATTCATCTATTTATGTGTTATCACTCAACAGGCAATCATTGATAGACTTCAATATGTAACTATATCCGCATCTAGTGTACCATAATTGTTTGTTGAGACAGGATATCCGCACTTCATTGAACGGAAGCCTATAGAACGGCCAGGTACAGCGGATTGGCACTAGCCCCTCTACAACTACCATTCCTTCGTGCCTTTCCCATCTCTTCTATACTTTCCCAAATAAGAGTTTGGAATCTAACAGGATGACAAACGTTAAAGAGGTCTCAGACAGCCATCTGAGAGCGGAGATCACTGCTCCCACCTCCATTTCAGTGCTAGACGTTGTTCTGTATTACCCATTCCGCTCAGCAACAGCCTGACATCCCACTCTACCAGAGAAGCCCCAACCTGATGTCCCACTGCGTTGCAAGCATCGATCCATATGTATATGTTAGCCATCAATATCCAGAGAGTTATAATTTATCAGTATGGTTAACCTCGAGCACTGCTTTCCCGCTACCTGCATTTGTTAGCGTTATATGCTCGTCTAGATCTGGCAAAGATGGCGCCGTAACTGGTTGCGAGTCTACATTTCTTTACTGTTTTGTATCATTATGGATGCCGCCAGACCACGGATATGCCTGGAATTCACACTAGTCGACGACTTACACTTGTGTTCACGGATACGTGGAGTTGTTTTCCGTCTGGACTTGTTATTTCGTTCTTTTTTTGTGATTTCTTCCATCCGTTTATCCTGGTCTGGACGCCGGCTGAATGGCGCTACGCTTAAACTAGTTATACCTGTGTCGTATCTCACGGGTTAGTTCTGCCGGTTCACCTTCACGAATATGGCGTGTGGGAATTTTAGATGCTACTATGATGAACTGAATACAGCTGGGGAGAGATGCCAGACTCAGTCACACGCTCAGTGTTGTCCATACGACCTCTTGTGGTTATCGAAAAGGCACGACAAACTGCGTTAGATGCCTTCCCACCTTTCTACCCTGCGGGTTACATGTTTACGGAAAGGCTTCGGTGGTAACCCTGAGGCAAAATCTGCATCCTATGCTATCTCCAGTCGTCTCGATGAATGTCTTGCCACTGGCAAAAGGTAGATTAGGCTCTGTGCGTGAGGTTGACAAAAGGCGCAGTTTCTTCCTCACTTTAATCCAAATCTCCGCGCAAGTCACCCATTTCAGCGGACACAGCAAGAGATACGACTGTCCACACGGCTGAACAAAGAGAGTGGTCTTCATCACTTGTGATGGACAAAAACTATTATGCTCGTCTAATACTTTGAATTGACTTGAATTCAAAGAGGTTAGGTCGTTTCTTTGGGTTTTTTGTTGTTGTTACTTTTAAATTACACAACCCTCATCAGTCGCCTGGTAATACAGGTTAAAATGTTACTATTATTAGCCAACCGTTTCGAGGCCTGGTAACACAATAAACGTCATCCATATATTACCGCAACAAAACTATTAAAACAGGGGTCATCGTCTTATTGTGGCCCATGCACACTATTCACATGTTAGAATGTAGCACGTGGCAGCAACCAATGTCCTTTCCTGAAAAACAGTATGAAAGTCTACAGAACCTGTAGCTGACTACTGTCTTTGTTAGAATCCATTGAAGTCTAAGTCTAAAGACAAACAAAGGAGAAGAAAAGAAATAAAATTGAAAGTCTATTAGTACATACACATTTATTTGAACCACTGTAATAGTATTTTACACATTTAATAGCAAAAGAGAATGTTGATGGCTTTAAAAACTTGAATAAAATTATTTGTTTAAATCATCAAGAGCCCTGCCGGTTGACGTTGGCAATCATGGAACTCTACTAAATTGTATCATGTATGTCGATTATCAGTTCTGCCTTTGATCGTCTTCCTTGCCATGCCTTCAAGCTGTCCTAAATATTTTCTTTCTTTGTCTCCGTCTGTCTCTCTTGACAGCGATCCTGCCCGTTGTCACCGTGTGTTCCAAACCACTTCTTCTCATGATATGCCTGAAAAAGAACGACTGCCTTGTCCTGATTTTTGCCATATCTTTCTTTGTGTCTGTGCCACTTCAAGTTCCACGGTATTATCTTTCTTTGCAGTCCATGGAATTCTCAACATTCTTTTGTAAAACCACACAATCGTTGCATCCAATGATTTATGTTCTTGCCTGCTACTTATCCATGACTCCCTGCGTATCCCTGCCTCCCTGAGTATGTCAGTACTGGTTTCAAGTAGCATCCAATAACTCTCTTCCTTAATTCCAGTGATAAGGTTTTGTTGCACGAGATTCCCCTCATAATCTGGAAGACTGAATATGCGTGAGTCCTTCGGTTTCTTATTTCATAAGTGCATCTCTCACCAGATCTCACGTGGTTACCTAAGTAACGAGTGTACTTCTTGATTCCGTCTAATTTTTTACATCATTTTGGAGATGTGTGTTTCTTAATTACTACATTACTTCTGAGTTAAAAAAAATTTAAGCTGAGGCCTTAATTATCGCCTAAATAACTACCATGACAAGAAATAGTAAACATGATATTAAGATGTGGAGGACTCAGTGGTCTGAGGTAGCGGTCTGGAGGTAAGGTGTCCGCCTCAGGTGCCGGATTTTTTTCACGTAAATCTTCTGGTAAAAATTCCCGTGATCTCTGGGTAGTGAGATTGTACTCCTGTGTTCAGTGTCAAGCACGTTAAAAATTCTTTGGCATTTGGAAATCGAAAAGAGAAGGCTTAACGGCTGCTGCCCAGACACAATTTTAACTAGCTATAAACAAAAGCTATAAACAAATAATAATCCTAACTGGCCGCGGATCTACTTAGCTCCAGTGTTTGAGCCTATTAAGGTGGATTCGCATGTCGGGTAATCCACCCTCCAAGAAACTGGCTGTATACAGATTCTGTAGAGTCTTCTAAACCAGTACAATTACGTTGCAGAAAGTTCTAAACCAGTATAAATACGTTATGTTAAGATTTGTTTAAATATTAATCACTAACTTCTAAACTGAAGCAAAATTCTACCGACACCCTCCTTCCCACCTTCCAATATTACTCCCTGGAAAGGTGGAGGGGAAGAGTGGGGTCCCCACTGGTTGATGATCCCTGTTTTAAAATATGACTAATAGCTAAAATGAGAAGGAAAACCACAACATACACTGGCATACACGTGCGCATCTAAGGGACGCTTTGCTGAAGAGATACGATCATATCCACTTCATACTACTAGAAATATCAGTCAAGCTGTCAAACAGCGCCAAGGGCTTGGAAATACTGCTCATGTCCGTTCAGGAGCACAGAGAAGCTCAGAACCTTTTCTTGAACATTAAAATAACCAACAACTAAGATAACTGCCACTGAAAAATAAGACTGCAGCCCCAGATTGCTTTTAATAATGCAAAAAATTGAAAATGTCACAATACCTTGGCTCTGTTATCCAACGATGGAGACTTATGTTTAAAAGATATTAGAAGACGTTTGACCATTGCGATGCAGAAGCTAAACAGCATGCACAATTTTGTGGCATAATACTAACAAGCAATTAAAACTGCAGATCCTGAGAACATGCATATTCCCTGTGGCAATGCACAGGTGCGAGACATGGACTATGACACAAGCAGCAAGGAAGAAAATTGGAGCGTTCGAAACAAAATGTTGCAGAAGAATCCTAACAATTCCTTGGATAAAGAAAGTGACAAATAAAACCATCCTAGAAGAACTGAATGTTGAAGAAAACTGGCTTATGAACAATGTTATGTTTCGGTAATTGAATTTTTTTGGCCACTTCAAACGTCATGACGGACTGGAAAGAATGGACATGGAGGGCATGGCACCTGGAAGGTGGCGCAAGGGTCTACCAAGGCGAAGGTGGATACAAGATATCGAGGATACCCTAAACATAAACATGGAGCAGGCGGGAAGATTAACTGCAGACCGAGGTTCTTATCGGCTGGCTGTGATGAGAGCGACGTTCTACAAAGGACATGCTACATGATGATGATGATGCCTACTAGAAATGCCATAAAAGACGACTAAGCAGGGTTTTGCATGAGGCTGGTAATATCATAATGTAAAATGTTCCATAAAAAGCACTATTGCAAAAACAAATGGTATGCTACTTGCTTGCTGCAAGGAAACCTACAGTAGTGTTGGACTCCCACGCTTTTACTGGAGCGGAGAGAAACAAATGATGCTAAAGCTACTTCCAGCGTAAGGTCCGGAAATGATATGTGATAATGTGGAAGATTGTGAGCAATTTGATGAATTCAGACATAAATGAAAGATTCAAGAATACAAGACGAGATGACTGGGAAATCAAATAACTTAAGTGCTTTTATGCTCAAATAGCATCTGGTTGTTGAAGGAATTGATCAGAAGTGCCACCAGGTAAAACAGACGAGGATGAGTCATTGGCAATGAAAAACAGACTGGTTGATCTTAACTAAATGCTACTGAACATACCTCATGGGTTAGACTGGGTGTTGTCTGCTGTTAGAAATGCACCTGGTATTTTACGATTTCACACACTCATGTAGCTTCCAAGTACATCTCTCTCTCTCTCCTACCCAAACAAAAACAAATTCCAAACCCCGAACACGCACAGCAAATTCGCAATGTTTTTACAAGAAAAACCAAACTGATGAAACGTTTTTCTGGTATATTTAGCAGCGCAGAAGTCTGAGCCTATGTTCTTCATATTTCCCGTGGGTGGAGGAGGGGATGACACCAAAACGTAGGCAGCGCCAAGCTCAAGACAGGGAGATAACAAATTCTGCTCAGAAGGAGATGGTGGGCGCGATAGTATTGACGTCATACAACAATAAACAGCACTGCGGCATTAGCCTTTCTGCATCACTTATACCTTCTGGTTTGCCTAGGAATATGTCTACGTGGGTCGTCCTATGATTCTCATTTTTGGACGTCTGCTAGAGTTCATCCCATGAGACTCCATTTCCATCGCACTATTTCATTGTTCTTTGACAGCTATTATGTGGCCTTTTCACTCTTCTTTTCTGTGCGTTTCCACTCAGCGTGTGTCGTATTGTAATATTAGGTTCCTTTCGTAAGGTGTGTGCCATCCATTTCAACTTTCTTTACTTATTCACTCGTTCACTTCGGAATATTTCGATGGACACAAATATTTTTTTGAAATTTTTGAAATGTAAAACTCCTGGAAGGATATATTGGTACATTTATAAATTCAGGAAACGTTATTCGGAAACTTTCAAGTAAAAAGTATGTTAATAGTTCAGGCCAATGTCGGCTCCTTAGATTCTAAGAAAGTTTGCAAGCCGATTTATCGGCCTTTGCGGAATGAACCTGTTTAAACTTCAAATGTATTAGTTGTCGCATTCTTTAAATATGTTGGTGAGGGTCTGTAGTATGGATGTGATCCTCATAGTCACGGGCCATGGAGCCATCAACTAAAGATTTTTGTTTCATGTTAACGTATTCTTTCCGGAATACTTTTTGCGCCTGAATACATTTATTCTTGCTGTGCAACACTGTTGCTAAAAAGTACAGGTATATTTATAAATTTATAAATACTTGGTTTGGAGAAATTTGTATGAGTATGACAACTGTTCAAGTCTATTTATCAGCTCTGCGGCATTGTAAGAATTATTGGGGGGCCAATATATCAGCTCTGCGGCATTGTAAGAATTATTGGGGGGCCAATATATCAGCTCTGCGGCATTGTAAGAATTATTGGGGGGCCAATATATCAGCTCTGCGGCATTGTAAGAATTATTGGGGGGCCAATATATCAGCTCTGCGGCATTGTAAGAATTATTGGGGGGCCAATATATCAGCTCTGCGGCATTGTAAGAATTATTGGGGGGCCAATATATCAGCTCTGCGGCATTGTAAGAATTATTGGGGGGCCAATATATCAGCTCTGCGGCATTGTAAGAATTATTGGGGGGCCAATATATCAGCTCTGCGGCATTGTAAGAATTATTGGGGGGCCAATATATCAGCTCTGCGGCATTGTAAGAATTATTGGGGGGCCAATATATCAGCTCTGCGGCATTGTAAGAATTATTGGGGGGCCAATATATCAGCTCTGCGGCATTGTAAGAATTATTGGGGGGCCAATATATCAGCTCTGCGGCATTGTAAGAATTATTGGGGGGCCAATATATCAGCTCTGCGGCATTGTAAGAAAGTTTGGGAGCCAATATATCAGCTCTGCGGCATTGTAAGAAAGTTTGGGAGCCAATATATCAGCTCTGCGGCATTGTAAGAAAGTTTGGGAGCCAATATATCAGCTCTGCGGCATTGTAAGAAAGTTTGGGAGCCAATATATCAGCTCTACGGCATTGTAAGAATTATTGGGGGGCCAATATATCAGCTCTGCGGCATTGTAAGAATTATTGGGGGGCCAATATATCAGCTCTGCGGCATTGTAAGAATTATTGGGGGGCCAATATATCAGCTCTGCGGCATTGTAAGAATTATTGGGGGGCCAATATATCAGCTCTGCGGCATTGTAAGAATTATTGGGGGGCCAATATATCAGCTCTGCGGCATTGTAAGAATTATTGGGGGGCCAATATATCAGCTCTGCGGCATTGTAAGAATTATTGGGGGGCCAATATATCAGCTCTGCGGCATTGTAAGAATTATTGGGGGGCCAATATATCAGCTCTGCGGCATTGTAAGAATTATTGGGGGGCCAATATATCAGCTCTGCGGCATTGTAAGAATTATTGGGGGGCCAATATATCAGCTCTGCGGCATTGTAAGAAAGTTTGGGCCCCAATATATCAACTCTACGGCATTGTAAGAAAGTTTAGAAGCCAATTTATCAGCTCTACTGCATTGTAAGAAAGTTTGGGGGGCCAATATATCAGCTCTGCGGCATTGTAAGAATTATTGGGGGGCCAATATATCAGCTCTGCGGCATTGTAAGAATTATTGGGGGGCCAATATATCAGCTCTGCGGCATTGTAAGAATTATTGGGGGGCCAATATATCAGCTCTGCGGCATTGTAAGAATTATTGGGGGGCCAATATATCAGCTCTGCGGCATTGTAAGAAAGTTTGGGCCCCAATATATCAGCTCTGGGGCATTGTAAGAATTATTGGGGGGCCAATATATCAGCTCTGCGGCATTGTAAGAAAGTTTGGGCCCCAATATATCAGCTCTGCGGCATTGTAAGAATTATTGGGGGGCCAATATATCAGCTCTGCGGCATTGTAAGAAAGTTTGGGCCCCAATATATCAGCTCTGCGGCATTGTAAGAATTATTGGGGGGCCAATATATCAGCTCTGCGGCATTGTAAGAAAGTTTGGGCCCCAATATATCAACTCTACGGCATTGTAAGAATTATTGGGGGGCCAATATATCAGCTCTGCGGCATTGTAAGAAAGTTTGGGCCCCAATATATCAACTCTACGGCATTGTAAGAATTATTGGGGGGCCAATATATCAGCTCTGCGGCATTGTAAGAATTATTGGGGGGCCAATATATCAGCTCTGCGGCATTGTAAGAATTATTGGGGGGCCAATATATCAGCTCTACGGCATTGTAAGAATTATTGGGGGGCCAATATATCAGCTCTGCGGCATTGTAAGAATTATTGGGGGGCCAATATATCAGCTCTGCGGCATTGTAAGAATTATTGGGGGGCCAATATATCAGCTCTGCGGCATTGTAAGAATTATTGGGGGGCCAATATATCAGCTCTGCGGCATTGTAAGAATTATTGGGGGGCCAATATATCAGCTCTGCGGCATTGTAAGAATTATTGGGGGGCCAATATATCAGCTCTGCGGCATTGTAAGAATTATTGGGGGGCCAATATATCAGCTCTGCGGCATTGTAAGAATTATTGGGGGGCCAATATATCAGCTCTGCGGCATTGTAAGAATTATTGGGGGGCCAATATATCAGCTCTGCGGCATTGTAAGAAAGTTTGGGCCCCAATATATCAACTCTACGGCATTGTAAGAAAGTTTGGGAGCCAATTTATCAGCTCTACTGCATTGTAAGAAAGTTTGGGCCCCAATATATCAGCTCTACGGCATTGTAAGAAAGTTTGGGAGCCAATATATCAGCTCTACGGCATTGTAAGAAAGTTTGGGCCCCAATATATCAGCTCTACGGCATTGTAAGAAAGTTTGGGCCCCAATATCAGCTCTACGGCATTGTAAGAAAGTTTGGGCCCCAATATATCAGCTCTACGGCATTGTAAGAAAGTTTGGGAGCCAATTTATCAGCTCTACTGCATTGTAAGAAAGTTTGGGAGCCAATTTATCAGCTCTACTGCATTGTAAGAAAGTTTGGGAGCCAATATATCAGCTTTAATGTAAAAAAAAAGTTTAGGAGCCAATATATCAGCTCTGCGGTATTTTAAGAAAGTTTGGAAGACAATATATCAGCTCTACTGAGTGATATCAGTCAAACAGCATAATGTTCTTTTCCCATGGGAATAATGTCTCCTTTGAAGGGAGAGTGTAAATATCAGTTGAAATCATATTTGTTGTCTTTCCCTGTTGGTCTTTTATTCTTCCGCTGTTGTGTTTATTTTGCAATGTGGTAAATGAACTGCAATGTTTGTTTTGTTTTTGCGAACTTAAAAATTGCTTGTGAGATTATTGATTATAACCAAGTAGAATGGTTTGACAACATCCTTCTCAATAAGTAGCAGAATAACTAATTTAATAAAAGCAATTGATTAAATGTATCTAGCAATACTAATAGCCCTTGTCATAGGCTGCGTCTTTCGGCCCGGTACATTCGGTTAAAGTTGGCTCTCTTGGGTACCTGGTTTGCCTTCCCACTGCGATCCCTATCTATCCTATCTATCTATCTATCTATCTATCTATCTATCTATCTATCTATCTATCTATCTATCTATCTATCTATCTATCTATCTATCTAATATTTGCGCGCCAAATACGGTACATTAGGTAGAAACAAATTGGCTCCAGTTGGAACAGTGTGATGCCACTGTTTTTAGATCTTTTAATCCTGTTTTGATGTTAAACCATTGTTGCCTTCGGTTGCGATCCCTACCCTTGCCATATCTTGCAATGGAAAAATAACCAGTTAAGCAAGGCTCTGCTTGCCGTTTTATACTGCATGTGTATAGAATGGCAAGCAAGACCTTTACTGGCTCATTTTGAATTGCAAGATATGGCTATAATTTTGAAAAGACAGATTTGAATATAAATTCATTAATATTCAAAATATCACACATGAGCATATGTATATAAAAGAAGAAACGCCAAGGGTAGTTGAATATTTTTATTTTGCGAAGTAACGTTTCCGAATTTCCTACGTCTTTTATGTTTCTCTAGCCCCGAGATTACTATGATTCATAGACACGCTAACTCAAATCTAGTGCCTCGAGTACTTCAATGCTCATACGCCAGATGTCGTTTACGGTGTTAATTGTTTTATCAGATGAAAATAAGAAGGAAATGGCTGGTATGTCACAAAATGATGCAGAAAAGAAAAAGTTCCACAAGCTCATAAACAGATGGGTGGAGAGCGATCAAGTAATGGGTTGTCTAGCGATCTCGTGTAGTGTCCAAATGACGTCATCGACACCGTGGAAACTTCAGATCGATACTAAGAAACCATTGAGTAAAACAAGATGGGAGAATCGATGTTGTGAAACTACTGAGTGAAACAAGATGGGAGAGTGAGGTTGATGCTAAGAAACTATTGAGTGAAACAAGATGAGAGAGTGATGTTGATGCTAAGAAACTATTGAGTGAAACAAGATGGGAGAGTGAGGTTGATGCTAAGAAACTATTGAGTGAAACAAGATGGGAGAGTGAGGTTGATGCTAAGAAACTATTGAGTGAAACAAGATGAGAGAGTGAGGTTGATGCTAAGAAACTATTGAGTGAAACAAGATGAGAGAGTGATGTTGATGCTAAGAAACTATTGAGTGAAACAAGATGGGAGAGTGAGGTTGATGCTAAGAAACTATTGAGTGAAACAAGATGGGAGAGTGAGGTTGATGCTAAGAAACTATTGAGTGAAACAAGATGAGAGAGTGATGTTGATGCTAAGAAACTATTGAGTGAAACAAGATGGGAGAGTGAGGTTGATGCTAAGAAACTATTGAGTGAAACAAGATGGGAGAGTGAGGTTGATGCTAAGAAACTATTGAGTGAAACAAGATGAGAGAGTGAGGTTGATGCTAAGAAACTATTGAGTGAAACAAGATGAGAGAGTGATGTTGATGCTAAGAAACTATTGAGTGAAACAAGATGGGAGAGTGAGGTTGATGCTAAGAAACTATTGAGTGAAACAAGATGGGAGAGTGAGGTTGATGCTAAGAAACTATTGAGTGAAACAAGATGAGAGAGTGAGGTTGATGCTAAGAAACTATTGAGTGAAACAAGATGGGAGAGTGAGGTTGATGCTAAGAAACTATTGAGTGAAACAAGATGAGAGAGTGATGTTGATGCTAAGAAACTATTGAGTGAAACAAGATGGGAGAGTGAGGTTGATGCTAAGAAACTATTGAGTGAAACAAGATGGGAGAGTGAGGTTGATGCTAAGAAACTATTGAGTGAAACAAGATGAGAGAGTGAGGTTGATGCTAAGAAACTATTGAGTGAAACAAGATGAGAGAGTGATGTTGATGCTAAGAAACTATTGAGTGAAACAAGATGGGAGAGTGAGGTTGATGCTAAGAAACTATTGAGTGAAACAAGATGGGAGAGTGAGGTTGATGCTAAGAAACTATTGAGTGAAACAAGATGAGAGAGTGAGGTTGATGCTAAGAAACTATTGAGTGAAACAAGATGAGAGAGTGAGGTTGATGCTAAGAAACTATTGAGTGAAACAAGATGAGAGAGTGATGTTGATGCTAAGAAACTATTGAGTGAAACAAGATGGGAGAGTGAGGTTGATGCTAAGAAACTATTGAGTGAAACAAGATGAGAGAGTGATGTTGATGCTAAGAAACTATTGAGTGAAACAAGATGAGAGAGTGACGTTGATGCTATGAAACTGAGTGAAACAAGATGAAAGTGAGATTGATGCTATGAAACTGAGTGAAACAAGATGATAGTGAGGTTGATGCTATGAAACTGAGTGAAACAAGATGATAGTGAGGTTGATGCTATGAAACTGAGTGAAACAAGATGAAAGTGAGATTGATGCTATGAAACCATTGAGTGAAAAAGATGGGAGAGCCGGGTCAATGCAATGATACTGAGATACCATTTTGGTAATATATATATGCTGCTTTAATTGAGATCTTCGATAAGGCTAAAAGGTTCATGCAAAAATACTTGTGAAAACGCATTTGTCTTCTCTTGTTCAATTCTATTTCCCATCATCACAAGAAATGATATACCAACTCTCTGTCGTATACTCTGTAACTGTCTGCGCGCAGAAAAAAAAAGGAATTCCTTCCTTTGTTGCATGGTACAACATACTTGTTGAACTCAATCGTACAAGCAGGCTACTACAAAATAAGGAAGTTTATTTAAATTCAGCTACAAACCATTTGCAAGCATTTAAGAATAATTACCTTGTAGACTGCAGATGTGATAATTTTCAACAAGTTGTCAACAAGTTTTAACAGTTAGTTGCTAATGAGACCATTTGGAGGTTAATGGATGTATGCAAGAATTTGCCTAGGGCTCACAATAATCTGGCACAGGCACTAGGTTAAGGTACTCTTCATGACATTGTTCCTGAGATGTTGTTCATTGTCTGTGTGTTGACTGGCAGTAGATTTCGATCAAGCCAGAGATGGTTGGACAACACTTTGAAGAACTGAACTACCCACAATCACGTCAAACTTGGCAGGCCTTGCATTACAGCAATATACTGCCTCAACTTGAAATATACTTGACCTACACGTTGCAGACAAACAAATTGTAATGTACCTGAATCAAGAAATACTGTAATATCATGTGAATGCACTCGACACGGCCTGTGAAAAATATGTTGTGAAAAATATGTTATATGATTAGCACATCAGGAAAATTATGAGGTTTAGCAGAATGCTAGGTCAATGTGTAAACAATAACAAACTTAAAGCAGGCCAAAGGAGAGGAGAATAAAAATATGGTCAGGCAAAACATTTTGATCAGACACGTTAGTCAGGGTCAGGTAAAATATACCGGTCCAAAAAAGAGTGACAAAGCTGATGGTGGGATTCCAGAATTACAGTTATGAGGAAAGACTAAAAAAAAACTGGCCTACAGTGTCTAGAAGAGAGAAGAATTCGTGATGACTTAATACAGGTTTATAAGAAGATCAGAGGAATGGACAAATTAGACTAACAAGTTTTTTAAAATACAGCCATCCACAAGAACAAGAGGGCATAGCATAGCTACAAGTTGACTAAAGAGAAGTCCAGATTAGATATTAGGAAATATTTTTTTAGTCAGAGAGTGGTGAATGCTTAGAATGCATTGCCATGGGAGGTAGTGGAGGCAGGGACAGTTAATGCATTTTAGAATAAATTGGATGTGCATAGCTTTTAGAGCAAGGTGATGTAAATGGAACTGGTTGTATACAGACTCTACATAGTCTTCTAAACCAGTATAAAGACATTAAGTTAAGACCCCCACCTCGACTTCCTCGCAGTCCTCTCTGAAAACGAGCTATTCTTCCTGGTAGCCTCACTAACAAAGTGGGAGATCGACGTGATCTCTGTAGTAGTGAGCATCACGCAGATGATGCGAAGCATAACACAAGAGACAAGAGGATCCTGATCCACCTTCATCAGCATGCTTGGAAAGTAAGGAAAACTACTGAAACCTGCCACTTAATGCCTTTTTCAGGGCACATAAAAGAGTAAACTTATTTATTCATTGTGGACAATGACAACAAGAAGAAGCAGGCCCAAGAGTTCAATTATCTGAAAAATATTTTTGGCAGAAGATGGGAAGGCCTTGATAGCCATTGAAACTAAATGTCAGAAAGCCTATGTTATGATTTATCAACTGTCACTTTTGCTTAAATACACAATCAGCTTGGCAAAAAAGCAACAACTGAAAAACCATATGCTAACTCTGTGCTATTAATATGAAACTTGGTTCTTATCCAAGGTGAATGAGAGGAAATTACGTGTGAAATGAAATGTGTAAGAAAAGTAATTGGTGTGACGAGGAGAGATAGAATGAGAAATGAGTACATTAGAAAATTATGAGAACAACCCATTGTGCTGAATATATTTCAAAGACAAAAAATATGATGGTTGGGTCATCTCATAAAAATGATGAACAACAATTGCACACTTACAACACAAGATCTGGCTACAAGGCACGAAGATGGCTGTGGGGTAAATGGATAGATATAAGACCTAAGAGAAATCTTACAACACTTATCTTTCAACATCTAACGCAACTCACTTGGCCCAAAAAAGATGACTTAACAACTGGATGGGAAAGTCAGGTAATTAACAACATAAGAATAGGGACACCATTCTATACAATAAAACAATGTGAGCCCATGGCATGTTTTAGCAAATTTCGGGGTTCCATTGAAGCATGTTGGTGGGACCTCTTGAAAAATTCAGTTATTAGTCCCTCAATGTTGTAAAATAATTAATGAACAATGAAATAACCGAGACTATCTATTCACTTTTGTATTATTATAATTTGCCAACCATTGACTAAACTAAAACATTTTGAATTTGTCTCCTTTTCTTTGCATTCATTTTTGTTTTTCTTGCCATGCCTGGACAGAAGGCATGAGGCTAACCAAAAAGTAACTGCTAGTAGCTTGCACAACATCATCAAAAGCTGTGTAGAAAACTTCAAAGCTATTATTAGAATATCTAAATTGTTTTTCCTTCAGACAAATCTGTCAAGATTGTTGCAAGGATAATAGTATGTGACTATTTGTACATATTGACTTGTCCGTCATAGACACTTACATAATACTTAACGTTAATTGACTTGTCTGTCATAGACACTTGCATAATACTTAACGTTAATTGACTTGTCTGTCATAGACACTTGCATAATACTTAACGTTAATTGACTTGTCTGTCATAGACACTTGCATAATAATTAACGTTAATTGACGTGTCTGTCATAGACACTTGCATAATAATTAACGTTAATTGACTTGTCTGTCATAGACACTTGCATAATAATTAACGTTAATTGACTTGTCTGTCATAGACACTTGCATAATAATTAACGTTAATTGACGTGTCTGTCATAGACACTTGCATAATAATTAACGTTAATTGACGTGTCTGTCATAGACACTTGCATAATAATTAACGTTAATTGACTTGTCTGTCATAGACACTTGCATAATAATTAACGTTAATTGACGTGTCTGTCATAGACACTTGCATTATAATTAACGTTTATTTATTAGATTTATTTATCTTGACAGTCTGCTCTTTTCAATTTCAACTGCCAAGGGCTCTTTTATGTGCACAGCAGATACACAGGACCTCTGAGTGTATCAACCATTTCCAATAAAAATAGGTGTTTGATCTTACCCGCATTGAGATCAGGGGCCACTTGAAACTTTTGAGTTTCGAACACTAGCCAATTCATGCTTTCATTCATATCTTGAGATACGATCACTTGGCCTCTGCTAAAGGTGTCCCTAACAAAAATGTATAAAATAATTCCTACCCAAAATATATAGTGAGTCGTAGGAAATAATATTGCAAAAAGAGAACTTAATACGGATAGCCGTTGGTCTCCAAGCAGCAGACATATACCTTTTTGTTCAAATATCAGGATGGAAGTAATGTTGATCAAACATGATGTATTTAATCATTTTTATGTTTGATTCACAGAGAGACCCAGAGCTCGAGACACAAGCCTTGGACTGGATTGAAGCCAACCTGGGTGAACCTGTAAACAGGAGTACACCATACGAAGACGTATTGAAAGATGGAATCATCCTTTGCAAGTAAATACAGTACACAGAGTTAATATGGCTTGGTTTGTAAAGAATTCAGGAATATATTAAATCTGAGTAACTGAGTGGTAGGGTGTTCACTGTGAAGTTTAGTGTTCGATCCCCAATATATACATGATGCAGTTGACCTATCTGTAAACGTGGTACCTGCTTCCTAGGGAAGGAAAGACAAAGAGGAAGGGAGCTAACCATCCGACCTCATAAAAATCTGAAGCCTAATACAATGAAGTCTCTGACACTTCATCTGTGAAAGCAGCGTATACTATAAAACTACCAATGAAAGAGAAAAAAGCTCTTATTTTGCTCCCCCCCCCTCCCCCCCACTCAGAGTTCTGAATGTCTGTGTGTGTGTGAATGTTGGTGCAGCATATAAGTGTAAACGTGTGTGTGTGTGTGTGTGCACATGTGTGTATATATATATTTTTTTTAAATTTTTTTTTTTAAAGTTACAGTAAATTGACAATATTTCACAAAATGAATAACCTAGACATTTCAAACTTGGGATACATTCTTAGAGAAGGTTTTGACGCTGCCCCAATAGATGGTGTGGTGTGCTTAATTGGAAGGGAATACAAAAAAAAGCAACAAAGCTGATAGTGGGATTCCAGAATTACAGATATGAGGAAAGACTCATAAAAAAATGTCCCCAAGTGTCTAGAAAAGACAAGAATTTGAAGTGATTTAAAACAGGTTTATAAGATGATCAGAGGAATGGATAAATTAGACTATAACAAGTTTTTAAAAATACAACCACCTACAAGAACAAGAAGGCATAGCTACAAATTAACTAAAGAAAGGTCCAGATTAGATATTAGGAAATATATTTTTAGTCAGAGAGTGGTGAATGCTTGGAATGCATGGCCACAGGAGGTAGTGGTGGCAGGGACAATTAACGCAATTTAAGAATAAATTGGATGCACATAGCTTTTAGAGCAAGGTAATGTAAATGAAACTGGTTGTATACAGACTCTGCAGTCTGCTAAACCAGTATAAAGACGTTAAGCATACACAAAAATGGCGGTGGCCTTAACTGTTTGTACCATAGAGGAGCAGTGAGCAGTCATAGGTTTTTGTGGTCGGATGGTGTAAAGTCTTGTGAAAATCATAGACGCATGCTGAAACAGTATGGAGATGCCTGAATTGGAGAGAAAGTGTATGAGTGGTTAGATGAGTTAAAAATTGAGTCAACATCAATCCATGGTGAGTTGCTCCAGTACTGCAATCACTGATAAGGTACTTGTGCTAATGCCATTTTTAGTGAAAACAGGCACATTTCTTTAGATGTTCTGGCCAGGTAATTGGACGTCGGTATCGGATCTGCACATACTATTGTCCTGGAGGTTTTCAAGTTTTACAAGTTGTGTGCATGGTGGGTGTCTTGGATGCTGACTGATAGCCCAAGATGAATCATGTTCAGACCTCCTCATGGCTGCTGCAACTCTTGGCACTATTTGGAGACTGAAATTTCAGATCTTACTGCATTCCCCACACATCCTTGACCTTGCTCAGGCTCCCTCTGATTATCATGTGTTTGGACCCATGGACGATTTAGGAATGATGTCAAAGCAACAGTGCACTGCTGCCACAACTAAAAGCATTTTTAACATGATGGAATAAAGATGTTGGTGCAACAGTGTGAAAAATGTACTGAAAAGAATGTGATAATATAGAAAAATGATATTATTTGTATCTCTAATTGAATTATATATCTAAAAATTTTTTAATATACTGCTACTTTTTAAACAAATATTTAATTTGCTGCCATTTGTTAAACAAATATTACATTTCCTGCTACTTTTTTAAACAAATATTAAATTTGCTACTACTTTTTGAAACACATATTTAATTTTTTGCCATTTAAAAAAATTAATATTAAATTTGCTGCTACTTCGAAAAGTTGTATATTCCCACAGTAGGCCCTCTTTATTCATTGGTAGTTTGGTTCCTCAAGGTCAGGTATTGCTGTTTAATACCCACATTGTCTGCCCTGAAAAGGGTGTTAAGTGACAAGTTGTAGAATCTTTCCTTACATCCTGAGCATGCTGATGAAGGTGGACTGCAATCCTCCTGGCGGTTGTGCAATGCTTGGCTTCGTCTGCGTGATGCTCACTACTATGAGGATCAGGTCGGTTCACAGCTCATCAGCTAGACTGCCTTTAAAACAGCCTGTTTCTAGAGAACACAGCATGGAAGAGAGGTTGTGATCTTAGTCAGTATATTGTGCCTGCCTCTGATGCGCCTTTCTTGTCAATTTGATGTGCCTGGCTGGACTAGCATCTCAGTTCCCCCTCAAAATGAGTAATTTTGTTTTCTGTAGCACATGGGGAACAAATTTTCTGGGGAACAAATTAAGTAGAAACAATATTCGTGTTTGTTTTGATAGAATACATGTATACATTTGTATCCAAACATACAGATTGATGAATAAACTGATGCCAGGATGTATTAAGAAAATAGACACAAAAGGTGGTGGCTTTGCTCTCATGCAGAATATTGAGAGATTCCAGGTAAAAATATAACCACCATTTAATTACGGTTATTTAAGAATAATCTATTTTACTAACTCACAATTCATTATCTCGTTTTGATTGTCTGAATGGTAGTGCAGTAAGGTCGCTAACAGATAAGAGACCTAGTTTACTCAACTGTCTTGACAAGCGCCAGTCAACTGAGCTGTGAATGGGTATCATAACTTTCAATTATGAAAGACAAGACAGTAAGGAAGATAGTTGGTAACACCATCACACAAACAATTGAAACTTCCACAAAGAAGTATGTAGTATTGACTGTACTACCCAGGGTTATCATCCACATCATACTCTTTCCCAACAACCCACCCATTCCTTCTCTCATCTCTTCTGCCTCTAAACCTGCCCTTATCCATCTCTTCCCCCAGTCCACTCCGCCCTTTTCACCACTTTTTGGTTCAGATTACTGGACGAGTTTTTGTACAGAACAAACAGTCCATAGTGTCAGTATTTGCAAGTAAATAATATTCTTCATATGCCCATAACTTTTTTCTGTTTTAAGTTATCAACATTATTATTATTAAACCCATCATTCCAATTGGCGGAGCACAAGTCTTACGCTACATTTACCAAATCCAGCTTATGCAGAATCTGTTTGCAGCATGGTGTTATTGGCAATGGAGTTTCTATGCAAGTGATGTCAACTCCATTACATTCTTCTTTAGTTACCTGTGCCAACCTTCGGGAATGAAATAATAGCCCAACTTAGAAACCACTGGGACCTCTAGTGCGAGTCTTTTGAGACAATCAACAATGGCTAGGACAACGAAAATCTTGATCGTCTGCTGTGCAACAAATCTGTCCTTGCTGACTCAACATTATAGGCTTATATTCTCAGATCATTCTGAACTGAAAATCAAATAGCGATTCAGTCAAATTCAAATGCTATGCCCACAAT
The DNA here is from genome assembly GCA_036924085.1 of Ariolimax columbianus. Lineage (NCBI taxonomy): Eukaryota > Metazoa > Mollusca > Gastropoda > Stylommatophora > Arionidae > Ariolimax > Ariolimax columbianus. The sequence continues at coordinate 59,971,937 of JAVGWX010000011.1, forward strand.
GAAGGTTGACTGCAATAGATGTTCAACATTCTCTATCTCTCACCCTTGTAAGGGAGCCGCGTAGCGCAGTGGTTAGCGCGCTGGCTTCGCATCTGAGTGGTCCTGGGTTCATTCCCCAGTTGAGGCGGTAATGTTTTTTTCAGACCGCAATGGCTCCCGGGTCGACCCAGCCTTAAATGGGTACCGGTTCAGTCCGGGAAGTAAAAGCGGCGAGGGAGAGGAGATGGCTACCGCCCTCATATAGCCGAGCCTTTGAAATGTGAGATCGCCAACACCTCACACCCCTACGGCAGTAATGCTATGGGATACTTTACTTTACTTTACACCCTTGTAGTACACACAGACAGACTGCTGCTTGTCCAATGTTTGATGTTATCCTCCGACTTGTAGCGCTGCCTGCCTTGAGCTCTACTGCCTTCAACCTTTCCCTCGAGTTTGGTCTTGACAAGAGGGCCATATCTTTTAATGTGACCAAAATATATGATTTGTCAGCTCATGCCTTTTAACAGTTATCTTTTCACTCCTAGTTTCTCCAGGACCTCTACATTCGTTTAACTTTTGTTTTCAAGAAATGTGACCCATTCTTCTGAACATCCACATCACCAGGGACTCTATTAAAATGGTGATCACTTAATAAACTAGTAATCACAATAATAGCATCAGTATATAGACATCAACAAAACCTGTATTACGATTAAAAAGTCTTATCACCAGAGACAAAGAACAGCAGAAATTACAATAACTAACTATATTACTTACTAATTATATCAATGGTGAATACAGACTTGACATATATGCAGGCACTTCAAATCTTTGTTTCAATTCTGGAGTCACCTGCCAGGGTACCCAGCTTGCAGGCACTCTGTGGAACTTCAGCACATCATGGATGGTGTAATGTATGAAACCTTGACTTACATACAGGAGTATTGCTATTTTATCCAGTCAGTGATTTTGTTGTTGTCGTCCTGATGCATTTAAATGCTGCAGTTGACTCTGGTTTCACTACTCAGTGTGCAAAACCGGTTGAGAACAGTGAATAGTGTCACAGAACTTACTCCATTTTAGAACTTCCTACTCCACTCATAAACTTGCTGGAGTGACAGGTATGCATCTTATAACAGAACATGGCTCCTCTTTGGTGCATGTCACCAATGGGCTGGATATCTTTAAACTACTACTATGATGTCATGTGACGTCTGCATCATGATACCAACTGCAGAACACCCTTGAAGAACTTAGGAAAAATTAATGCTAACTAAATAATGACAATGGTACGGTATTTCAAATTTTAAGGTTTTCATACGAAGCACCCTGGTACACCTAATTTCAATAAGCTAATTTCTTCTTCTTCTTCTTCTGCGTACACAGTCAGACAGTAACCATTATTTTTTCGAAAAAAGCGGCGGTCATCCTGAGACTCTCGCCACTACCATAGAGCTTGTCTTGCAGTTCCACTGGCAATGGCCACATCTGCTCTCTCTGATCCTCGTATGTCGGGCAGTTCTGTAGCAGATGTTCAGTGGTCATTTTACCAGTACCGCACAGGCATTCGTCAGTACCACCTATCTTCAATTTGTTGAATAGGTGGTACCTCAGTCTGTTGTGGCCAGTGCGAAGTCTGAAGACAACGACCTGCTCTCTTCGGTTCAACTGGTAATAGGCATCGTTTTTGGTGTAACCAGTATGTTCGGTTTCCCATTTAGTCATGTACCTGGCTTTGATAAGCCGTTTTGACTCTTCGTACGTCATACTGGTATCTGTTTGTGGTAGCCTTGCACCTTCTTTTGCCAGTCTGTCTGCCTCCTCGTTGCCTTGGATGTTGCAGTGTGACGGAACCCACTGTACCACTACCCTTTTCGGTGCGGACTGCTGGCACAGTTTGCAGAGTGCTGCTCTTAAGTCATTAAGCTCAGTGTTTTTCTGGCTTTTTAGCGCTGTGACTACGGCGAGAGCATCCGTCAGCAGGACTATATGGCTCTCATTTTCACTGTGTGTTACCATTTCTTCCACTGCCGCCCTCAGTGCCTCTGCCTCCGCTCTGAAATTGCTTGTGTACTTACCAGTAGCGAATGACAGTGTTATTTTTCTGCCATTTGGTAGGTTCAGGAATGCTCCTGCCCCTCCGTTCTGTGTAGTGTTAGTTACAGAACCGTCGGTGTATGCATGGGTCCAGTCCATGCTTGGGTAGCTTTTCGTTATGAAGCTTAGGGTAGTGTCTCTCCTTTCTTTTTCAGTCTGGCAGTTTTTGTTTGCAATACCTGGTATATTTTCTACCACCTCTGGAAATATATCCTGCCTCCAAGTAGGTTTTCGTACAGTAGTGATGGGTTTTGGTGTTGTTAGTGCGTTTATGGGATCTTCGTGCATCTTTGCTTTGGCTATTTCTGCAAAGTTTCTCCGCTTTAGTTTCCCAGTTCCCAAATTGTTTAGTCTCTGGTACATTGGGTGGTCCGTCAGTCTTCGGAGTTTCTCTGACTGCAGCTGGGCTCTGCAGTCTCTTCTGTCGGTCATGGATTGCAGTTTTGTAATCTTTTCAAGTTCTACAATTGGCGTTGACTTCATGCCACCTGTTATAATTCTCATGGCTTGGTTTTGAAGTTTGTTAACTTTATCGAAGTTCGCCTTCGCTGCTGTTGTCCATGCCGCAATGCCATACTCGAGAACTGGTCTCACTCTTCCAGTGTACAGTTTCTTTAGTATGCCTTCGTCTGCTCCCCAGCTTGTGCCAGCAAGTTTCCTCATGATCGCCATTCTTTCTCTGGCTTTCATTCGGTTTCTCTCAATCTGTCTTTTCCATGTCATGCGCCGATCAAATGTGACTCCCAGATAGGTTGGGTTGTCGTTTGGCTGCAGGATTTTGCCATTTAGAGTTAATTTGGTACCTTGGGGTTTTAATGAGAGCGAGAATATTGTGCACGTGGTTTTCTCCTCGTTTATTTTGACCAGCCATGAGTTCGCCCACTCTTCCAGCGATGTTAGGGCCGTCTGCATCCGATTTCTTGCTATGGTGAGATTCTTTTCAGAGGTCCACATAGCCAGATCGTCTGCAAACATTGAGCTATGGACTCCTCTTGGTATATTCTCTGTAATATCGTTTATATATACCAGGAAGAGTGTGGGTGACAATACTCCCCCTTGGGGTACTCCCTGCTCGAGTGTCACCTTTTTGCTCATCTGCCCTTGTACTTGGACTCTGGCCGTTCTTTGTTTGAGGTAGTGGTTGATCCACTTGTACATCTTCCCACAGACATCACTTCTTCTTAGCTTGACTCTAAGTCCATCCTTCCAGAATTTGTCAAATGCCTTTTCCAGATCCACCCAAACAGCTACTGTGTGTTTCTGTGCCTGGTAGGCATCTTCTATCTCCTGGGCTATGAGGATGACCTGGTCCTCAGTGGATCTGTGCTGTCTAAAGCCGGCTTGCTGTGGAATTAGTATTCGTTTTTCTTCCAGATGCCACATCAGTCTGGTGTTTATCATCCGTTCCATCAGCTTGCCGACACAGCTCAGTAGGCTTATGGGCCTGTATCCATTTGGATCTGTTTTGTCCTTTCCTGTTTTTGGTACTGGTACCAGTATTGCATCTTTCCATGCCTGGGGTACAATACCCCTTTTCCAGCTTTGGTTCAGGACTGATAGCAGTTTCCTCTTCGCTGTTTGGCCCAGCCCCATCAGCATTTCGTTTGTTATCCCGTCTTTTCCGGGAGATTTCCTTTTCTTTAGTGTTCTCATAGCCTCTTCCATTTCGCGCATTGTTAGTTTGGCCATCATGTGCTCTTCAGGAGCCGTATTTATGTTTTCGTGTCCCCTTAGCTCTTCGCTAATGTCTGTATGCTTATCTGCAGGGACCTCGATGTGGTTTGCTCTGGCATAGTGATCGACAAAGGCGTTTGCGGCTTTCTTACCTGTGATCAAGTTCTCGCCCTGCTTGATAGTAATCTGTTTATTTGACGGGGTTTCGTCATTCATGGCTCTGACTAGCTTCCATAGCTTGTTCCCTTCTTTGTCCAGGTTTAAACTTTCCGTTTTATTTTTCCAACTTTCTCTTGCTGTTTGCTTGAGAGTGTGTTTGTACTTCGCCGCGGCGGCTTTGAGGGCGATGTTTGCCTCCATGGATTTTTCTCGTTCTGCCATGTTCCTAGCATTTGTTACTGCATCTTCCACTTTCTGTAACTCATCATTCCAGTAGGGCTTATAGTTTTTCCAATAAGCTAATTTAATTTGAGTAGTTTTTTTGTTCCAGGTAAAAGCCTTTTGGGAAAAATTTATATTTTGTTAATGCCTCCAACCTGTGCTATTTGTTTGAGATTATTATGCTTAGAACATTTCAGCGTAGCAGATGTTCATAGGTTTCCAAAGCATCCTGCAATATCATAAACTTAACTTAACGTCTTTATACTGGTTTAGAAGACTCTGCAGAGTTTGTATACAACCAGTTCCATTTACATCACCTTGCTCTAGAAGTTGTACGCATCCAATCTATTCTTAAATGCATTAACCGTCCCAGCCTCCACCACCTCACTTGGCAATACATTCCAAGCATTCACAACTCTCTGGCTAAAAAAATACTTCCTAATATCTAATCTGGACCTCTCCTTAGTCAACTTGTAGCTGTGCGTTCTTGTTCTTGTTGGTGGTTGTATTTTAAATAAAAACTTGTTATAGTCTAACTTATCCATTCCTCTGATCATCTTATACACCTGTATTAAGTCACCACGAATTCTTCTCTCTTACAGACACTCTAAGACGGTTTTAAAAAAAAAATATTTCCTCATAACTGTAATTCTGGAATCCCACTATCAGCTTTGTCGCTCTTTTTTGTATTCTCTCCAGCATATCTATATCCCCTCTCTGATAAGGACTCCACACCTGTACACAGTACTCCAATCTAGATCTAACTAATGCTTTATACAGTTTGACTATCACTTCCTTGCTCCTATGTTTAATATTTCTTTTTATCATCCCTAACGTTGCATTTGCCTTTTTTACTGCTACCTGAACTTGCTCCCTCACCTTACATGTATGATCTATTATAACCCCTAAGTCCCTTTCTTTATCTATCTTTCTAATATTGTTCTCTCCCATTCTGTAATTATGTTCCATATTGGATCTACCCATGTGCATGACTGTACATTTATCTACATTAAACTCCATTTGCCAGATTACAGATCATTCTCGAATTTTATCTAAATCCGACCTCAATATATCCACTTCTGCTTTAGATGAGACACTACTGCATAGTTTTGTGTCATCAGCAAATTCTGCAATAATGGATCCCATACCTATGTCCAAATCATTTATATATATATCAAGAATAAAATTGGTCCCAAAACTGAGTCCTGTGGCACTCCACTTTTCACTTCACACCACTCAGAGTACTCCTTATTTATACCCACCCTTTGCCTTCTTCCCGTTACCCAATTTTCAATCCATTTGGCAACTTCCCCACCTATTCCATGTGATTTTAACTTTCGAAATAATCTTTGATGAGGTACTCTATCAAAGGCCTTTGCAAAATCCAGATAAATAACATCCACTGGCTCCCCTTTATCTAATATTTTGGTAACCTCCCAGATCGTTCCTCTTATTTCTTCAAATTTTATTGCCCTACATTTTTTGGTATTAACGACAAGCCTCCTCTATGAGTGTATACATCTAATGAATTTTGCAACCTTCTGTATATTTTGGTTGGAGATCCTTTAAAATGGTTTTTGTATTTTTGAAAATTTCAAATCTGTCCATGGTAAGTTCAGCATTTCCTTCATAAACCATGCATCTCTAACTGCTGCAAATAATGATGATTCTGTTCTTTTAATCAAAAGTATTCAATGATTGTTGTTTAATGCTCACAATGCCCTAAAAAGGATGTTAAGTGGTGGGTTGTAATAGCTTTCCTCACATCTCGTGCATGCTGATGGTGGACCGCGGTCCTCCCGGCGGTTGTGCTATGCTTGGCTTCATTCACTAGACGCTCACTACTGCAGGGATCACATCAATCTACATCTAGTCAGCCAGGCTGCCTTGAAAATAGCCTGTTTCCAGAGAACGCTACACGGAAGAGAAATTGTGGTCTTGGTCAGTGTATTGTGCCTGACCCTGATGCAATGTCCTGGTCAGTGCCTGACTAGACTAGCGTCTCAATTATAAATACAATATGTCCTTTAAATCAGCAGTTCTTAAACTTCACTAGTTCAGTGCACACCACTAAGTAGTAGCTGTGTTCAGTTTTGCATCCAACAGAATGATGTGCCTCAATTTTAGAACCACCACTTTAAGTGTCATTTTGACAGTTGCTGCTGACACATAAATTATAATGCTAAATTGTAACTAAAACTGACCTCTTCTTCTTATTTGGTCCTTGCCAGACAACTGACAAGTCTTTTTCTTAGCAGTAATAAACTTCCTACCCTTAGCCTGGTCTGCTGCCATCCTTTGTAGTACAGGTCTCCATCTCTAGCTCATGATTTTTAGTATAAGGTTTTACAATCTGAGCATGTTTTCATATCAATTACTTCCTTTTAGTGTAGGCCTGTCCAACTTGGCAGAACATACCAGGGATAAAAAAAACTAGCTGGTGTAGCTCTTGTGGTTGTCTAGGTAATCAAGACATGCATCAGTGACCTCAGGGAATTGACCTCGCTGTATGAACAAAAAAAATATAGCAAGTTTTATAAGTGAAATTTACTGTTTTGTTTTGTGTTGTTGCAGCAAGCAGCCAAACAGTGGGGAGTTCCAGTGAATGAAGTGTTCCAGACTGTAGACCTGTGGGAGAAGAAGAACATTCCACAGGTCACGTTGTGCATTCACTCAATGGCCAGAGTTGTAAGTTCACTACCTTATTTTGCAGACTTGGAATCCTGGTATTCAAACAGGCATGTTAATGTCTGTTGCCAGATAGCCGAAAGCTATATTAGTTTTATGTAGTAGGTGTTTTAACCTTTCTGCAGCTTACTAGGCCTGGGAGAAGATACAAATAATTTGGGTAGATTTTTAACTAAATTTAGAATTTTGTCTGGGCAGCGGCCGTTAGGCCTGCTCTTTTTGATTTCTAACTGCCAAGGGATTTTTAACTGAACACAGGAGTCAAATCTCGCTATCCGGAGATTAGGGTAGTTTTTAACAGAAGATCCACTTGACAAAATCAAGTCTCCACCGTGATTCGAACTAACGACCTTTGGCCCCCAAGGTGGACACCTTACCTCGAAACCACAGACATACGAGGGAAAAAAACTAAAAATGTTTCCATTTTGTTTAGGCCCTAGACAGAAAACATCAATCACAACCCCTCAACTCTGTGTGGGGCATAGGTGCTCTAAAAATAATCGCTATGAGCTTTGATCAGCAACCAGATGCTCCCAACTCTAACCACGACCGGCCATTGCTCTTTCTATTGCCTCCACTTCCCATCTCCAGGTGTGTCGAGGTCTACCTCACTTTCTCTTTCCCACCAGGTTCCAATGCAGACTTTCTCAAGCAATGCTACCATAACCATCCCCAAGGTGTGACCTATCCATCCCCATTATCTCTTCACTTCTTGCACTACCAACTGGATTACTGCAACACCCCTTCCTCATCACACCGCTGCAGGTCCCAACTTCATTTCCATTGTCTACTGTCTTAGGCCACAGTGGACTAGTGGGTGATAAGTTTCCCATCTGTAGCATCGTGTATGTTGTTTCTGAGTTCGAGGCAGTCGGACAAGCGCGTAGATGGTCTTCCCCTTGGTCATTTACTGTTTCGTGGGTATGAGACTGTTGTTGTACTCCAACGATCATCAGTTCTCCGAAACAGGTGACCAGCCCAGCAATGCTTTACCTTGTCTGTGTGGTGAACTGTATCCTTCACAATTATATTTGCCGTACATCAGTGTTTTGCAGACCTTTCAAATGTTGGTTGTAGAGTGTGAGGCCGATCATAGATTTCTCGAGAGAGAGAGAGACAGGCTTGGCTACCAACAGTTATCTTAATATATTTTTAAAAGGATTCTAAAACAAAATTTGGATTCTATAGTAAGATGAATCCCACAGTGGGATCCTCGGTTCCCTGGTGGTCCACATAGAGGATGGTAGCGGTTGAAGAATTGGTTTTTTTAAAAATCCTTTACAGCCTGACCTAACTGGAGAGATTCGTCTTAACTGTTTATTCCGGCTAAATCGATTTTATTTGTGTCTTAATATTTTACAGTCTGGTATAATTGATTACATTAGTGTCTTAAGACATGAATCTAATAAATTAGGCCAGACTGTTCCTCTTCTTTTGCGTTCGTTCTCAATCTCCGTTCTCAATCTCCCGCTACCAAGCCCTGAACAGGGTTTCGCAAGTAGCAGGATGTAGTCCACAGAATGGGATGCGTTGTTGCTAGTTTACAGCTTGACTGTAATATTTGCACCTTTCAGTCTGACACATCTGTCTTCAGCAGCAGGCCGGACTGTAAAGTGTTAAAATATTAAATATAATCATATATTTTATTAACCTTTTGAGGACAACACAGGCCGATCTATACAAAATTTGCGCTGCATCTGCTGACAGATGGACAAAAGGCAAAAAGAATACTAATTCAGTCAGTCAAGAGCTGTTTGAATGCTGTTGGAAACTTTCTGAAAAATGACATAACAGGTGATGAAACATGGGTTTATGGATATGATGTTGAAACCAAAGTTGAAATCACTTTTAAAAGTCACCAATTTCAGACCATAGAAGCGATCAAAGAAAATTCACTACAAGACATGCACACTATCCCAAAAACGAGTTCCAAGATGCATACAAAAAAGTTGAAAATACTTTGAGTGTGGTGTAGCAACAGTGGAGGGAATTGTTTCAGAGGAGAGAAGTTTGAATAAATTATAAGTAAAGAAACAAATGTTTTTACAAAGTTTAGTTTCTGTTTGAACTGCCCTCGTATATACTCTATTTCACATCATATATTTTCTCTTAAATCCTTTTGTCAGGCCCAGTTAAGACCAGATTACAATGGGCCAATACTTGGTCCCAAGATGGCTGACAAGAACGAACGCCATTTTTCAGAAGAGCAACTTGCTGAGGCGAAAAACACTGTCAGTCTGCAGTACGGTTCAAACAAAGGTGCCAACCAAGCTGGCATTAACATGGGCAAATCAAGATCCATCGTGGATTAGATGTCACATCAGTGTTGAGCATAATATCATGAGAAGCCTTAAAGCTGATATTACTGTTTTATTGGCACTGCATGTTAATTGATTATTTTAAGACATCCTCAAATATGATGAGATGCAATATGACAAAACTGCACATATTTTTATAAATAGCTAAAGAATATCACAAAACAGTCTAAAATAGGAATTGATGGTTTGTGATAGAAGCAATCCGCATGTTTCAAATAGAACTGAAAATAAACTGGTTAAAGAAACCACACCACAACTTTCAGCAGCTTGTTTTAGCTCAATAATATTTATATTGACAACACATTTTTTGCCAATAGATGATGAATTTGAAATTTATATCAACAGATATAAATGTAATATCTCAAAAACAAATTCATATGGAAAAATGTTACCTTTAACTGCACTTTAAAAAATAACTGTAAAACAAAAGTATACACATATGTATGCATATGTTCATGCATTTCATAATTTACAATTTTAGAGAAAATTTGTCCAGTCTATATAAATTAATGCAAAATGCATCTAATTTAGCTAATAGATTAGTTACTTGCACATTTAGTGAGTTTTTGTTTTTGTTCAATATATTTGTTGTAATAGTTTAACTTGACAATGTGTATCTTAGCGTAGACAGTTAGTGAGTTAGTGGGGAATAAGTACATGTACTCATTTGAATGTTAGTTGATGTATTTAGAATATTACTCAGCAACTCCAAGTTGTTGTGTAAAAACACTTTAGAGCTTCTTCTGCATTCATTCTCAATCTCATGCTACCAAGCCCTGAACAGGGTTTTGCAAGTAGCAGGATGTAGTCTGGAGAACGGAATGCGTTGTCATTAGTTTATAGCTTGACTGCAATATTTTCACATTTCGGTCTGACACATCCGTCTTCGGCAGACTTTATAGGTATATTATCTAATTTTCTTAGTTAGGGGTCGTTCACATATGATGTCATGCCATTTTTATCGTTCTCTTTTACTCCAATCACAAATGACTACAGTATTCATGCTTCCAGTAAACCCCCTGGTTGTACAAACTTCTGCTCCATCCTATCGGGCCACCCGTCTCTGCTCAATACATGATTTCAAAATTCTGCAGTCTGAATTGCCAAATTGTGTTGACAGTGCCCAAGAGACAAGTCATTGGTGGACCAAAAGGTGTCACTATCAATATTCAAAGTCTTCTCTATGGGCATCTTTAAAGCGTTCATTGCTATGAGTTACAATATGATCCTGACAGCATGAGACTTCTTTGTGCATTTCTCACGTACGCCATTGCCAGCCCTTTTGTACCCTCAAAATCAAGGATTGAAAATTTCACATGATCGCTGCCCTTGTTAAAGAGATCTTGGATATCCACATCAAAGGTAAAGTCACTGCTCTAATCCCCATTCTCGTTATGGAAGTTGCTGTCCTGTATGCCTCTCCATTCCGCCGTAACCTTATCTCTCTCTTAACAGAGAACACCTCTTCCCAGTTTCTCACTGTGCCGTACCTAATCATTAGTTTATACAAACAGTATCATCATCCAGAATATTATCAATTATCTGTGGACTAGTGGTTAAGTGACACGGCTCACAAACCGAAGGTGCTGAGTTCCCTCCCATCACAACACCTACCGTTACCTCGGGGAAGCTCACCCTTAGAAAATGCAGGAAAAAGCAGACCGTTACATAAAATGCATGTTGAAGTCGGATGCACTGGGCCAACAGGCGCAAAATAAAAACATAGTGTAACGCACACCGCCTTGTGGAATTGAGAAATAAGGCGAACGTAACAAAAAACATCTGTTCAAACTCTAGATCTGCTTTCCCATTACACCACTCTTTCCATTTCCTAGCAAGGGTGATGACGACTTGGTTGTAGTTGTCATTTCATCGCTAGTGTAAATCCATGATGCCAAAATGTGTATTGCATCTTCATTATTGCTGTATCCCTTGTCCACCAAAAACCAGTTGCATTTCATTATTCTGGATACATTCAAACCTTTCATACTGTGGTCTTGACAGTGTAAGGATATCTAGCCCATGAGTAACTTTTATAGTTGACACTGGTAACAAATCGGGAAAAGAAAATTAATATTGTGGCAGACTTAACAATTCTTGCAAATTTAGTTCAGATGCCATCTCTACATGGAAGGTCAGCTTTAACAATAACAATATTGGTTGTGTGACATCACATTGCTTCAATCCCTCATTCTCACAAAATTTGTGAATTAGTTACTTCTCTTCCACTCTGGGTGTAAAGGTTAGGTAATGCAATCTGATCAGCTGCTTTCTTTTGACCTGATTCCACTCTACTATTTATTTAACTCTTAGTTGCTCTGAAGGCTCTTTGCTTGCCATATTTATCAATGTGGTCAACGTTCTCCTTTTTGTACAAATAGCTTGGACTTAAATAAGTTAACAGTTACATTTAAAAATAGAAGTAAACACTTCAAATGACTAATAATTTGCACATCTGAAATCTTACCATGCACCAGCACTGTATAGCAGTTATCTGTTATGTAACTGTAGCACATTTTGTTTCAATTTATTCCAGTTTTAACGTTTTTTTTCCTTGTATTAAACTGTTATAAATATGATTTGAGAAATAAAAAAACACGTGTTTGCGTTATTTTCTTATTCTTTGTTTTGACAGTGGTTGAGCAAGTGATGACCATAAATCAGGACTACCCATTTAACATTAACACTGAGTAAACAAAAACTATATCTGGCTTCGCGCTCAAAAATCAGTTCTGTGCATAAGAATAAATTATAAGATTGTTGGTCGATTGCTAGCTAATTCCCACAATAGGTTGGCAACCCTTTTGTGCGCCCTGAAAAGGATGGAACTTGTGGCAGAATGAAGTATCTTTCCTGACATCCCAAGCTGATAAAGTGGACTAGGGTCCTCCAGGCGGTTGTGCAATGCTTGGCTTCATCTGCATGTCCCTTACTACTACAGGGATAACATCGTCCCTCACCTTGTTAGCCAGGCTGTTGTCCTCGACAACACCCCGTTTCCAGGACGACCGAGGTCAGGTGAGGGTCTTGGCCAGTATATTTCTCCTGACCCTGGCTAACATTGTTTGATCAGTGTGTTTTGCTTGTCCAGACGTTAGCCTCATCATCCCGAAGTGTAAGATATACTCTTGACCTGCTCAAGCATCTTATCTTGGAAATATGCTATAAAGAAGCAAAAACACCCATGAAACGATCCATGAGGACGAAATTAAGAAACCAGCACAAAGAATACAAGCCAGAAAATGAGACATAGATAAACTTGGCAGACAAATATCTTCACTCAAAATGGGACATTGCAGTTTCAAACCCACCTCCCCAGAATGGGTTTTAGAGACACCAAAGCAAACAACAGAACATATCCTGCAGAACTGCCTTACTTATGCAAACCAAAGAGAGGCAGTCTGGCTAGGGAAGAGCGACCATGCTCGAAAGGTTGTGGGGGACTGCCTAAGACCTGAAAAGCAGTCTCCTTCATGAACCTCTCTGGGCTAGAAGCACTGCATTAGTTGATCGAAGAAGATAGAAATATGATAATGGAAGATGCAAAATGGATGTCATGAAAAGAATAGGAATGGTCAAAGCTGTATTCACTAACCAGAGAGAGATATTGACATCCAAGCAAACAATTCACAAATTAAAATTTAGAGCTATCAAGATTTATGAGTGAATTAATGAGCAAAATCAATAAGACAGTAAGATATTTTGGTCATTTAAAAAGATAAGACTTTGCTGAAAACTATACTGGAAGAAAAAGTATTGTAAATGTACTAGGTGAAGATATCATCATGAGATGGACAAGAAAAGTAGAGAATTAATGTATGTCTTAAACACCTGTGCCGCGAGAAGCCGTAGTTTTCTGTCCAGGGCCAGACGAGTCGATGAAGTGATTTATAATTTCGGCAACATTTTCTATCCATCTAGTTCTGTCTGCCACGGTTGCAAAAATCCCAATGTCGTGCGTTATAGGTGCACAGGGGAAGTTGGTCAGGATACATTCTCATTAGTTGGTCAAACCAATTGATTTTCGCTTCAACAATATATTCAGAGCAGGATCTTGCTTCCTAGGGGAAGACAATGCTATAAGTGGAGAGATACCATCAAGAGACGGAAAAAGTATAGAGTAAATGTACCACTGGAAGACAATGCTGTAAGTGGGGAGATACTATCAAGTGATAGATCAGAAGGGTAGTGTACTAGAGGAAGATACTATCAAGAGATAGACAGGAAAATTAGATAGTAAATGTACTAGAGGAAGATACTATCAAGAAATAGACAGGAAAAGTAGAGAGTAAATGTACTAGGGAAAGATACCATCAAGAGATAGACAGGAAAAGTAGAGTGAATGTACTAAGGGAAGATACCATCAAGAGAGTAAATGTACTAGGGAAAGATACCATCAAGAGATAGACAGGAAAATTAGATAGTAAATGTACTAGAGGAAGATACTATCAAGAAATAGACAGGAAAAGTAGAGAGTAAATGTACTAGGGAAAGATACCATCAAGAGATAGACAGGAAAAGTAGAGTGAATGTACTAAGGGAAGATACCATCAAGAGAGTAAATGTACTAGGGAAAGATACCATCAAGAGATAGACAGGAAAAGTAGAGAGTAAATGTACTAAGGGAAGATACCATCAAGAGAGTAAATGTACTAGGGGATGATACGATCAAGAGATAGACAGGAAAAGAAGAGAGTAAATGTACTAGGGGATGATACCATCAAGAGATAGACAGGAAAAGCAGAGTGAATGTACTAGGGGAAGATACCATCAAGAGATAGACAGGAAAAGCAGAGTGAATGTACTAGGGGAAGATACCATCAAGAGAGTAAATGTACTAGGGGATGATACGATCAAGAGATAGACAGGAAAAGAAGAGAGTAAATGTACTAGGGGATGATACGATCAAGAGATAGACAGGAAAAGAAGAGAGTAAATGTACTAGGGGAAGATACCATCAAGAGATAGACAGGAAAAGAAGAGAGTAAATGTACTAGGGGAAGATACCATCAAGAGATAGACAGGAAAAGCAGAGTGAATGTACTAGGGGAAGATACCATCAAGAGAGTAAATGTACTAGGGGATGATACGATCAAGAGATAGACAGGAAAAGAAGAGAGTAAATGTACTAGGGGAAGATACCATCAAGAGATAGACAGGAAAAGCAGAGTGAATGTACTAGGGGAAGATACCATCAAGAGAGTAAATGTACTAGGGGATGATACGATCAAGAGATAGACAGGAAAAGAAGAGAGTAAATGTACTAGGGGAAGATACCATCAAGAGATAGACAGGAAAAGCAGAGTGAATGTACTAGGGGAAGATACCATCAAGAGAGTAAATGTACTAGGGGATGATACGATCAAGAGATAGACAGGAAAAGAAGAGAGTAAATGTACTAGGGGAAGATACCATCAAGAGATAGACAGGAAAAGCAGAGTGAATGTACTAAGGGAAGATACTATCAAGAGAGTAAATGTACTAGGGGATGATACTATCAAGAAATAGACAGGAAAAGAAGAGAGTAAATGTACTAGGGGATGATACCATCAAGAGATATATATGAGAAAGCCTATCGCCATTGAAGCAAAAATAAGATGTTAAACATATTCTTTTGGCAACTTCAACTGAGAATCACTCTGGAAGACTCTCAGCTATTATATGGAGTGTTCTTGAAGTTCTCCAATATAATTAAGAAAACGTATAAGGTAGGTGAATGTCCGTCGATAAAAAACCTGACGATTCCTTATGTAGTATGTCTTCCTATCATGAGTCATCCAAGCCAGTTCTGATTTATGCATCCAATTCCATCTTCCATGAGTGTCTGTCGTCCAATTTTCCTCTTGCACTGAGGATTCCAGAATATGTAGTCTATCCAGCGCATTCTCCATATAAAAAGCTGATAGTGGGTTTCCAGAATTACAGTTTTGAGGAAAGACTCAGAAAAACCGGCCTACAGTGTCTATAAAACAAAAAGAATTTGAGGTGACAATACAGGTTTATAAGATAATCGAAGGAAAGGATAAATTAGACTATTATAACAAGTTTTTCAAAATACAACCATCTACGAGAACAAGACAGCATAGCTACAAATTAACTAAAGAAAGGTTCAGATTAGATATTAGTAAAAAATTTGGATGTTTGGAATGCATTGCAACAGAAAATAGTGGAGGCAAGGATAATTAATGCATTTAAGAATAGATTGGATGTGCATAGCTTTTAGAGCAAGGAAATGTAAATGAAACTGGTTGTATACAGACTCTGCAGTCTTCTAAACCAGTATAAATGCGTTAAATTATATGTCATGCTCCACTGGCTTCTGTCACGTTCATTCCAACAGTTCATAGGTGAAAGGGCAGAGACTATTTTTAAGGTGTGACCTTGAGACCAGAGCATCATTCATGCCAGGCAATACGGTATTTAAATATTGTGATCTAATTTATAACAGAAATCTTAATTTTCATTGGATTAACTTCAGAAAAAGAGAGTTTATTACATTTATTTTCACTTAAAGAAAATGTGCACCACATATCAAAATTAAGAAAACTAAAATTGTGTTCTTGCTAATACAATTAACATATTTTTAAACATTTTCTTTCCTCACATTTTATCCAGTTTGAATCACTTTTTCTAGAATTTACAAGTCTGAGCAAACTGACGTCTTCCCCTTTACGCATAGAACGCGATAAACATCTACAAGCATTTCTAAGCCCTCTATGGTAGAAGATTCTCCAGCTCATGGCTTTGTAGATCCCACCACTGAGTGTGGGTTAGCCTTCTGGGTTTGTGCTTGGGACTAGAAACCTCCCGCAAAATCAGTGCCACTGAAACCACCAACTCAAAGATTCAGATATAAATAGACTTCAAGTGGAGGGCGTTCAGTTGCAGTGGTGGTCCTACTCTTCATATGAAGTGAAAATATGATGCTGGTATGTTTAGACAAGACAACAAATATTTTGAAAATATTGTCTTTCAGATAAATTCTATCCTCAATATTTTGGCCTCAAATTAAACATAAAAATTTATATTTTTTTTTAAAACTTGATGTTTGCTCTATTTGCAAAAGTAAAAATTAAGTCACTATTTACCAGGCACTTCTCGGCATGTGACGCTTTTACTCCCAATTAGAACAAAAGTAGTCTCTAGCAAACATTGCAATTGTGAATATGGTGTTAGAGACTTTACTGTTTTAGGTTTAAACTTTTGTCCGATAGTTCTCTTCTCCTAACTCAGCAGTCAGGTATTCCTTTACAGCTGGGCAAACTGTGACAAGTTATCTAGCTGTAAATTAGTATCCGTATTAGTTACTGACTGCTTCATCTCGTCCACTGTGTCTTCGGCTACAAATAAATGATAACGAATAAGCAAGAATTGGTTTATCTTCCGTTTCAAAATGGGTTATTCCCTCTTTTATTCCTGTGATTTGTTTCTAGATCTTTCTAACCCAATTAGCCACTTCAAACTGAATGTACAACCATGAGTTGGACAGTCTTCAAGCTTGGGGAAGTTAAACCGCATCTTTAGTCACTGTTACGACATGTTCTCAGCAGCCAAAATCTCACCTAAACACACACAGATCCATCCCAGAAACCACAAGGGCAGCAATGACATATAGAACTGCATACTGTTAAAACATTTTAACACACATAAATTACTCATAAAGATTTTAAAAACTATGAAAAAAATGTGATACTTTATTTAATACCAACAAGACATTTCATTATACAAATAAAACAAACAAGAAAAAACATGGAACGAGTTTATCCCTCCTGCATTCCTTATCATTTTTAGGGTATTGTTTCTGGAACCTTCTTCCAAATCCAGAAAACTACTCCAACATCATTTAGCATTTGGTCTCTCTCAATTCGAGAGGAGTCGCAGACATTTGGTCCACGTACTAGGCTGATAAGCCAATGGCGCGAGGCTACCATGTGAGGGATTACGGCCGAACGCCTCTAAGCCAAAATCCCGCCCTAAATCTCAGCACCACTGCGATGGGAGGCTACGATATGGTTGGGACCTGCGGCTTGCATCTCAGCCCGACCCGGTCGAGCCGCAGAAAGAGGTCTCTGCCGTCCGCCAATCAAAGCGGGCGGGAAGCTCCTCGATATTCACCCTATACGGCGACAAGGTGTGAAACCACTAGTAGAAGACTTAGTTCTCGGTCGGGGTGTCGTAAGCAGTAGATCAGCTACCTCACTGCGAACTGTTGAGACTCAACCCTTGACCATGAGATATGTCCGCACACCAGGCGAACAACATCTCCGTGCCATGACCAGGCTTGTCCCCTGGTTAAATGCACTCCTTCGATAGGAATCGCAGGTCGCTGACATTTGGTCCACGTGCTTGGCTGATAAGCCAATGGTGCGAAGCTACCATCTGAGGGACTACGGCCGAACGCCTCTAAGCCGGAATCCTGCCCTAAATCTCAGCACCGCTGTGATGGGAGGCTACGATATGGTTGGGACCTAGGGCTCGCGTCTCAGCCCGACCGAGTCGAGCCGCAGAAAAGCACCTGGTTAAATGCACTTCTGCCTCGCTCTTTACCTCTGTCTGCTATCAGTCATCCCAATGGACGCAGAAGAGATGCAGTCCAGCGAACATTGCACCTCTACCCTATTGTGACAACCTCCCAGGTGGCGGAGAATGCTAGGCGTGCCATCACTGCAGATGAGCCGAGAAAATAAAGGGAGCAAAGAGATACCTCCCTCACATGCATATGCTACATTTCTGGCAGGACGTGACGATCCTGAGACACAGTCACACTGGACTGCCTCTCTTCCGGGATAGTACATCATATCATATCATTGCCAAACCCTATAGACACGAGTGGGGAAGACTCGATAGTCCTGCAAGACAACTTCTCTAAGAGAGACAACTCTGACCAAAAACAACTGCTGCCTTGCAGATAGGCTGGGGACAGCCAAAGGCTAGGGAGGGCATCCCTACAGAAACGCCTGTTGAAATCGGATGCCCTGAGCCACAGGCGTAACAAAATAAAACAGTGCAACGTATATCGCTGTAAAAAGCGTACGAAGAAGAAGAAGCATTTGGTCTGTATTAATGGCAGAGTGTGCAATGTCATGAGTCGGGTATCTTCTACTCTGAGAAGTTAGACTGAACTGTAAGCCACCTTTTACAACATGCACTCAGTGTCACTTTAGTCAAAGATGATAACAATTATCATGGGTACCCATTTAGAATTATGTATTCCTGAGCCCCATATGGGGAGACCTTTGTATCCTTGGGTCACTTATAGGAGGCCTCAAGTATTCCTGAGTCCTTCTGTTGGGTAGGGGGAGCCACGTAGCGCAGTGGTTTGCGTACAGGCTTCGCATCTGAGTGGTCCTGGTTTCATTCCCCACTTGAAGTGGAAATGTTTTTTCAGACCGCAATGGCTCCCAGGTCAACCCAGCCTTAAATGGGTACCGGTTCAGTCTTGGAAGTAAAGGCGGCTGGTGTGATGCTGACCACATCATCCCCTAAGTGCCGTGGGTTACAAAATAATATGGGCCTAACACCATATTTCCTATACGCCACATGGCGTGACAGGATTTTTACTTAACTTACTATGTTGGGTAGGCCATATGTATCATTGGGTCCCATATGAGAGCTGTGTGTATCCTTGGGCCCATTATGGGAGGCTGTATGTATCCTTGGGCCCATTATGGGAGGCTGTATGTATCCTTGGGCTTCCTTATTGGGACACCTTATGTATCCCTGGAGCCTAATTGTGCGGCCTTATGTATCCTTGGGCCCTTTATGGTGAGACCTTATGTATCCTTGGGCCTCCTTATTGGGACACCTTAAGTATCCCTGGAGCCTAATTGTGCGGCCTTATGTATCCTTGGGCCCTTTATGGTGAGACCTTATGTATCCTTGGGCCTCATTATTGGGACACCTTAAGTATCCCTGGAGCCTAATTGTGCGGCCTTATGTATCCTTGGGCCCTTTATGGGAGGCTGTATGTATCCTTGGGCCTCCTTATTGGGACACCTTAAGTATCCCTGGAGCCTAATTGTGCGGCCTTATGTATCCTTGGGCCCTTTATGGGAGGCTGTATGTATCCTTGGGCCTCCTTATTGGGACACCTTAAGTATCCCTGGAGCCTAATTGTGCGGCCTTATGTATCCTTGGGCCCTTTATGGGAGGCTGTATGTATCCTTGGGCCTCCTTATTGGGACACCTTAAGTATCCCTGGAGCCTAATTGTGCGGCCTTATGTATCCTTGGGCCCTTTATGGTGAGACCTTATGTATCCCTTGATCAATTACAGGGAGGCCTTATGTATCCATGGGCCCCTTATTGGGAGTCCGTATGTTTCCTTGGATCAATTATGGGGAGGCCTTTTATATCTTTGAGTTCCTTATGGGGAGGTTTTATGTATATCTGAGCTCTTTATGGGTAAGCCATATGTATCATTAGGCCCCTAATTGGGAGACCGTTTGTATCCTTGTGCTCCAAATTGGGAGGCCTTATGCATCCCTGGACGAATTATGGGGAGGCATTATCCTTGGGCCCCTTCTAGGGAGGCCTTATGTATCCCTAGGCATCTTATGGGGAAGAATGAAAGAATAAAACCCTTGTATGTCACAAATGGCGACTTATTAATTATTCTTTTTATGATTCCAATGAAATGAATTATTAATTATTTTATTTTTGGTAGTAGTAAGAGAAGGAAAATATTTATTTTGGTTGAGATGCGAAAGCGAAGGCTGTTCATTTCTTGCAAACTCATCAAACTATTTCCTTTCTATTACAATTTATTATCTTATTCAAATAAAAAAAACATGGAAGATGTGCACATAGCTTGAAGGGATGGCCATGGACAGGACGACATGGCATGCATTTGTTGAAGACCTGTGTTCCACATGGAATTTAAAGGTTTTGATTGAATGTTTGAAACATTTTTAAGCCAGAAGGCTACTTTATTTGTAGCAGGCTTTAGGCACAAGTGAATAACTGGGTGTACAAGGCTTTGAACTGGAGAGTCTTTGAGAAAGATAACTAAAGCGGGCTGTGCATGGGTGCAACCTCATAGTGTTGTTGTTTGGCTTCGCTCATTCTCAATCTCCTGCTACCAGGCCCTGAAAGGGCTTAAGTAGCAGAATGTAGTCCAGAGAACGGAATGCTTGCGATATTTGCACCTTTCGGTCCAACACATCCGACTTCAGCAAGCATTTTTTGAGTACCGGGTTAGCATTCCCTCTTCGATCCCTTCTCCTTAGCCAGTCTGCCCTGTTATCCAGGATCACCGCGTGGAGGTGTAGAAGGGTCTTGGCAGCTTCGGTTCGCTGACCACTGCAGCTCATGCGCTGCTGTGTTGTTGTTTAATGCCTACAATGAGTAAGTTTACTCTTTTGTGCATCCTGAAAAGGACGTTAAGTGGCGGGTTGTAGTAGCTTTCCTCACATCCCGAGCATACTGATTAAGGTGGACATCGGTCCTCCGGGTGGTTGTGCAATGCTTGAATTCATCTGCGTGGCGCTCACTAATACGGGGATCACATCGATCCACATCTCGTCAGCCAGACTGCCTTGAAAACAGCCTGTTTCCAGGGAATGCTACATGGAAGAGAAATTGTGGTCTTGGTCAGTGTATTGACCCGGGTGCGACATCCTGGTCAGTTTTTTGTGCCTGACTGGACTAGCATCTCAGTTCCCCAACCTCATAGTGTAAAACAAACAGATACCCTGAAAATGCAACAGTGAATGAGCTGACTGCAGCCAATGACTCGTGGCTCACTGCTTGCATGAGGGTCAGAAAACTACAGAGCTGGCCAAGACTCCATTCCACCCCAAAGACGCAGTGATGGAAACAGGCTGCACTAGTGTTGTCAGGATAAAAGAATAGAGATACAACGAGAAGACAAATCCAGTACCCAAAAATGTCAGCTGAAACTGGATGAACCCGACCAAAAGATGAAGATATCGCAGCCTCGCTGTATACTAAGACACAACATATTTTTTCAGGCGAATGTCGAAGAAGATGATGAAACCACTATTGCAAAAGCATATAAATACTTTGGTGAAAACTTCCTGCAAGGAGCCAGACACAGTGATGAAATCATATTTCTACTGGGCTGAGAACGGGAGTATGATGATATAGGCAACAGTACAAGAAACAGTTTTACTCATTTACAAAGTATACTTCACAAACAGCAATAAATGTATTTTATTTTCTGTATTTCTATATTCTATGTTTCAAAACAACCAGTCAAATCTTTATTTTGGTTGAACAAAAACCTGTCAGGTCAGCAGACAATAGCAAATACTTGCCAATACAACCAAAAAAACATTGTCAGTGACAGCAGTCAACATGTACTGGTTCACTGTAACATGGTATGGGTTTTCAACATTTCCTTCAGCATGGTTCTGTACACCGATTCTGCAGGGTTTTATTGCCATATAAAGTTTTTTTTAAACAAATTATGTAAATATCTTTTTATTCAAATCCCTGACCTCTGGATAGCATTTCACCGTTATTAGGGCCCATAAAATAATGAATAAAATCAATCAAAAACGTACTTCTATTTCTCAATGATAAAATGTCTTGGTTGTTTCAAGACCAAAAAAAAATAGGTAGCTGACATTATGTGTTCCGTTCATGTTACATTTTTCTAAAAATCAGCTATTAACCATGGGTACTATTAGGAGTTTATATGTTGTATGGTTGCTCAGCAATGATCTTTTACATTTTTGCGCCCGTTACTTTTCACACATGCATGCACACATACACAAATTCAACACCCCATCCAGCAACAATGAAAAATATTTACAGGGGTACCTACTAAACTGGACAACACACAAATTACCTCAGAAATGAACAATGTTAGTCTTTACTAATTTATTCGTCGAGAACATAAAAATTACAACACAATTTGTCATTTGGCTCTTGATTTAGATAAAAATAGATTTTGTATGTATTAACGACTCAGTCCACATTGGGTACATATGTAACTATTTCACAATGCTGTATTTCTATCTCCATATTGTGTCGTATCAGTCCGCCATACACACAGTATCCTCAATGGCATTACATCATTTTGAATGCAATGTAGTTGAGTCATGACATCACAGCATTACAATCACCGACAACAATGATGCAGTCGATTTGTTATAAGTGAAGTCTCGTAAAGTCAGTTGAATGACTCCCATTTACCCCTTCGTCATAAGTACAAGAGATTCCTACAGTGTGGTAACATAGTGTGGTAATAGTGTGGTAACATTTGCAGGGAAGCTACGTTTGCAAGTCAGAAAAAGAGAAAAGGGTAATCACTCATATAGTGAAAATGGTGCATGGCCTTTATTTAGTATTGTATTGCCATAGGTTTCATTTATAAAGGTTGTTTCAATAGCAGATACTGTTGTCACCAATGAAGTGTTACAGACTTCATTATGCTAGGGTAACAAGTTTCCTTTCTCACTGTCTTTCCTGCCCTAACAGTAAGTCAGGTACCCATTTACAGATGCGTAGATTGGAGTGCACCAAGAGCAGGCACTAGACCTGGTACATTTGTTGTAAGAAGTCTACTCTGCTAACCCTTCTGCTAGTTAGATACTTATCTAGGGATCAAGATGCTGAGCAGCGCATGAGCTGCAGTGGTCAGCGACCCATAGCTGACTGCTAGCGTCAGGGCCAGCGAACCATAGCTGCCAAGACCCTTCTTTACCTCCACGCTGTGATCCTGGATAACATTCTGCATCAGGGCAGACTGGCTAAGGAGAAGGGATCGAAGAGGGAATGCTAACCCGGTACTCAAAAAATGCTTGCTAAAGTCGGATGTGTTGGACCGAAAGGTGCAAATATTGCAGCCAAGCTGTAAACTACAACACAACGCATTCCATTCTCTGGACTACATTCTGCTACTTAAGCCCTTTCAGGGTTTGGTAGTGGGAGATTGAGAACGAACGAAGAAGAAGAAGATACTTATCTTTCATTTACAAATGTCAAAAAAACTGTGCTCTGGTCCCACCAGAAAAGAGGGTAAAAAAATAGAATATGTATTATGCAGACTGAAGATAAAAGCTATGAAGAGAAGTAACGACTAACATACAATTTAAACGATATGATTGTCAGACAGATAATGAAGAATTTTAAGAGAGACATCAATAATATAAGAACTATGTATTAGTGAAATGAAAATTTAAAGCACTATACTGCTACCATCATAGGTGTATCCAATAACAGCATGTAAAGATAAACAAGAGCCTGCTGATTTCTACGACAACCACTGAGAAGCCCTTTGACAGCATCGCAACTACTATTAGATTTATCAATTGGGACTTAATGCAAGAACGAGTCCTCAACGGCAGGGTGAAACCTATGTGGGACCACACTCAGGGGAGACCAGAAACATGCAATGATTAACATAAAACTGAAAGAATTGTACAAGTGATATATAATCGACAATATAATAACTACGACATACAATGATTTATGCAAGAGTGAATCTAAAAAGATAATTTAAAATACATGCAGTAACTGGACAGAAAAATCCTGAATAAAATAAGGAACTTGGCAAACAATAAAGAATGCATTGAGGAGCTGGTAAAGATCAGTCTCATGGCAACAATTGCTGTTGGAGATGAAGATAACTCTTCAAGTACTAAGCTGCAGCTTATGTGAGGTGGGGTGACAATACTCTTCCTTGCTGTTTGTACCTTCCCAAATTCATACACCACATATCCATTTACAGCTGGGTTGACTGGAGGAGCGGTTGCACCAAGCACAAACCACATCCGTTATTTTTTTCTGTCCCTCCGTGTATTCGAACCCTGGCACGCCTGTAATCCCAGCCTAGCAAGCTAGCTCACTGTCGACTAGGTGCACGCTCCAACGGACAGATTCTTCCTATTTATTTCCCACAAATAACCACATGCATTTCCCTTACACATTTAGTCTTGGATTTATCTCATACCTCAATTGGGTTACAGAGAGCCAATCATTTTCTTCTCTTGTGGAACGTTCAGACTCAAAGAACATTTCTACTCTTTGTCTGTCCTCCCCACAAGGACACGTGTTTATGTCCAAACTTTTCCTTGTTGCCAAATGACATTTCAGTCTGGCCAGGCATAAGAATAACATAAGGAAATGGAGATATAATCAGTAATAGAAGAGAGAACTACACAGACAAGCAAAAATAATTCCAGAAATTGAAAGAATATCAAGAATGAAATGAGAACCGGTAAATTTGTAAGTAGAAAATAGGCAATCAAGAATAGAGACAATTATAGACAAATTAGAGGAAGATTGTGCTAACAGGAAAAAAGATGTTATACACTAAAAATGTATAAGACTACACAAAAAAGACATGTAAACAAATTATTGGTATATCAACAAAGGCAAATTTAAAAAAAGGACAAATAAAATTGCTTTATTGCATCTCTATACAGTTTTAAAGCTAAAACAGTGAAATCAACACATAACCTTGATTTCAAAAATTTAGTAGCATGTTAAAAAACAAAGTGTGGATCCAAGACCTCTAATTTGACAAACAAAAGGATAAGACCGCTCAACTATACTTAGAATGTTGAATGCAGCAACAAAGCAGGGTTATACATGGGGAAGACACTCTCATCGTGCCAGAGCCTACTAAGTAAAGGACAAATAAATGATTTGGTACCGGTACCAGAAGTCAACATGCAATGGTCCCATGCTGCTATTAGAGAGAGGGAAATGAATTAATATTGATGAGACATGTCAAAGAAAGGGATTCACATGTCAAAGAAATAGATTCACATGTCAAAGAAAGGGATCAACATGTCTTCTTCTTCTTCTTCTTCTGCATTCATTCACAATCTCCTGCTACCAAGCCCAGAACAGGGCTTTGCAAGTAGCAGGATGTAGTCCGGTGAACGGAATGCGTTGTGTCGCTAGATTACAGCTAGACTATGATATTTGCACCTTTCGGTCCGACATTTCCGCCCTCAGCAGGAAATCAACATGTCAATTAAAGGGATCTGCATGTCTGAGTACCTAAAACTACTGCAAATGTTTCTGCACCATTGGTTTACCAATAGTAAAAACACTTGAGTGCTACGTGTTATGGAAAGAATAGGAACACTGTAACACATATTTCATAAAAGGAGGCTAAGGAGAATTGTGCATGGTGGTAGCAACCTCATCATGTAAAATCATTGCTATATAAACCACAATTGTAAGCGATTTGCTGACCTATGTGCAAACCTCGAGTTGGTGGGACAGCTTATCTGCTTGGATGATCCTAGGAGCTATGTTGGCTGGAGTCATGTATTCTTTAAAAGTTCAACCATAACAAACAAGTCACCAGAAGAGATACCAGATTTACAGTGTACAATTTTTTATTCCAGGCTTGTAGGTTGGGTCTAAACCCGAAAGAACTTTAAAAAAAATGTTGTTGCAGAAACCACAAAAGATCATTTTAAAAAATCAATACTATTGACTAAATTCTTTAGGATTCGACACAACCAAGAAAATGATGCGATCTTGTAAAGTTCGTCTTGGTATATGGCTCGGAGTCATGACAAGATATGAATAAGGAGTGTCACATACACACTGCAGACCTTCATCAACAATGTCTTCATCACACATTTTGTGTTAGATAACCAGAGGTGGGAATGCCAGGAAACACTCGGCATAGAATGGTTGAAGAGGAAGCCAGTTTGTGCTGAATCTCATGAGTGACTCAAGAAAATGGCTCAGAAGGAGAGCATGTCGCATCCTTGTGTTCCAAGGGAAACAAGATGGATAAATGATGATGATGCAAATGATTGGACAGGCCTCCTACAAGGCAGCCAAATGTAGTGGTGGCTATTAGCTTCACATGCTGTAAAAAGGCAAAATGAAATGCATAACACTTTTTGACAGCAATTCTACAGCGCTAACATAATTTATTTGAAACTTTCTTTGGTGGTCACTCCGAAGAAGACACATGATGCCTTGCCCAGGAAACATTAGACTGTCCCCCTCTGCAAGCTGTCAGAAACCGCAAGAAAAACAGCCATTTTTTAATACTTGTATCACATAATTTATTTCGGGTACTTGTCGGTACACTTCACCTTCACATCAAACACCAACATTAATACAATGGTCAGTATGAGTAATAGTAACACATAACCTACTCTGTGAATGGTTAAAATCTTATTTCTAAATAGTAGAACTTGCTGAGAAC
Organism: Ariolimax columbianus; assembly: GCA_036924085.1. Lineage (NCBI taxonomy): Eukaryota > Metazoa > Mollusca > Gastropoda > Stylommatophora > Arionidae > Ariolimax > Ariolimax columbianus. Next base: position 59,998,228 of record JAVGWX010000011.1, read on the forward strand.
ATAACCTAGTTGAGCCATTCTCATGTCTGTAAATGGGTCAGCAGTGCAGAGATGAAAGATAAAGGCCCAACCAGCTCACAAAAGTTGAAATCCATGCTATGAAATCTTCTACAAAGAATCATCTCTCTCTAAAATCTCCTTTTATTTCTAGGAAGAAACCAATTCCATACTAAATCTTTTTCTCATTCTAGATGAGCCCTCTTCCTCCCAAATCAGTCGTCATTCTTCCTAGTAACAAACCACTGCCTTTTAAATCTTCCCTCATTCCTTCAAGTAAAAATCCTCTACATCCCAATGTTGAGCAGCACATGAGCTGCAGCGTTCAGCGTCCCATAGCTGGCTGCTAACGCCAGGGCCAACGAACCAGAGCTACCAAGACCTTTCTACACCTCCATGCAGTGATCCTGGATAACAGGCTGCAACAGAGAAGGATGGCTAAGTAGAAGGGATCAAAAAGGGAAGGCTAGCCTGGTACCAAAAAGTGCCTGCTGAAGTCGGATGTGTCAGACCGAAAGGTGCAGATATGGCAGTCAAGCTATAAACTACCACTCAGCGCATTCCGTTCTCCGGACAACATCCTGCTACTTGCAAAGCCCTTGGTAACGGGAGATTGAGAATAAACGAAGAAGAAAGAAGATTCATTCTAGTAACAAACCCCTCCCTTCTAATTCTTCTTTCATTCCTTCCCCAATAGTAAGAATCCTCTGCCTCCAAAATCTTCCCCTGTTTCTCTTCAACGAGCAATAGTTTCTCTAACCTACTAGGTTTACGACAAATCGTTAAAATTTGCTGCCACTTTTAATCGCTATTTTCAATATTCACTTTACAATTGAGAAAATATTTTCAAGACTTCTTTATTGCTTGCCTCTAGAGTCTTTGAGATTCAGTTCTCCGTTGAATTTTACCACTATTATTTGATTGCATATTTTTGTCCTCTGTTAGTTCACAGCTGGTCTATGTTCACAAAAATGCAATGGACGACAGAGGTATTTTTTTATCACTTTCATCATTGAGAGATTGGGTTTCTAGCGGTCAAGAAACACTATAACATACTTTAAAATATGCCGGAATTATTGTTTTTTTTGTTCAAACATTGTCAATATTTAAATTAACAAATCTGTATATCTTTTTTATGTTACATTATAAATTGTATGTAAAAATTATTTTCTTGGGTTATGTTTCCATTTTATATAATGACATTTTTTTTTATATATCACGACTGTGTGTTCCTTACACAGATTGAAGACTCTGTGGAGAACAAAAAAAAAACAGTGTATGAACATTCTACTTAAACAAATGGAAAACAAAATGTAAGTACTGAGGACCTGACATAGAGTAAGCAACAACAATTGAATGTAACTAAAAAGGCACTGATAAGGAATTCACAGTGACAGGAAAAGAGAGAAATCAAACCAACAAAAGTAGAGACAATATGACATTTAAAAAAGGATAAGGAAGCACCTAGATATGTCTGGAGAAAGTGACAACTGCCCGGGTCTTTGTGTATGACAAGGACAAGAATAGCACCACTACCCCACAGTGAGCATGTCGTAAAATGCGACTGTGTAATATGGCATAACACCAACCATAGTTTAGGTAGTTATGAGCAGCATAGATGGCACCTAACAGGCTGCAAGTCTACTTTTCTCTAATGTTTGAGTCTATTAAGATGGACTCACACATCAATTAACCACCCTCCTCTGCACTTGTCCCTTTGCAGCAGAGTAATAAGCAGAAAATCCTCCTCCTAGCTACATCCAGCTCATGCCAGAGCTGGGACCTACACAGGGGCATTTTCTCCTATAGGTTGACTAAGACTAAGATGGACGAGGGAGCACTGCTATTTATTTTTATATCATTCAGTTACACAAATCAGCACTACTACAATACTAGTCTACCTAAGCACACTATTTGTACGCACGCCACTGCATCAGTATACCTGTGATATGAAATGAGTGAATGCAAAAACAGTTAACCCTAGAAAATCACTCAACTCTTTTCAGTACCATCTGGCAGCTCACAAAACATCAGTTACACTCCGATTCTACGGACATTTGGGATCTAACACTGATGTATTGCTGTTAAGTTCAGCAGGCCACATTTACATATTTAAACTGACCTATGGTATTATTTGCTTATCAAAGCACAATGTTTGATAATGCATCAGTGCCTTTAAGTTATGTTAAGCAGAACTGACATCACAGAACAGTGGGCAGACCAAAAGGTGCTCAGTCTATTTCAACAGATAGCAAAGGGAATAGATAGTTATGGATGGTTCATGTTCTACACAGCCATTCTGTCAGCTGCCTCTTCATGCTTGATCTGTTTCTTCTTCATGCACTGTCAGACGTTGACTTGAATTTGTTCAAAGAAAGCAGCGACCATCCTGAGGCTGTCGATACTGCCATAGAGTCTATTATTGGCACTGGTGATGGCCACATATGCTTTCTCTGGTCCTCGTATGTCGGCAGTTTTGCAGCAGATGTTTAGGGGACATTTTCCCAGTACCACAGGTGCATTCGCCAGTAGCATCTATCTTCAGTTTATTGAATAAATGGTACCTCAGTCTGTTGTGGCATGTGCGGAGTCTGAAGACCACCACCTGCTCTCTACTGTTCAACTGGTAATAAGCATCATTTTTTATGTAGCCAGTATGCTCTGTTTCCCATTTGTCCAAGTATCTGTCCCTAAAAAACCTTTTAGACTCTTCGTAAGTTGTTGTTGTAACCTTCCACCTACTTTCGCCAGTCTGTCTGCCTCTTTGTTGCCATGAATGTTACAGAGGGTTGGGATCCACTGTACTATGACTCTTCTGGGTTTGCACTGCTGGCATAGTTGACAGAGTACTGATCTTAGATCATTTAGGTCTGCATTTCTCTGACAACCTATGTTTGATGTCAAACTACAGATCTGTGAGAATTGCTGATACACCAATTTCAGTGTCACAACATAATAGCTAGATAGTGAGTGATATTAACACTGCCACCTTATCCATAACTAATAAGCCAGCATATATGCTCTTTTATCTCTGTGAACTTCAGTATGATCAGGACAGTAGACAACACAAGTTCCTGAGGTATCCTTGTGATGCTAAATGATGGACCCTTTCAACAAATTAGCAACAAAAGAGAAACCTTCCTTGCACAACTTATCAAATACTAACAGACAAGGAACAGCTGTTAGATAAGAAGAGGAGGAGGAAAAAACACAAGTAGAGAGCAAGATAATGCAAATAAATGATGTGAATTTCTGAACATCTGGGACAAACACCATTGTTGATATTTTGAGTGTCAGCACCTCTACTTTAGTAATTCAGAATGAGTACATCAGGAATGTCCCTTATCAACTCTTCTCCTTCCTTCTTCTTCTTCTTAATCGTACGCTGTTTACAGCGATATTTACGTTGCACTGTTTTATTTTGTTACGCCTGTGGCTCAGTGCATCTGATTTCAACAGGCGTTTCTGTAGGGTTGCCCTCCTTAGCCTTTGGCTGTCCCCAGCCTAACTGCAAGGCAGCAGTTGCTTCTCCTTCCAACTGTCATTGACTGAATGACGCGCAGACCATAGATGACATTGCACTATTTGTCCACTCACAACTAACACATTCAACAGGAAACTATATAGCCAAAAAGTGGGACTGAATATTAATATCAAGAAGACAGAAATCATAACAATAAATTTAATTAAATCCCACACTGATTCTAATTGGGAATAAAATACCCAGAAAAGATGGACACATTTACATAACAAACATGGGAACGAAGACTAAGATCTGGTCTGGCAAACTATACTGATCAGACATGTTAGGGTCAGGCAAAATATAATTGGCCAAGACATCCACATCGGCTTCTTCGCAGCCCTCCCTGGAAACAGGCTCTTTTCATAGCAGCCTGGCTAATGAGGTGAGGGATTTATGTGATCCTCACAGTAGTGAGAGACACACAGATGAAGCCAAGCATACATCAACTGCCTGGAGGACCCCGGTCCATCTTCATCAGCACGCTCGGGATGTGAGGAAAGCTACTGCAACCCGCCCTTTTCAGGGCACATAAAAGAGTAAACCTACTCATTGTAGGCATTCGAAACAACAACATAACCGACATGCAGTTACCCCAGATAGGAGAAGCTAAGACAATGTTTGGAAGTCTTTACAGCTAAGAATACAGAAGAGTTGTGTACTCATTGTGTTTTTGCATAGTGCAGAGTGTTGAAGGGTAACAAGAAAAGAAATGTCCAAATTGTCATCTTTCCACACAATCTGTCTGAGAAAGATTCATAGAATTTTCTGGCCAAACACCAAGGACAACTTAGAAAATATACATACCATCGTAACAGGTTGCCACTGAAATTGGAACAATCATGTCATGTTCTAAGAAAAGAACCCAGCACTATCACTAGAACCACTATGCTATGGAGCCAATAGGAAAAGAAAAGCCAACTTTGTGAAGAACCACAGAAGCCGAAATAAAATTAATGAACCAGAGCTAGGTGAAGTGAAGGGAGTTTGTTGTTGCACTTAAATGGTGCCACCAGGAATGATTGTCACTGATCGTGCCACCAGGAATGATTGTCACTGATCGTGCCACCAGTTGCTTACCAAGGATCTAAGAAAAATTATGCTTATGCAATGTTTTCATTTTGTCCACTTCCTGACTAAGATCATTTCTGGTTGATATGACAATTCTCATCTGCTAATGTAATCTTTATACATTTTTTATAGGTCACAATCAAAACATATTGAATTTATATGGTATATTAGGTTTACTACTCTGCTTAGAAATCTAATGAAAATATATAACAAAAAAAAATTTTAAATCAATAACTAAAATAAAAACAAGCAGAGTTCATTGGGCATATTACTTAGAATAGATGACCTGAAAAATAAAGGTAGAGGAAGACTAAGAAAAAAGACCTGGATTGGCACAATAAACTGGAAGGGAAAACAAAATGGCATATGAAGTGCTGAAATGTTAAAAGGACAGTTGATTGTGGAATGAATTGATTATCAACACAAAGTGGCATTACACTTGATGAGAATGAAGACTACTACCAAAGAATAATGTTTATATGTTCCTGTGTGCTAAATGATGAATTAACCTTAGGCACGCTACATAATTTTTGAAAAAAATTTGACCTAATTAATTTTCTTAATTAGTCGCTGTGGTAGTCGTCTTTCAAAATTTGTAACTTTTATGTTTGTTTGTCAATAAATATGATTTTCTGGCGTGTAGATACACAATAGCATAACGAACATGTGGGTGTTATTGTTTTTGTTGTATGTTTGTTAGTTTTTGAGATTTAAAAAGATGAAGTTGAAAATTTATGAAAATCTCGAGAAAAATTTGGACTCGACCACTAGGCCTAGTCGCTTCGATAGAAAACCATGGAAACCACAACAACGTATCGATACTGTGTTTACAATATCGCCACAACTGTTAGTTTCAATTCAAACGTAGTTCTTTCATTTAAACAAACAAAATAAACAGATCTACGCGATAAAAATCTTTCTCAACAACCTACTTCCCCTTTCGCAAAAAGTCGGCTTGCTCCAAACGGCGTATACAAAATTAAAACTGTTCAAAAGCCATTTGTAATCGAACACACGATACTTTAACCGGCAAAATATCGTGTATATATGGAGGGCGTAGTCAGCTTTCAGTTCAGTTTTTTCCGCACACCGTTTTTGCAGGCCGAGCTGGTTAGAAGGGATCGGACAAGGGCGTGCTAAAGGTTAAGTTCCTATCCTTGCTGCATCAAATAACACTTTCATGCCTAATTTGTAAGTTATGTGGTATTAAGTTGGAATGGACAAAAAATTCTGACACTTACAGCTGTGTGAGTCTTTTCCTTTTTTCTGTTTGCCTTCAGATCTGTCAACAGAACATAACAATAATATTAGTCAATATAAACATGATAACTATAACCATCATTACAAAATATATTCCTGTACCTAGGTTTCATCTAAGGGATTATACGGTCTAGAAATATAGGTAGCTCACCACAGCACAGAGTGCAAAATAAGGGTTTTTAACCTTTACCGCACCCAGGGCTGTTATTAGTTTCAAAAAAAAAAAAAGAACTGTTTCTGCACCAGAGGCTGACATTTTTGCCCTGATGCTGATATTATCACATAAAACACAAACGGAGCGGCGTACAAAAATGCTGCTGATATGAAAGTACTCAATCGTCACTTCCTTCACTACTAGCTTTAGCCGTGAAAGTGTAGATAGACTTTGATAAAACAGTTTTGAAAGGATATATTCTTCCTTTTCAATCATTGTGGACTCTGCCCATTATTGGAGATGGTGAAGTAAGTTATTGTAGAAGATCTTTGTGAAGTAGTTCTTCTTCTTCTTCTTCGTTCGTTCTCAATCTCCCACTACCAAACCCTGAAAGGGCAAGTAGCAGAATGTAGTCCAGAGAACGGAATGCGTTGTGTCATAGTTTACAGCTTGGCTGCGATATTTGCACCTTTCGGTGCAAGCATTTTTTGAGTAACAGGTTAGCATTCCCTCTTCGATCCCTTCTGCTTAGCCAGTCTGCCCTGATGCAGCCTGTTATCCAGGATCACCGCGTGGAGGTGTAGAAGGGTCTTGGCAGCTCTGGTTCGCTGGCCCTGACGCTAGCAGTCAGCTATGGGTCGCTGACCACTGCAACTCATGTGCTGCTCAGCATCTTGATCCCGTGAAGTAGTTGAGTTTAGTTCATTCATATAGATTAACAGGTGTCCTTATATTATAAACACAGTATCAATACTTTGTTGTGATTCTGATGGATTATATGAGGTGCAACGTTTCCTAATTGGTAAATCTAAAAGTTTATGCCTTGTTTTATAAATGTTCACCTTCATCTTCTTCTATATCATAAACTAATACACACACAAAAAAAAAAAACATCAACAAGTTCTTTATTCATTTATGTCTCTACACGCAACAAAATCATATTTATAGGCCTAGTAATGAAAAGGTTGCATGCTCTCAAAATCAACAACCGGTAAATTATGTCGTGATGAAAATTAATTCAGTTGCATGGGAAATTACATCAATTTTTTAGTGCAGTCTGGTGAAGGTTAATTTAAACTCCAGTAGAAGAAAAATATTGTGGTTTTTATATGGGTTTTGTTAGCTACTTGCACTAAGTTGGGTTAACTCTTGATGCTGTTTCTTTGATAATGGGGCCAGTGCCTCTTCTTACATCCTGAGACATACTTGAGAAGGTGAACAGGTGTCCTGGTCACAGAGCAACGCAAAACTCCTCAGTAACTTCACCATTTTAAACTCTATAGTGCCTATGGATCTCCACTTCATTGACCAGACTGCCATGACACAACTGATTTTCAGGAGCACAAACTAGGATGTAAGATAGGAACTTGATCAACATGTTTCATCTGAAAATTGACAGGGTAAAAGAACCAGCTGAAAGAACCAAAATCCTTAAAACTAACCAGATTAAATTTACATCACTACTTCAGTGTTATTGAAGTGTTGTGACCAGATCAATAAAGAACCAATTATGATAGAGTGAGGACCGAAGAAGAGTTGGATGTCTTTATCTATTTAGGCAGTACAATTGGTAAGTCAGGGGAAGCAGATGTAAAGATCAGAATGGGCAAGTATGACATTCCTGACACTAAACATATGGAGATCCAGTGATATCAAGATTCAAACCAAAGTTAGAATATTCAACGCCAGTGTCAAGTCGGTGCTGTTGTACAATGTGGAAACATGAACAACGACCAAGATCATACACCAAAACTCCAGTCCTTTGTTAATAAATGCCTATGAATGATAATACCTATGAAGAGGCAAGGAATGAAGATCTGTGGAAGAGCAGTCCCCAAAAGCCCCTGGAGCAACAGATTAAAAGAAGACAATTGGGCTGGATAAAGGCTCTGTCCAACATGTCTAAGCAGGCTTTCCCATGAAATTCGCAAGTGAAAAGAAAAAGAGGTAGACCAAAAATAATTGGAGAAGATAATGTGGGAGGGAACTACAACTAAGTGGTTACACCTGAAGAGAGGTAGAAAGAGTAGCCCAGGACCATGTATGCTGGCAAAATGTGATCAACAATTTTTGTACCGCCATTGATTGATGATTCACCAGACCTTGATTACTCTTTGCTCCCCTTATCTGTGTGCAAAGCACGTCTTTCCAAAAAAAGACCAGAATCCCATCAACTTGGGCACCTACTCCTCAGATATTATTACAACAGAATAACTAATAAAACATATAAGTAATTAATTCATACCATTAAAAGAATAACAAACACCAGTCTCTTATATAAATTTTTTTTTTAAAGACATTAAAACGCAATGAATTCATTGTAATTAATATTTAATCTCAGTTACATTAATGACATAGAAACTGGATTACATCACAAAGTATATTCAGAAAAGATGGCTAAGAAGGATACTTGTACCAATAAATTATATTAAACACTGAAGAATGAAGAACCAGGTCTGAAAAATGGTATCTCTGATTTGAAGAGAATAGGAATGGGGCTAAGCTGTTTTCACTGACATGAGACAAAAATATTGACATCAAAACAAGAACCTCACAAATTAAAAATGAGAGTGATTAAATGTTATCTTATATTTTTAATGTTATTTGTCACTGTATAGCATATAAATATGGATGATAAACAAATGGACGGAGAGGAGGGAACTGAGGACTTTTAAATGTGGATATACAGAAGAATGGGTAAAATCTATAAAAACAAATAAAGTTGAAGAAATTAAAAGAAGAATTATAAATTAAATCAAAATCATAAAGATACAGTACTTTGGTTATATCAGAATACCTTACTGGAAGGAAAAGCATGAGGCAAACAAGGAATATGACAACAACGTTTTAAGAATATTTGGATAATAACATCAAAATATGATCAGGGAAATGCTTGTCAGTTTGCACCATCAAGCGAAGGGGCAGATGTTTTTGGAGATCCATTGCAACCAACCTTCGATGTTGAGATGGCACCTGAACATATCTATCTCTATGAAGACTACTTTTCTTTTTGCATAGAAGGTATACTGCCATTTCAGTAGTCATCTGCTGCTCCAAAGAACTTACTGTCTATTCTATCTTATATTTGAAGACCCAGGCTTACTGTCTATTCTATTTTATATTTGAAGACCCAGGCTTACTGTCTATTCTATTTTATATTTGAAGACCCATACTGTCTATTCTATCTTATATTTGAAGACCCAGACTTACTGTCTATTCTATCTTATACTTGAAGACCCAGACTTACTGTCTATTCTATCTTATACTTGAAGACCCATACTGTCTATTCTATCTTATATTTGAAGACCCAGACTTACTGTCTATTCTATCTTATATTTGAAGACCCATACTGTCTATTCTATCTTATATTTGAAGACCCATACTGTCTATTCTATCTTATATTTGAAGACCCATACTGTCTATTCTATCTTATATTTGAAGACCCAGACTTACTGTCTATTCTATCTTATATTTGAAGACCCAGGCTTACTGTCTATTCTATTTTATATTTGAAGACCCAGACTTACTGTCTATTCTATCTTATGTTTGAAGACCCAGGCTTACTGTCTATTCTATTTTATATTTGAAGACCCAGACTTACTGTCTATTCTATTTTATATTTGAAGACCCAGGCTTACTGTCTATTCTATTTTATATTTGAAGACCCAGGCTTACTGTCTATTCTATCTTATATTTGAAGACCCAGACTTACTGTCTATTCTATCTTATATTTGAAGACCCAGGCTTACTGTCTATTCTGTCTTATATTTGAAGATCCAGACTTACTGTCTATTCTATCTTATATTTGAAGACCCAGACTTACTGTCTATTCTATCTTATATTTGAAGACCCAGGCTTACTGTCTATTCTATCTTATATTTGAAGACCCAGACTTACTGTCTATTCTATCTTATATTTGAAGACCCAGGCTTACTGTCTATTCTATCTTATATTTGAAGACCCAGACTTACTGTCTATTCTATTTTATATTTGAAGACCCAGGCTTACTGTCTATTCTATCTTATATTTGAAGACCCAGGCTTACTGTCTATTCTATCTTATATTTGAAGACCCAGGTTTACTGTCTATTCTATCTTATATTTGAAGACCCAGGCTTACTGTCTATTCTATCTTATATTTGAAGACCCAGACTTACTGTCTATTCTATCTTATATTTGAAGACCCAGACTTACTGTCTATTCTATCTTATATTTGAAGACCCAGTCTATCTTTGGAACTGATCAGTATTAAATGAGTTCAGTCTTTTTTACCCTGGACAACACGTGTCATATACCTTGTATACTAAATCTGTATAAAATTAAAACAATATTAATTCTTTTGCGATTTGCATTTTAAAAATCATTGACGTACCTGCCCCTGGCTTTACTTTTTACTGCCTTTTTATGTTTGACACCAGAAGATTTAAGAACTTTTCCAGAGGATGATGTGTTTACAGGTATGTGGTGGCCACTGCTGGCTGTACTGTCTGTAGGGGAGTTTACACCATTAGTATGAGCCGCTGGTGTTGCACCATTTGACTCTGGGCTTGCTGGCTCTTCTGTTCAAACAAAGACACAGACGCTTATCATGTATTAGCAAATAACAAATGAGTTTGAAATATAATAAAACATTAAGCACAGTTTATGGGGATGATTCCCAAGTGTTGTGGCACACATTTCCAATCTCCTTTTATTTAAAGTACAATGCCAAAAACAAAACTAAATAATATGCCACAAATCATGCAAGTATAGTAAAGTATACTGTCATTCATAAAGAATAAGGACTACTGTTATAAAGGATATGACAGCAGAACTTTAAGGACATAAATTTTAAAAGAGATAATTAAGAAGCACAGTGCAGTACATACATTAACTTTAAGATACAAAAAACAAATTTAATTGGTTTTATTCTGCATTTTAAAAAGTTAAGAAAAATAATGGCAAACCCTAGAGGAAGAGTAAACCTATAAGGTATGCAGCAGTTATGAAGAAAGCTCTGAAAAGAAAGAGAAGCAAAATCTAGAGTTGCATGGTAGGTTTTAGTCTATGTCTTATGAATCAAAGTGTAAGGGAAGCTAATTATGAACCAACAAAATAGTCTTAAACTAAGATTGATAGTTTTACAGTATTTTATTTTGAATTCATAATTAACAAGACTACTAGAACACAATTCTTACTTACTCTTTTCTAAATCAGCAATGCCCTGGACTGCCTGAAACATACAATAAATATAAGATAATGCAACTAAATCTTTGTTTAACATCAGCCGTGTACTGAGAAAATGATATTTCATTCAGTGGTGGCTTATACATACAAGTAAATTACAAATAAATATAGACTGCAACTTTTGTGATAATACCATTTCTGTTCAGATTAGGAAACTATTAATACATTTGAATGAAACATTTGCCAAAATCTGGTCAATACCATTCTGTAGATTAAGTGTGGAACATGGGACCAGGTATTAAGGAGCAAACATCAATGCAGCCCACCAACCAATTCATAAAAGAGAATTAAGGAGGGTTGTGTGTGTAGCCAGCAGCACCATCATGAAAAACAGCTGTGCTCTACCAAACATGTTATAAAAAGAAACAAAAGATGGTTGTGCGTGGAACTTGTGGCCTCACCTTAATCTCAAAATCCTGGTATTCAATCAGGCTGTGTGCCTGATGCCAGGTAGCCAAATGTAAACTCATTTTGATCTTTTGCTTTGGTGTACCATGTTGGGTCCAGGGCCTCTATTATGCCATCCCTCCACCTCATCCTTGGTCACCCGCAAAGGTGACTAAAGCTGCATGGTCATCCCAACGTCACTCTACGTGTCAGTCTGTTATCCAGCATGTGCACCACATGGCCGGCCCATCTGTATTTTCGTAACAGTGCGGCATCTATGTCAGAGAAGGAAGTTTGGCGTCTGATCTCTGTGTTGCGGATTTGGTCTTGAATGGAAATCTTTAATGTTCTTCGCTCCATCACTCGTTGGGCAACGCATAATCTATCTGCATCAACTTACCGTAGGTTCCACATCTCGCAGCCATATATACCATGACTGTAATAACCACACTGTTGAAGGTGTGAGCCCTAGTGTTAATGTTTCATATCTGTTACAGTATAGGTTTAATACAGTTGAAGCTGAGCCAGTCCGCTGTTATCCTTCGTGAGATCTCCCGTTTTATTAAATGGGAGTTTGTGATCTCTTGGCCCAAGTAGATATACGAATTTACATTTTCAACCTGACATTCTCCAAGGTGCATATCTCCTTTTGGGCAGAAGTTGAGCATGTGGCCTCACCTATTTTTTGTAAAACACCACAATTACTGCATTTTATTCCCATAGCAGGAGGATTTACAAGGCTGAGAAATAAAGATTGCTTGTCCCTACAGTCTTAGCGCAGATTGAAGCTGGGTTTTTATTCTTCCTCTAATAGAATAAAAGCTATGCCTTACAGAGGTTTGAACAAATAGGTCATATCGGTCACAAAACCAGTGCACAAGCCACACGTGACCTCATCACATAAAGTAAAATAAGTTTTATAGATACCGTAACTGCAATCTATCAATCAATTGAGTGTCTGATTTCATGCTTAGTATGCTGATGTCTTTAACACTTCACTCCTGACAACTGCTATGGGAATCCATTTTACCTTACAAATCAAGTAATTAAAGGCAGCAAAAGAATATGGTGCGTGGAACTTCATCATATAACACAAATTATTACAAAAACTACAACTGACTGAGCACATAAAGTGCTTTTGTTCAGGCTTTCTGCTAGGGTACCATTAACAATCTTTGAGTAATAAAAGAAGATAAAACTATACTTACTGCTGCTGAGGTTACTGAAGACTTTGAAAACAAGCGGTCTGCATCTCGAAACTTTCTGCTCCGTTTGTCTACCTTGCTGTTTGTATTTCTGCAAAGATCAGGCATCTAGAGCTCATCATGTTGAGAAAATTAGAATGACTCAAACATACATGTTCAATAGTCTATCAAAATATGTTATTATCGTCATGCGGTTTGTCATCTTATGTGTTTGACACCAAAGGAACAAAATTGATTTTTTAAAATCCCATTTAACTATACTAATATGTAAGCCTGCTTACAATTGGCGATGCAATACTTCCAAATAGTCACAGAAACTAAACCTTGCAACAACACTGACAGATTCATCAAAAATAAGACAATTTTACGTCACTTAGTCGCTCCTATTCTATCCTCTGGGAGTTCGTCTTTTTTTTCCATCTCCTTCTTCAGCGCTCATCCTAAAAAGAAATCTGTGACGTGTCATAGTTCACAGAGAGGATGTGATATTTGCACCTTCCAGTTTGACACATTCGATTTCAGCTATATTTTTTTTTGGGTATCGGGTTTGCTTTCCCACTGCGATCCCTACTCTCTCAGCCAGACTACACTAGTGCAACATGTTTAAAAAGTCAGTGTTTGGAGGCAGTATAGGGTCTTGGTCAGCTGTGGTTCGCTGCTCTGATGAAAACAGCAAGCTTTGAGTCGTTGCCTGTTGTCAACTCATTCACTGTTGCAACTTCTGCCTCTTTTTTGTATTTACTCTTAATCAAGTGAACAGAAAATTAGGTTGTGGGAAGACAATTTCATACTTTAATAATAGCCATGGAGTCCTTCTACATAGTTCTAAACTGTCCTGCAATAAACAAACTGATACTTCTGATTGGCAGCGACATGTCAGACAAATTAATAATAGTTGTTGGTCAGAAAGTTATTCAGGACAAATATACAGCTCAAATTCTTTATGTATGTTAAAACAATAATGATCATTAACAAATCGTTCGTGTGTGTGTGCGCGCGTGCGTGTGTGTGTGTGTAAATACACATTTCCACTCCAATGTCAAACCACATTATTTTTTTGTTCTCCCCTTTTCTCAATTGAATATGAAATCAACACCTTGTGTGATGGAAGTATGCCAGGCTGAGTAGTTCATACAAGCAACTCCTAGGACGCGACATCAATACGATAACTGTTAAGAGATTCTTTGTATCATTTCTTCTGTTTCCAGTGGAAATAGTTGAGTTTCCTGACATGTCTTCTGTCTGTCCAGTTATTGCATGTATTCAGAAGGGTGGTTAGAAACGCAGTAGAATAGACCTTGATCTTAGTGATGTCATGTCATTCCCAAATATTTGTTCATTGACTTCCAAAAGTAGCACTTGCTTGGTGATGCTGCTGTGGACCTCAATGTCGATAATTGCTTCTATGGTAATGGTACTACCAAGGAAGGTCAGGTTATCCACTGTGTGTAGTTGTTGGCCACGCACAGTGTTGATTTGTTCGTGGTAGGGCTTTCCAGGAGCAAGTAGAAACATTACTTACGTTTTCTTTGTGTTGACCATAAGTTAATGCATCCAGCTGAAAACTAATCCAAGGCGATCTGCATGTCCTGTTCTGAGCATGTGTTAACGACACAGTCATCAGCAAAGAGGAGATTTAAGATGGATGCTTCTTTCCCCTTTGTGGTGGACCATAGGCGCCTCAGATTGAACAGATGTCCATCCGCACTGTTTAAAATATGCATGCCAGTTGCACAGCCATGTGTAGCAGCAGAAAGCAAATACCATACTAAAGAGTGTAAGGGCCAGCATGCAGCCCTGTTTGTCCCAATTTATGACAGGGAATGTTAAAAACAGTCCCCCATTATTCAGTACATGAGCCGATATAGCATCAATTATTTTCTCCAAGGTAGAAAAGATATAACAGGGCTTTGTGAAGAAGGTAGTAATAAAGATATATTTTAATTTATCTTGGACCTATCTTAGATTGGCTGCGGTGCAGTCCTTGGATCATCAAACTTGCCTTCTTGGGGGACTCTCATGGTGATTTGAGATTGTCTAGCTTTCTGTAAATTGTTATTCTATATTACAGGATAAGATGGATAGATGGTTAATGGTACCTGTCTCTTGCGCAAGGGGACACGGGTTCAAAACCCTGGTACAACATAGGTCTTTTTTCCTCTATCGGTAGGGTAAAAATACAAAGAAGCTCGTACACTGCACAGAGTCTGCAGAAGCAAGTGGCCTGTACTACTCAGTCAATTAATACAACTGCTGGCCTCTTCTTTACGTGGAACTGCAGCAGTAATGAGACTTTCTTTAAAAAAACTGATTAATTTCAATGTTTGGATTTCTGCTTTGCAATTAAATATTTAGATTAGCTTCACTTTCATGAAGCAGTATTTCATTAGGTCATCCCATGAACTTAACATGAACAAAGTATCATAAACAGCTTAACCAACATACAAGCATACCTTTTCAACAAAATTTTCCATTATATACGTAATTATCTCATGTCAATCAAGTACATAAAACTCATTACTCTGTTCCTGCCTTTTGCATATTTAAACGTTATCATTATCAAGCGCTGTATCACTGACTTAAGTGGTTGTGGATCTCCATAAGTTTATAATATTGTTTATCACTCTCTAGGTTTTTTCTCTCTTTATTATTCTCTTTCCAGCAGTATTGTCACAGTATATTCCAAACCTGCTATCCTCTTAACATGAAAAAAAATGGAGACGGCTTCTGTCTATTGACCTCTCTCAGCACATTCTCAATATATTTCTTAGCTTTCTCTGTGATTTTTGCAATTCTTCAGTAAAACTACAATTATGTGGCTTCAAGTGTCATCATTATTTACTTACTGGTTATTCATCATATACTTCTAAATGACCAGATTAACTTATATATATATACACACACACACACACACACACAGACACACCCCTTTAGAAGTCCTTCTCACCTTCCACTGACATTAGGATTACTGCATAGAATGTCTTTCATTTTCTGAAAAGCAGTTTTTACGTAGACTATCCCAGTTTTTATTTCTGAGTTGCATCTTCAATCTGATTGATATTAAAGTGTCCATGTTGACGAACTTGATTTACTGCTGCCTCATTTCTCAGAATCTGAATTCTTGTGTTTTATTTTCTCTTTCTTATTGATCATCTTCACATCTGTCTTGATTTTCAAGCACAAATTAAAACAATTACAAGTGTTACTAACTTTGTATTGGTAAGATACCTATCCCATCCCTTGATAATGTTTCCATATAACTGCGTATCCTCCAAATAGCTGCCCTCAAAAGCGTAGATCTGGCGTTCTAGGTTGTTCAATGTATCCTTAATAAAAAATAAAAACAATGATTTAGACTTTTTTTAAAACCAGGTCATGGTAAGCTACATCAGATGCATGCGACTAAAGTTAGAACACACAATACTAAAACTATGCCTCTTTCTGGTATCATTTATTTACCTACATTAGCTTTTCTCAGTGTCCTTTACCAGTGAGAAAAGGTCTACTGCACCTCCACTCTTCTCAGATTCATGATCAATGACTGACAAAATTTCAATGACCATCATGCATTAAGGAGTCTTTAACCCATTACTCCCTAACATGCCCAATATATTTTGTTAAGAAAACATAACTACTAGTTTGTTCAATATAATCTTTTATTTTCTACCGGTCACCATCATCAGTCATTCAGTCCTAGGACTGGTCAACTAGCTCATCGATTTTGTCCTATTTCTGCCTATCCTCTGCATCCGTCTTCAGCTCAGCATACATCTTCACAGCCATCTTCGCAAGCTTGAAACAATTAAGGTATTTCTAGGTCTTCCCCTCCCTCTCCTTCCCTGCATAATGTCCTCCAAGATCTTTTTGACTGGGCTCTCTCTCTGCAGATTATGTCTCAACCCTCAACCAGCCAAGTCGATTTCTTGTTATCTGTTGTATCAACTTTCTCTCTTCTCCCATCTCCATCAATACCTTTTCATTTGATTTCTTCTCGGTCCAGCTCACTCTTTCCATCTTTCGGTAACACCCCATCTCAAAAGCCTCCAAGTATTTTTCCTCTCTTTTATTTATAGTCCATGTTTCAGAGCCATACATTGATTGCCACAGTTCAAACATATGTACATAATATTCTTTTTCTTAGAGACATACTAATGTTATTGGATGTAAGGATTCTTTGTTTCTCTCTAAACGCTTTCTTCGCCATAGCAATTCTAGATCGTATTTCTCTGTAGCATTGTGCATCTTCTGTTATGGTTTTACCAAGATATTGGAATTGGAATTCCTGCTAGACTTCTTTCCCTTAAATGGTTACTCTTACACTGGTTGGTTCTTTGGCTATGATCATTGTCTTGGTCTTCTCTATGTTCACTTTCATGTCATAGATATCTGCAGTGTTGCTAATTTCATTGAGCATTTTTTGTAGACCTACCATGTCTGCTATAATGACTTGGTTGTCAGTGTATTTTATTGCCTCCAGTTGTTCGCCCTTTACGTTTACCCCCAGATTGCATTTCTTCATTGCTTCAGCCATCATCACCTCTGAGTACGCATTGAACAGGCCAGGTGAAAGTGGACATCACTGTCTTACCCCCTTTCTTATAGGTACCATGTCCGTGGGCCCTTTTAATAATGATATGATGGCCTTTTGGTTTGTGTATAGGTTCTGCATCTGCCGGAGGATTGGTTCTTCAATTTCGGCATTTTTGAGGATCTCAAAAAGCCTCTTCTACAACACTCTATCACACTACTTCTCATAATATATGTAGCAGATGTATAGGGGTCTTCCCTGATCTATCATTTTCTCCACAAGGAACTTCAATGTGCCAATTGCCTCTCTAGTGCCTGATCCTGTTCTGAACCCAAATTGATTATCTTTCAACAGTTCATCTATGTGGCTTGTTATTCTCTTTCTGATTATTGCCAGAAGGATTATCTACCGGGAGAGCATTTGAATCTCATTTTTAAACCAATACTATATGAGTTAGAGAAAAAAGTTTCTTACTGCTCTTATGATATATATTTCCCGTTTCAAGGCTTAGAGTATAAAGGGTTACGGGCAGCAACAAAGCCCCTTCACCTATCCTGGTTCATGGCCATCTCTCATATGGTGCTACAACTCTGGTTCATGGTCTGCATTTCAGCTTCTATGTTTCACCATCAAGCAATCTTAGATGTTTCTTTCTTTCATCTTCCGTCTAGGGTCCATAGCATGGGAATTCTGGAGATGGCACCTGTTTCTTCTTCTTCTTTGCCGTTCGTCCTGAAAAAGATGCTGTGACACATAGTTTACAGCGAGGATGTGATATCTGCACCTTTTGGCCCTACACATCTGGTTTCAGCTGGCTTCATGGGTACCATTCCACTATGATCCCTATTCTCTTAGCCAGATACTTACTTACTTTCCGTGTCCTAGGTCATTCATGCTACAAGTCTCCGGCAGGTTTGGGCAGATCATCAGATGGTCCTGGTCTTGTGTTACTCCACATTCGCATGTTTCATCATCCCCTGTACCCCCATCTTTTCAGGTTTTTCCTGCATCGTGATACACCAGTTCGAAGTCTATTTAGTGACTTCCACGTTGCGTAGGGCAGGAGATGTCCAGGTGCAGGTTCCTCCCGTAACTCAATCAAGGGGACCTGTGTCACCAACTTTTTCTGTCTCTTTCCGTCTATTTCCTTAACTAGGCTGTAGGGGCAAGGTTGACTGTAAGAAACTTCGTCTTGACTTTAGTCTTTGGCGCAGCACCTGATGTCCAAACATAGAGTGTCTTGGGTCATTTACCTGTTTCTCTATCTGACGCGACAGTTCTTTGTATCTCTGGTGGCGCTATTCCGATTATGGGGTATATTTTTTCAGTTGGTGTAGGTTTTAGGCTCTCATTTATTGCTGCATCTATATGTTTGACATGTGCAGATTTCTTCCAGACTGGTGCCGCATACTAAGCTATAGAGAAACACAAGAGTGAGTGCTGATGTTCTGAGAACATCTAGCTTTGCTCCCCATGATGTGCCAGTAAGTTTTCGTATGATACTATTTCTCGCATGTATTTTCTGTTTTGTCTCTTGACAATGTGCAGCCTGTTTCCGCTGCTTGGAGGTGAAAAATCGTCTTGATCAGTTCTGGTTAGCTGACTCCGATGCAAGCAACCACTTATAAGTCGCTGTCAGCTTACCCACTGTAAGCATCTTCAGCCACGCACTCTAGGTTCTACTATTAGGTCATGGCTGATTCAGTTCCATCATTAACAGATTATGGGAGTGTATATATCTTCGTAGTTGCTCTAATCAACCAGTTCTTGGTTCGATTGCATATTGGTAAAGACAACAAAAGAAAGCTGTGCATGGGGCTAGCAGCATCATATTTGGTGTAGGTATCCTGTAGGAGGTTATCTGTAATAGTAGTCCTATTTGCTGTAAGAAGGTACATGGAGAAATATGTCTATGAAAAAATCCTCTTTTATATGATATAATCCCTTTAGCTGTTAGCTCTTGACAGCATAATGTCTCCCGGATAAAATCACAGATCCTCTCAGTTGTGGTGATGTGTATGATGGGATGTGGTGGGAGCAGGCAGTTTCGCAGATCAGCTAGCCTTGGCACACAGTCAGGTGGAGCTCGACTGATTTCTCATGGTTGTGACAGAATCTGCAATTTGGTTCATGTCATCATCAAGTGAACTATATTTTCCTATGCCGGAACTAATTTCAAGATGGCATCGATTCCTGTCTTCTGCTTTGGTTCAAACTAGATTATTCCGCACACTCCCGCGGTATTTGCTGACGCTGTGTGTGGTCAGGTTCTGGTGAAAATCCCGTCCCTAATTCTATTCGATGTTTAAAAAAAAAAAATTAAAATTGCACTGCAATTCTGGCAAAACTAAGGCCTGTCTTTATTGAGACATGATTTGTCTTGCAAGATTAAATCTGTCACACTGTGTCCCAACCACATCTTGATGTTGTCTGTACCTCTGTCGCCCATTGGCTCTCTTGCCCTCTACTCTGCCCTCCAAAATCACCTGTAGCAGCCATGGCCAAAATATTTTTTTTTCTGCCTTTTATTTCCTTCAGAAGTATCTGTTCCACCTAGAGTTATTTCTGAACCTTACCATTTCCTTTCTTTCCAAGAAACTCGTCCAAATCTTCTGAATAGCCATATATAAAAGGCCTCAATACACTTCTCCATTTTCCTTGCATGGGTCAAAGTTTTTAACTTCATATAATGAAACTCTTCATCTTCTTTCTTGCTCGTTCTCAATCTCCCGCTACCAAGCCCTAAAAAGGACTTTGCAAGTAGCAGGATATAGTCCAGTGAACAGAAAGCATTGTGTAATAGTTTACAAATGGTCCGGCACATCCAACTTCAGCAGGCATTTTTGAGTTACGGGTTAGCCTTCCCTCTTCAACCCCTTCTCCTTAGTCAGTCTGATATCCAGGATCACCGCATATCACATAAGGGTTTTGGCAGCTTTGGTTCACTGGCTCTGACGCTAGCAGTCAGCTATGAGTCGTTGACCGCTGTAGCTCATGGCTGCTCAGCATCTTTATCCCATACAATAAAACTGAATGCACATAGCAAGTAATGATTCTCATTTTTAAGATCTGAGATATCTGTTTTGAAAGATTTGTATCTCTTGTGCTATTAATTGTATTTTTGGCCAGTGCAATTCTTTTAATGATCTCCCTTTCGCATTTGCTGAAATAAGTTGACGGAAGCCAAGGTAAACATAGCTTGACATTTGCTCCAGAATTTCTCCATTTATGTGGATGAAAGCTTTTGGACTTTCTTTCCTTTTGGTGAATACCATAACTTTAGTATTAATGATGGTTCATGTAGTGGGTCTATTCTAATCAGATTTTTGTTGAGATAAAACTGTTAATAGTAAATTATTTTAATGTATATGATTTGCATGGTCGGTTCTCAGTTTGAATATCAAACTCTGGCCTCTTCATGTCTTAGCTGGGTCAAGGAGATCTGGTATTGGCATAGAGTATAGACTATTGTATATATTTTGCCTGTCTGTGGTGCAACCCACTGATTTAGTCATTCCTGTCTATAGTTGTTTCTCAGGAAAATCAAAATGGTTTATAAGATAAGTATATAGATACTAGTTTATAGAATCAACTTCATTGCCGATGAGCACCCATATGTGCTCAGTCTCTTTCATTGCTGACAATAAATAAATATCTATAAAAATTAAAATAGTCTACAAAGTACAATGTAGCAATGCTCCCATGTTGGATAACAAACACTATCTATCATTATCAATGCTATTATTAACTATCAGTAGTATCAGTTAGAGTTTTAGAATATGCCATTCCAATTCATTCCATTGTGGTGGGTTAGAACTTAGATCTAGTCTTACTGTACTAACTAAAGTCTAAGTTAATAAGTAAGTTACTAGTACTACTACTAGTACTCAGTACTAGTAGACTAGTACATTACATTATGATTACTCAAACTGTGATTACACCACAGTTGACCACAGGTGGACCACAGTCCACACCAATATTAATAATTAATATTTCTAACAGTTGTATTTGTAATGATGTAGAGTCAATTTGAAAATGTTACTAAAGTGCAGCAGCATAGTTAAATAATTTAACTAGACCTATTATTTATAATAATTACATCATCATCATGTAGCATGTCCTTTGTAGAACGTCGCTCCCATCATAATAATTACAACAAGAGAAATTAAAATCCGAATTGTCAAATTTCAACGTCTGCTAGCTTACGTTCGTACGGACAGCTTAAAATTACGTAATAGTTTAGGAAGTTAGAAATAAAATACACGTTCAATCTGAAAGGGGCTTTTCTGCGAGAAAAAATATATCAATCATAAGTTTAATTAAACTCTATACTTTGTTACAATTACTCCTACCGCGATTTCTGCTCTTCTTCGAACAAGTTCATTTAGTTCCACCCGAGTATCCAGAATTTGACACTTGGACGCCATTTTTGAGCAAGTACGATTAAAAAATATACTTTAGATACGTGAAACGAAAGTTACTTGAGCTTTAAAAAACTGGAAGATGTGTCACAGGATATGGCGGAGAGTTTAAAATAAGGAGAGAGACTGATGTTTCATTAATATTATATACATGAAGTAGGTCTTCTATCTGTATTCTTTACTTTATTAATTCATGAGCCATCTGAAATATTGAAAGTATGAAAGCCATATTATTGGCATATGAGATTCAGACTGAGATGATTTACGCATTTACTGATTTAGTCAAGACTAAGACTTACTAAGACTAAGAGTAAGAGTTCAGTAAGAGTAAGACTAGACTAAACTAAAGAGTGTCTCGAAGTTAAAAACTAAAAAGTAATAACATTGTTTTACTCAAATTACTCTAACAGTTTAGTTGACTGTCGAGTCGTACTTTATTATCATATGACTAATTTACTTATTTAGGCCTTACAATCTTACATCACAAATAATGAAATATTAATATACAATTTGAAATATTGAATATATACTATAGTAATACTATATAGACTCTAAGTATATAACATTCTGCGACTACAGCTTAAAAATAATGTGACATACTATAGTAGTATAGTAACTCAACTTAGTTGAACTTACTTTTAATTTTAAGTAATATAAATGGCAATGGCATTTAAAATTAAATGCAGATCTTCACCAACGCTTCAATCAACAGATCACATATCTTATTATCTTTCTCTGCCGCAATCACATTCATCGTACGGGATGGATAATTATTAATACACTGGCTCACCAGACAGGAGATGTGTGGCAATGCCAATTGTATGTTATTGTAACAGAGCATCCATTCTTGAAATTACATGGAGTCATAAATACGAGGTGCCCTCTCGCATCACTAGGCATCGAAAACTAAGATGGCTTGGTCATGTTCATCTCATGAGATGGGAGATGGTTGCATACCCAAAGATATCTTCTTCTTCGTACGCTGTCAAACGTCAACCTGTATTTTTTCGAAAAAAGCAGCTGTCATCCTGAGGCTGTCGACACTGCCATAGAGCTTGTCTAGTGTTGCCACTGGTGATGGCCACATGTGCTTTCTCTGGTCCTCGTATGTCGGGCAGTTTTGCAGCAGATGTTCAGCGGTCATTTTCCCGGTACCACAATTGCATTCGTCAGTGCTACCTATCTTCAGTTTATTGAATAGATGATACCTCAGTCTGTTGTGGCCTGTGCGGAGTCTGAAGACCACGACCTGCTCTCTTCTGTTCAGCTGGTAATAGGCATAGTTTTTTGTGTAGCCAGTATGTTCTGTTTCCCATTTGGCCATGTATCTGGCCCTAATAAGCCTTTTGGACTCTTCGTAGGTCACACTAGAATCTGGTTGTATACCCAAAGATATATTCTATGGACAATGTCGGCTGACCACAGCTGAGGTTAAAATAGGTGTGTAATTGTAAACGTGATATATAGGCCCTGTACATAAGAATTAGTCATCCTGGGAAGACGAAACTGCAGACTGATCCAAGTGATGTGCCCTTTATGAAAATAAAGCTTTTGTGACACGGAGAAGTGAAATGGCAACGCCATTAGGAAAAAGAAAACTAAAGCTAAGTAGAGAGTTACCACACCAAGGTTTCCATCACGATCTTCAATCATGACTGAATAGGGCTACTATGTAAAAGAGATTATATTATAATAAAAACATAAATAGTCACTGAAGATTAAGAACTAAAGAGTTACAGTGAAGATATATAGGACATACTCATAAACATCACTGTAACCAGATATGCTGTTGATTGAATATTACAATTACAGGATAAGACAAAAGATGAAAAGAGTAGCCAATGAAAGCCTAGACAAGATAGTCTGATAATACTATGTAGTAGAAACAATTAAATATAGTATGATAATGATAGACAGAATTTAACCTGTCTGTCTAAAATACTCACATTGACAGTAAGCTGCAGTCCTGTCTATGTTCCTTATGAAATAAAAATGTTTAATATGAAATATTAATTTTAAAAGCTCTATGAAAATAATTGAGATACCAGCTCCAACGTGTGTCATGTGATAACAGCCAGTGTATCATGCATTGTATAGGATAAATACCAAAATAGTATAGAGATTATGTGTTTGTTTTGAAGTATTGTCACAATAGCAGGAACAGCTCAACACCTTCCACATGAGGTGTCTACAGCATATATTGAGGATTGAGTGGCAAGAGAGAGTGTCATATAATGTGATTTTACACTCCCAGCATGCATATGTTGTTGAGCCAACCTTTGATGGTTAGGGTACATTTACCGCATTGAAGATGACAGTCTGCCAAAGGATATCCTCTATCGACAGCTGGCCACTGGGGCCCCACACTGTGATTCAAGAAAGTATGCAAGAAAGACATTAAGTCATGCGACTTCCCACCCAAAAGCTGGGAAACGATTGCTCAGGATCAATCCGTTTGGAGACAAATCAGTTGAAAGGGGCATAGTGGCTGCCGACGCTCATAGTCACCATATGACTGCGAAGAAAAGGGAAAGATCGAAGAGACCTAGGAATACCAAGGCAAGCCCATCTCCTCTGCATGGGCTGGCACTCACGGATTGGCCTTTACAGTCATAGCAGACTGTGTTACAATGCAGGAGACAGAGCAGGTTATGCGCATGGTCTACAGAGACTGAGACTCCATTGATGGTGATGATGTCACAATGTAAGAAATAATGATAGTTATATCTATTTACTTGTTGCTGTTTTTCAGTGCATTTTAAAGACTGTATCTTGAATCTGAAGTTCTGATAATTTTTAGCACGACAAACTGATTTTAAGTGGGTTTTTTTTTAATAAAAAGAACTCCACACCTCAACAAGGGTAGAAGTGCTAAGTTGATTGTAAAGTATTTACAAAATACCTCCCGTAAGGGTAGCGGTGCAGTGATTAGGAGAGCTTTCTTCTTTTGACGTCTCACTTTCTACCGGTTTGTAGCCCACTGTTGTGGTACGTATTTGTATTCACCTCTCTTGTGGCCTGAGTAACATTTTTCCAGATTTTACCCCAGGTTTCATTTACGCTGTCTATCCACCTTTTCCTCAGTATACCTCTCGCCCTTCTTTTTGATGTTCACCTGTAGAAGGTTGCATGAACAATGTGGCCTAGTTGGATTCTCACAATGTGGCCAAACTAATTCATTCTCTGTTGCTCACTATACTGTAGGCAGGAAATTGGTCTAACCTTCTCCCGAATGCTCATATTTGTGATTCTGTCTCTTATGGTTCTGTTAGTGACCTTTCGTAAGCACCACATTTCGCAGATGGCTAACTTTCGTTCCTGTTCCTAGACCTTATTTAATGCCCGTGTCTGGCACTGGTAGCACAGGGTTGGTGTAAAGATTCTATTTATCATCTGCTTTTTTGGTTGGATGGAAATCTTGGGGAGTCTTAGTGGTGGAGACAGCTGGTATGTGACAGCGTTTGCCCTCTCATCTCAATCTCTCTGCTGAGTCTGCCATCCTCAGTAAAAACAGCTCCCAAGCACCTAAATTCTTGTACCTGCTTTATTTTTGTTTCATTCACATGAATATAAAGTGTGGTGTGATTTCTACCTATATACATTGCCTCTGTTTTTGATGTATTGATATTCGTATTGTACTTTTTTTGACAGTTCAAGTAAAGTGAGTCAATATGACTTTGTAAGTTTTGTTTATTGGAGTGGATCAAACATTGGTCATCTGCAAAGAGCAATTCGTTGGTACTTTCCTGTTCTGTATTTGCTTCCTGGATGATTTTATTCAAATAAGTGACAAAGAGAAGTGGTGAGAGAATACAATCCTGTCTGGCGCCTGATGAAATGGGGAACAACCCTGACATACCATATGTTGTTCTTACTGCACTCTTGCTGTCCTGATATAGGGTTTTGATGTTACTCAGGAGAGAACCTTAGATTCCATAATCTGCCAGGACCTTCCATAATTTACTTCTGTTAACGCAATCGATCGCCTTTTCTTGACCTATGAATACAAAGCTGTTGTTTCCATCATATTTTATAGACTGTTCGCTTATTTGTCTCAATGTAAATATTGTGTTGTGCAGCTCTTTCCTTTCCTGAACCTGAACTAATTATTTCCTAGTTGAGGTTCCAGTATCGGTCTTGCTCTTCTTTCTAGTAATTTTTCTTATATCTTGCCTATGTGGCTTAGAAGAGAGGTTTCCCTATATGTTTCACACTCTCACCGTTCGTCTTTATTTTTCCAGATGGGAACGATGATTGCTCGTTGCCAGTCTTTGTACCATTCTCGGCAGTTGTCCTGCAGGCTAGTAGCATTTCTGTTGTGATGCCATCTATGCTTGCTGCCTTATTTTTCTTGCTGTCTCACAGGGTCGCTATGACTTCTGATTTCAATATTTTTAAGCTGTGCTCTGTTTCATTCTCCATCTCGTTCATACTGTCCCGGGTTTAGCAACGCACTAAAGTATTCTCTCCATCTGTTTCTTATGTCTTGGCTGTTTGTGAGGGATTCTTTGGACTTGTTGGATTGAACTACCAATGGATTGAATTTTTCCTCTCTCGCTGTCATTGCTTCATTATGTGAAATTCAAGGAGAGAGCATTTAAAGTTCTAAATTAATATTTTCAACCTCAACTATGTTTTTCGCAGTTTTTGTTAACATTGACATGCCCAAATCAGCTTGAATATGACAATGCATCACATTTTCAAATAGAATATTGTTAGAACACAGTGAACACAATTAAATGCTATGCATATTCATTGTAGAATTAAATTACAGTAGCTTAATATAATGAAGCTTAAAGATAATAATAATAGTTGCCTATTGCAAGCGAAGATGGCAACAGCATTAGACTTGACTTGTGCTGTGAAATGTATTCTCTTATGGCTGTAAAGACAAATCCTGGAACAGCATACCCTGCCACATTCGGAGCACAGGATAGAGGTAGCACAGGATGCAGATTTTTCCTCAGTGTTTACTCCTGGAGCCTTTCCAGTAAAGAGATGACCCACAGGGCAGCAGGCATGAGACCACCAACAGGGTCACTCATACATAGTAACAGTATAATAATACCTCAGACAATCATACATGTAATATAATGAAAAATCATAAGAATAACACAATCATACACATTTTAAAATGCAATAAATGTTCTTAGTTGACCTGTAGTTATACAGGGGCAGATGCCTCTGTGTAGGTCCCAGCTCTGAAATGAGCTGTATATAGCCGGGAGAATGGTTTCCTGCTTAGCCGGCCAGGCTTGAGCAGCTTAATACTCCGCTGCATTGTGACAAGCGCTTATGGAGGGTGGTTAACCGATGAGCGAGTCCATCTCAATAGACTCAAACACTAGAGCAAAGTAAACCCCCAGTCTGTTAGGTGCCATATATGCTGCTCTTAACAAACTACCTAACCATGGCCGGTGTCATGCCATGTCACACAGTTAGTCGCCTTTTACAACATGCTCTCTGTGAGGCAGTGGTGCTATTCTTGTCCTTGTCATACACAAAGACCCCGGCTGACCACTCAGGCAATAAATTCAGCAATTATAAACACAAAGTAAACAGTTAAACCTCATCCTTGCACCCATAGTGGGTACACAAGTAAAGTATTACTATTAGAATACTGCTATAGAAATTAGATGGCTGTACCTTCTTGTGCACTCTACAATAGACAATTGAAAATGTTTGGTTTATTTTGAATTATGTTCTGAAAATGATTTAACCTTTAGATAGAGACTCTCTCAGCTTTGCCTTTTGTAAGGTTGAGCGACCAGTTCGTCCTTGCTGTTCTCTAACAGTCAGGTACCCATGTATAGCTAACAGGAATGAAGCATGCAGTACAAGAAAATGTAGTAGTTTGTCCATTTTGCTGTGTGACACAAATTATGTAGTGGCTTAGACATTGTGTAGTAACCATGTTAAAATTATGAAATCATTATTTTTAGTTGCCTATCACAATCGAAGATGGCAACAATGTCAAGCATGTGTATTCAGAGGTGTCCGTAAATGACTATACAGTCCGATATGAGTTTTACTGACTTCATTGCACGAAGGGAACACATTGACAGCGTCTGTGATTGGGCTGCCATTCATCCCATTTTTTCATGCAGCTCGCTTTTTCTGCACAGCAGCAAAGAGTCTTTTTTTTAATGTTGTAAGCACTGTGTGTAATGGCAGTGTGCCAGGCTGATTGGTTTGATGCAAGCAGCTCCCAGGAGGTGACATCAGTGAGAAAACTTTCCTGAGATACTTTCAGTCTTTTTTTAATTTCCTCTGTCTCCTCCTCCCCTTCCAAAAGCTTTTCCATGTCTTGAGCTCACCGTATAACAACTGCTTAGGCAGGCATGTGATCAATATGTTCATCATATCTGAGCTCTCTGCGGTAGTGTAAGGATGCTCGAGAACCGAGCCATGCTGAGGCTTCAGAGGTGGGTACTTTAAGTCAGTTCATGTGGGAATGGTTCGGTTTCCAACAAGTCTGCTTTCAATTGTCCACATTTCACATAGAAGTAAAATTCTTAAAAACACATTTATAAAGAGTACAAGAGTGTTACACATTTACAAAAATGTATTTAGTATTTGCACATTTAGGTCTTTTAAAAAAACTGATGGCAGTGTGAGCTACAGCTAGAATTACAGCATGTTATTGTTGTATAACTTGTGATATTTTTGTTGTCTACATTAATTTATCTTGATCATCTAATTTCGAGTCAGTTTGTTTGCTCAAGTGCTAATTACGTAAAACGATTCTTCTTCTTTATCAGATAAGAACAAAGTATGAGAAAACTTAGCACCACCTGGCACCATCAGAAGACACTACCTTTGAACCCACAGCTTCCTTTGAAACATAGTGAACATCTGCACCAAAATTGTGGCAAAAGGCGACTTGGAAGATTGCTAATTACTTCAGCATCAGTGCCTCTAACAACACCAGCAAATGAGGCTTCTGAAACTGTTACAGTGAGTGTTGTAAGACAGAAGATCAAGTTACTAGTTTAGCTGCATGTAATTATGTAACCTGATTTGCTCTTCTATTTCACCAATGGTTGACTTGCTTAATCTATAGTTTCCCATGGCACAATGTAGAGTTACAATGTATGCTCTTCGTCTATTTCTATTTTGGACCATCTCCTAAAGCTCTCTTTGTCACATGCCTGCTCGTGACATGCAGGTTCTGGTGGGGTACCAAAAGAGCTGATGCAGTGGCGGGACTGCCTTTGAACCCACAGCTTCCTTTGAAACATAATGAACATCTGCACCAAAATTGTGGCAAAGGCGGCTAACAAGATTGTTAATTACTTCAGCATGGCATAATGCAGAGTTGCAATGTATGCTCTTCATCTATTCCTATTATGGTGGGCCATCTCCTTAAACTCTCCGGGACATACTGGCGTCTGGAGCAACGAAAGAGCCCATGCAGTGACGGGATGAGCTGTGGCGAACAACAAGGTGATGACGAGAGACAGGTTTGACTTGATCAGGGCAGTTATGGATACTCTACAGAATGATGAAGAGACAGAAGGTGCAGAGGATGATAGATTTGGGAGTGACTAGGGGAGGGGTAAGAAAGTGTGTCCTGTCTGGAAAGGTCAGAAGAACACGAAATCAACACCTGATTGAGACTGAGTATATATACACTTGGCTGGCTGCGAGAACAGAGCACTTATGGGAATGTCCCCTGTGTGATGATGTTGGTTCCTAGAATCAAGAATCCTTAAAGCCCTGCTCATGAAACTCCAGCTGCACTTGCTTTCACTTCCATCTTACTTCGCCAGATGTTCTATTGGCTCTTCATTCATCTCTTCTCCTGTGGTTCCAGAGGAATTGAAACACTAGTCCAGTCAGGCACAACATACTGACCAGGACATTGCTTCAGGGTCAGGCACAATACGCTGACCAAGACCACAATCTCTATTACATGTAGCGTTCCCTGAAAATAGGCTATATTCAAGGCAGCCTGGCTGACGAGATGTGGATCAAGGTGATCCCCGCAGTAGTGAGCATCATGTAGATGAAGCCAAACATATCACAACCGCCTGGAGATCCGTGGTCCACCTTCATTAGCATGTTTGTAATGTGAGGAAAGCTACTACAACTCACCACTTAAAGTCCTTTTCAATGCGCACAAAGGAGTCAACTTACTCATTGTAGGCATTAAATAACAATAACAACCTGTGGTTCCAATCCAGCACATATCTAGTTGAATTGCCAGGCATCTTTCTTATCCATTTGCACTTTCCTTTCCCAGCTGATTTTGTTGTTGTCATTTTTTTAAACGGAGATCTCTGTTTGCTATTGTTTCTGGTTATTTAACATTATGAAAAGTCGTTCAAACTGGATGAAAAAAAGCTCTTGCCGCACGGAGAAGTGAAATGACAGAAAAGGAAAGAAAGGGAAAACCAAAAACTCAGTAGTTGGTATGACAAGTTTACATCATCATATAGTCGGTCATGACTGAAAAGGACTACTACAGGCAAGGAAAACCCTAACTCACGTCTCTGTTCATGCCCCTGAAAACGGGCTGTGCCATAACAGTCTGGCCAACAAAGTGAGCTTACTGAGGAATTTCAAATTGCACTACAATCAAGAGGACCCAGACTATTTTCTCAAGTATTTCTCAGGATATAAGAAGAGCCACTGTAACCCACTCCTGAAGTAACGTCAGGAGTTAACTCAACTCAGCTCGAGTAACTTCAAACAACAGCAACAAAGTGGTTACTACTAAAATGAAATATGAAAAGAATACATCTGTTGAGAAAAATCTGCAGCCTTGATGTAATACTTTTAGTTGTATGCCATATTTCAAAGCCATAAAGTAGAACCAATCTTACATTGGTGTTAGACAAATGAATCTCGGCTTTCGTTAAATCCTAGTGTTAATATCTTGGTTTGTTTCTT
Source organism: Ariolimax columbianus (assembly GCA_036924085.1). Taxonomy (NCBI): domain Eukaryota; kingdom Metazoa; phylum Mollusca; class Gastropoda; order Stylommatophora; family Arionidae; genus Ariolimax; species Ariolimax columbianus. Next base: position 60,028,891 of record JAVGWX010000011.1, read on the forward strand.
GGTCTTTGTTAATGTTGCTTTCCAAATAGATAAAACTGTTCATTTCTTTAATTTTTATTTAAATATTTATGGGGTCTTCTTGTTTGGTAATTATTTCCATCTCTTTTGCTTTTTTCACATTGATCTGCACTCCAACTTTTTCTACTTCCACTATTAATCTATTTTTTCTTTCTGTATATGTTCAGCAGACACAGAAAATGTACAAAATCAAGACTGTGTACTGGGAGTATAAAGAACATATCTTGTTGCATGTGTTTTCTGCTGGACTAACACTCATTATATACCTTGTCATAAAGTCTCATACTCCAGATTTACTTGTAAAGCTTTATAGACCAGAAAAGTTGGAGAGAAAAAAAGACTTAACTGTAAAATCTGAAATGTAATTAAATTACTATTTCATTCTCATGTACAAATTCTGACATGAGAGAAGATTCAATATTGTTTCTAAACTGGTACTTTAAAAATATAGTTGGAATTACTCAATTATTTTTCATTGTATTTTCTGATCTCATGAAAAATATTATTTCAAAACAATTGGCTCTACATTTTCATCTTGTCTTGTTTAAAAATGAAAAAACTCAGCTAAAGCCTTCTCCTTTAGACTTTGTTAATAGTAAGTTATTTTAATGTATATGATTTACTAGAGTATATAACACTGAAATGTATATATCTTATTATTCTAAAACAATTCTTCAGACTGCCTCTTGCACAACAGATGAAGGAAACAGTGGAGACCCTCCATCTTCCTTTCTATCAACATTTTCTATGGACAGTGACTTCATAAAAGAGCTGGAGAAAGTGGAATCAGCTCATAGCAATGGAATTCATAAATCACAGTCAAAACTAGCCAGTTTCTCAGCATTAAAGAATGAAACACTCAAGGAAAAAGCAAACACTGAAAATGTTATTGTTAAACCTACATTAAACAGCCCTGGTTGTGAGCTAGTTGGCAAACGGAAATATATTAAAGCATCTGTAGTTTCATCACACTTCAATATAATTTGTGGTGAACAGCCACTGAACCACAATCATAAATCAGAATTAAATTCAACTGTAAGCCCTACTAGTAGTCCTGTGGATAAGCGGCCAAAGCACTCAATAAATGCAGCCAAGAGTCACAAATTAAGCAACGGTAGCAGTACAAATAGAAACTTCTCTTGCAAATCTCCTGTGTTTTCTGTCCCAGTAAAAAGTCATAATGCAGATGCATCATCAGTAGCAGCAGCTGTCATTAGTGCAAATGATGCATCGCCTTCCTTAATAGGTAATTATAATGGGGATGACAGTTTTAATTTCCCAGACATTAGTTTCTCACCTTTGTGTTGCTCTCAAGATGGAGATTTGTTTGACATAAGGGAACAGGAAAGTCCCCAGTTGAAACATTCTATATGTAGAGATTTACTAAACAATACTGATCACCATAGCAATGAAGCAGATGTCTCCTCACAACGGCAGTTGATTATTGGCTGCATAAATTTAGATAATGCAGTCACAAGGCAGCAGGAAACTGAAAATATTAATTGTAATAGTGGTTCTAACTCTGAACTGATAATGGAGACTGAGAAAAGTATATCTTCAGTTTTAAGTCAGAAAAGATTATCTCATAATCAGTTCCATTCACCTGATTCGACCAAGAAAAAGGGTAGACAATCTCAGAATAAGGAACTTTTTAAAAAAGTTAAAAAAACAATACCCTTTGGTAATCAAGCAAATACAAGTAAATGTTTAAAAGACATCAATATGCAGTTAAATGTTGTTCCTGGGAGTTTTATTGATTGTGAAAGTGATCAGATAAGTAAAAATACAACACTGAAATCTTGTAGAACCAATGAAAGTCAACAAACAAATGTTAATATTGGTGGTCATGATAGCCACAATTTTTCTGGCTCAGAAAGCCCTGATGACATAATTTCTAGAAACATTACTCCAGAAGTGAGATCAGATTTCAAGAAAGGTGAAATTCACTTGTCCTCAACAGTAAATGCAGTTAGTTTCCAAGAGAAATCATTTGGTAAGTATCAATAATGTAAAGTTTTCTTTGAACGCTTGCTTGAAATGTCATGGCACAATTTTTAGCACCTTCAATTTTTCATGAGTCATTATGTTCGTCAGCTGACATCCATGATTCTTCTTCTCTAGATCCCTGAAAAAAGAAGCTTTAAGTTTTGTTATATCACTGTCATATATCACTGGGTATTGTTTCTCAACCCCTACGAAGAGTCCAAAAGGCTTATTAGAGCCAGATACATGGCCAAATGGGAAATAGAACATACTGGCTACACAAAAAATGATGCCTATTACCAGTTGACCAGAAGAGAGCAGGTCGTGGTCTTCAGACTCCGCACAGGCCACAACAGACTGAGGTACCACCTATTCAATAAACTGAAGATAGGTGGCACTGACGAATGCACTTGTGGTACCGGGAAAATGACCGCTGAACATCTGCTGCAAAACTGCCCGACATACGAGGACCAGAGAAAGCACAATAGGTCATCACCAGTGGCAACACTAGACAAGCTCTATGGCAGTGTCGACAGCCTCAGGATGACCGCTGCTTTTTTCGAAAAAATACAGGTTGACGTTTGACAGCGTACGAAGAAGAAGAAGTTTCTCAACCTGTCATTACAGCAGACACAGCTATTTCGCACTCAGCAGGCTTTTGATCTATGTATAGCAAGATGTGGAGAGCATACTATAAGCATAGCTATAGCAATTGTTTTGTCATAACAAATTTGTTTGTTAGTGGAGATGGAAGCAGAAACAATTCTACAAATAATAAATATTTACATTACTGCACAGTTCCCTCACACTATTTCACTTTGTTCACTTCTTTCCTATCATTATTATGGGTTATGTCTTTTGTAGTAATAATAAACACTTAGATTATAACATGACAATTTACAGAGAACCTCCAAGTTACACTTGATCTTATCACTATTTCCATTTGGCTCCTTATGAAGTATAGACTTACCACTACCGTTGACCCAGTACTGAAGGCTGCATGTTGTGTGTTCTTCCAATGGTGGTTTCTGTAGTTATTTGTTTTACATAATGAGGTTGTTAGCTTCCCTCTTTGGTCATCTATTATGACAACCTTGGTAGGCTGCACTGCAGTGGTCCTATTCTTTGCAGCCCATTATCCACACAGGCAACCACTGCACTGCACATATGGCATATATATATATATATAAGGGCTCCATTCAAAGTTAGCTTATAAAGTTAGCTTTCTAAAACTAAGTAACCAAAGCAGTTACAAAGACAAGTACTTTTAAGTACTAAGAAAACACACTTGTCTTTATACTTGTTTTTGTGTTGGGTGCGCTGCTTTGTTTTTAAATTTACTGGACTCTGATTTTTTTCATTTTCTGTTTACCTCGTCCTCCATTTTGTTGTATTTGGGAATATTTTGATAGATGTTGTCAATGGTCTATCCACCAAGAGGTGCTTCTTTTTATTCTATTGTCCTGTCCGTGCCATGACGCGGATGTGTAGATTTCTTGTTATCACCAAGTGGGAAGCTTGGGCTTCCTGAGTATTTCAGAGACACTCGATTCACCTGCGTCGAGGTCGGCGCCTTGCATGTGGACTGGAGACCTGCATATGATATGCTTTCGCCACAGGCTGGTTATAATGCATCATCATCATGGAGCATGTCCTTTGTTGAACGTCGCTCCCATCACAGCCCGTCTGAAAGAAACTCGTTCCCTAGACAAATCTCCAGCCTCCGCCAAAGTCATGCCTGTGCATTCCTTGATATCTTGGTGCCATCATCATCTCGGTCTACCCCTGATGTAACCAAAGTATTACAATTTTCTGGCATGATTGAATTGATAAACCAGTTCTCTTTTATGTTCAACTCTTGTCAAATGTGTACATTGGTCCTTCTCTCAATCCAGAGTATTCTGAGGAACTTTCTGTAATATTTTTATTCAAAGGACTCAGTTCTCTTTCTAGATGAATTCTGACTAAATGACCAAACTACTTGATTTCTTGGGCATCAATGCAGGCATTAACTGGGTTTGCCCCCATTGTCTACCTCAGTGTTGCGGATTGGGTCATGGATGGTCTTTCACAGCTCTAGATCTCATTCTTATGTGTTTCCAGCAAGAACCAAGATTAACATTGGTAACACAATGTAGGAATGAACAGTGCATTTATAAGCCTCCTCTTAGTTGAAAGAAGCACTCTATGGTGTTTAAAAAATCGGTGCAATTTGATACCGGACACTGTTCACTTTCTGAATTCTCTGTCCATTCTGCTGTTATTAGTGAACATAATAATTAGGTATTTGAACTTCCTTACTTGCTTGATATTATGGTCACTTCTTTGGAAACTTCTCTGCACGGATCGTCTTCCAAAAGAGCTTCTCTATTTACTCCAAATGGCAAGAGAGCAAGCGGTGGTTAGCGAAAAAGGTACAAGGACACACTAAAGAGATCACTGATCCCGTGCAGTATTAACCACGATGACTGGGAAAGAATCACACTAACTGGCACAGAACTATTGCTGAGGGTGTTCAGAGACATGAAGCAATAATAATAGATGAGACATCGAGAGATGATCAGTCCACAAGTCAACTCACATCTACCCTTCTTCAACCCCAGTGGAAGGAGGTGTCTTATTTTCCTGTACAAAGTACAGTAGACAATTCAAGGCTTAGATTGGCTTATTTAGCCATCTTCGAACTCATGAGAACGTAACAAACACAACACAGAATGGAGGGGGGAGGGGTATTCCTGAGCCTAACAAATGGTAGAAAAATAACACTGTCAGTGGCAACTGGAAAATTCTCAAGCAATTTCAGAGTGGAGGCAGAGACACTGAAGGCTGCAGTAAAAGCAATGCTGACAGGCGAAAGCAATGAAAGCCAGATAGTCCTGTTTACAGATGCCCTGGGCGTGGTTACGGCACTAAAAAGCCAGAAAAATACTGAACTTAATGATTTAAGAGCAGTACTCTGTCAACTATGCCAGTAGTCCGCACCAAAAAGAGTAGTGGTACAGTGGGTTCCATCCCACTGTAACATCCAAGGCAACGAGGATGCAGACAGACTGGCAAAAGAAGGTGCAAGACTACCACAACCAGATTCTAGTGTGACCTACGAAGAGTCCAAAAGGTTCATTAGGGCCAGCTACATGGCCATATGGGAAACAGAACATACTGGCTACACAACAAATGATGGCTACTTCCAGCTGAACAGAAGAGAGCAGGTCGTGGTCTTCAGACACAACAGACTGAGGTACTATCTATTCAATAAACTGAAGATAGGTGGTACTGACGAATGCACCTGTGGTACAGGGAAAATGACCGCTGAACATCTGCTGCAAAATTGCCCGACATATGAGGACCAATGAAAGTACATGTGGCCATCACCAGTGGCAACACTAGACAAGCTCTATGGCAGTGTTGACAGCCTCAGGATGACAGCTGCTTTCTTCGAACAAATTTAAGTTGACGTCTGACAGCGTACGAAGAAGAAGAAGAAGAACTCATGAGAACAGTTTACAGGGAATGCTGACAAAGTGGTCCTCATCGATTACGATGGACAAACAACATTAATTGATTAGTCTGAAATTAAGTTGTCTGTATTTTTTTTTAAATTCCAGGCAGTGTCAGCTTGTCTGTTGACAAGAGACAGCTGAGCTCATGGGGACTACCAGAGCCTGTCCTAGAAGCATATAGATGTCAAGGAGTGCAAACCATGTTTGAATGGCAGACAGAGTGCTTGCTAACTGGCAATGTTCTGGGTAAATAGCTATAATTACTATATTGCTTGACACTAATGATGGTAGGGGAAATAATGGGTGTTTAGAGGCTGCTTACCTTTACCGTATTAGAGCAATGTGCTGGAAATTTATATTTTACACCTCAATAGACCTAGGCCCTACTAGGGTTTGAACCTGCATCTCCAGACTAAGAGGCATATATCCTCATGCTCTACCACACCCACTGCTTAGTATACTGCTATGTTATTTGTTCCCAGAAGGAGGTAACTTGATCTACTCTGCTCCAACAAGTGCAGGGAAAACACTGGTAGCTGAATTACTCATCCTTAAGAGAGTGCTTGAGTCCAAAAAGAAAGCGTTGTTTATCTTGCCATTTGTGTCAGTGGTTCGGGAGAAAATGTACTCGTTGCAGGTAATAGTAATTGTTTTCCGTTATGTCGTCTTCAACAAATACACCCTAAGTCATCCTTTCCTGTGCCATCCTTTCTAACTCAGTTCATGTCCTCCCTGTTTCTTTTGTGTTTGTTGTAACCTATCTTTTCCATGTGTGTTTTAGTCAACCTCTACGTCTCTTCCCCTGTGGATTCCAGAACAGAGACTGTCTTGTAATAATAACGGCCGGGATCAAGATGCCGAGCAGCGCATGGGCTGCAATGGTCATCAACCCATAGCTGACTGCTAGCGTCAGGGCCAGCAAACCAGAGCTGCCAAGACCCTTCTACCCTCCACACGGTGATCCTGGATAACAGGCTGCAGCAGGGCAGACTGGCTAAGGAGAAGGGATCGAAGAGGGAATGCTAACCCAGTACTAAAAAAATGCTTGCTGAAGTCAGATGTGTTGGATCGAAAGGTGCAAATATCGCAGTCAAGCTGTAAATTATGACACAACACATTCCGTTCTCTGGACTGCATTCTGCTACTTAAGTCCTTTCAGGGCTTGGTAGCGGTAGAATGAGAACGAACGAAGCCAAGCCATAATAACAGCCAATCTCAATGTATGTTCTATCCAGCACTAGCGCCATCTCTTCACATCAAGAACCACTGATATCTGTTCGATCCTTTCCCACAGTTCCACATTATGACTTTATCATACCATTTCAATCCCTCTATTTGATGTAGGCACATATTCCTTAACTTTTCTCGAAGTAGCTTTATTTTTTGTTCGCCACATTACAGGACAGAGGCCGCGGTAGCGTAGTGGTTAGTGCACTGTTTCCCAGTGTACAAGATTTATGTTGGTAGCTGGCTATAAGAATGAAGATAACGATAATATGTATGGATACTAAATTAACTTTTCTATGAATAGGCATGTAAAAAGAAAAAACATTTTTTTTTTTAATAAACATGAAGGAAAGAAATTTAAATTTATCACAATATTGCTTGTAGTAGAAAGGTTTTCAAAGAATATGCTCAAGAAGAAATTTCAATAATGTGGACATAAAGAAACACCAATAAAAAGGTTAAAGAATATGCATTTAAAAAATCAGCTTTTTTTTGTTTGTTGTAAAAATCATCATTATGTATCAAGCTCAATAGTGTTTGCGATCATCTTTCACCAGAGCTTACTGTTAAAGTATGACCTGTCTTCTCATTATATTGCATTCTACTGATAGCTGTCTAGAAATTTCCAACAGGGTTTATCAATTAGGCCGTTGACCATCTTTTGTTACCTAGCAATTAAGCCTTACGCCCATTACTGTTGATCAATTTTGCTGTTGACTCTCTTTCATTCCCTGATAAACTGTTTTTCGCAACAATTTTATCAGCTGTCATAATGTGCTTTAGCCATACTCTTCCCTGCCTTTTCATTTGTTCATTCACTCATCTCTATTATGATCCTTACAAAGCAAGCATGAGGCCATCACTGTAGAAGTTTCCTTACAGCCTGCATCAAATGACTTCTTATGGGCTTACAGTGGTGTTTTGTGAATCAATGTTTTTTGCATTATGAAATTGTTACCCGATACACAACTCTCGATAAACGTTTTTTACGGCATATATGCAAGTTAGGAGTGTTGAGAGTCTGTGCCAGTTACTTGCTAATAATTTACTTGTCTTTTCAACAGAAACTATTCCAAGATGCTGGCATTAGAGTAGGTGGCTATATGGGAAGTCACACTCCACCAGGTGGTTTTTCGCGTGTGCATATTGCTGTGTGCACGATCGAGAAAGGCAATGGTCTCATCAACCGACTTATGGAGGAGGGCAAATTAGGAGAATTAGGTAAGCAAAATACCTTGCTGTCCGTTTATAATATATATGCTATCATTAGTTTACCTGGAGTTTATTCCATTGTAAGGGGAGAGGAGACTAATGTCTGGTCAGGTAATGTTCAATCCATTGAAAAAAATGTAAGCAATCAGTTACTTAATTTTCTTTTTAAGTGACCCATTAGTATATGAGTCTAACGGTTCTTCCATCTTAACCATACAGAAAAGAAGCAATCAGTTTGTTTGTTTTATTTTGTGTAAGTTAACAGTAGTTTCTGTTGAGTATGGTTTGTGTGATTTTGATCTGATCTGAGCCAAGCCGCATAATATCCAACATTTTCTATTTAGTTCAGTCCATTTGCAATATGAGAAAACAATTAGCATCTTATATTTAGATCAACCCATTTCATTAAATGAGAGAGTGTTTGTGAACTTCTATTTGGATCAGTTTATTTCAGTACATGAGAAACTAATTTTAGCATCTTTTAAAAAGTGCTCAGTTCTTACAATTTTGCCTTAGAGAGTTCCAGTTAAAGCACCTCAGACATGTGGCAGCAACTCTATATATATCATCCATGATTCACCATTTTGAAAGGTGACAACATAATTTACTGTCCTACGGATTTCGTAATAAATGAACTGTCGTAAATTACATCTTTGTTTCTTCACTATTCTTTCTTACAATTGAATTTTAAAATTGTTGTCTGGAAATTCTGGTAATCTCAGTTCTATAATTTTAACTTTCATTTTTTCGCAGGATGTCTACAATCTTCTATTAGCTTGCATCCATTTTGTGTATGACATGATTCTGAGTAACTTCTATCAGTCAAATATTAGCCACATAAAATAACTCATCTATGACATAACCCACAATGTATGTTCTATTTATCTTGTTAGGTGCTGTGGTGGTAGATGAGCTGCACATGGTTGGAGATTCCCATAGAGGCTACCTGCTAGAGCTCATGTTGACCAAACTGGCATACATTGCACAAAGGTTCAGTAGAATAGCTCCTACCTTCCATCTTATCTGCACTGTTCTTATCTGTGACTGCTAGTTATCAAGGGTTTTGTTTTATATTTCTGGGTTACTTTTGTTTAAAAAAAAGATCCATATTGCTTTTAACAATATTTGATCTTCATAGAATGGTTGTTGTAGAAGTCACTCATACTTGCTTACTTGAATTCACTCATACTTGAATTAATTAAACTCTTAATGATGTCTCTTTGGTAATGGGTTATAGTGGTTCATCTTAAAACCTAAAGCATACTTGAGAAGGTGGACAGGATCCTCCAGGCTGTAGTGCAATGCATGGCACCTCAGTAAGCTCACCACAATAGAGATTACAACATCAATTCCCACCTCCTTAGCCAGACTTATTTGACATAGTTGTTTCCAGTGAACACAATCGTAGATGGGAAGTGGGGTTATGAACAATGTTTTTCACCTGACACTGATTTCTCTTAGAATCCCATAGAAAGGTTGTAGAAATGTTTTTCTCTGTTTAAAAGGGTATATGACAGCTCTACTTTGAAATGACATAATATCTGAATATCCCATTTAGGTGAGAATATCTTCATCTTTGAATTGATGTTTAGAAACCACGAAGATAAAGTAGCTAATATTTTTTTTAAATATCCATACAGCTTTGGATGAAGTTAATAATAAAATATATGGCGTCTGTTGCTGTCTTGATGGAATTTAAGGTGGCCCATCTCCGTCTGGCAATCTCATGTTTCATGTTGTTCTCCATGTTAAGGAGCCTTACATTTAATGTTGAATCTTATAATAAGAAAATCTTCATAGTTCTTAACAGGTTAAATTCTGCGAACATATTATTTCATGTTAGAGTGGGCGGTGGGGCTAAGTGGTTAGTGATACAGCTCACTAACCAAGCTTGTCTGGCTTGGATTCTCGAAAAAGCAAAAATATTTGTGCTCAGGCTTTGGTGAATTTGGCCATTATGTGCAAAACACAGTGCAACACATTTTCGAAGGGGGAAAAACGTCTTTTTTGTATGTTATATGTAATCATCACTACCCTCTACAGCTCATTCCACGTTATATTATTTTACCATCACACACTTTTTCACCTCATTTCATGTTATATTTTATAATCATTAACATACTCACCTCATTCCATGTTATATTTTATCATCACTAACATCCTAACCCCATTTAATCTTATATTTTATCATTGTTAACATCACCTCATTTCATGTTATATTTTATCATCATTAGCATCGCCTCATTTCATATTATATTTTATCATCATTAACATCACCTCATTTCATATTATATTTTATCATCGTTAACATCACCTCATTTCATATTATATTTATCATCGTTAACATAACCTCATTTCATATTGTATTTTATCATCACTAACATCTCATTTCATATAATCTTATATTTTATCATCATTAACATCCTCAACTCATTAAATCTTATATTTTATCATCACTAGCGAAGTACTCAGATATTGCCTAGGATGTTTATGAAAGTTGTTCATTTCCAAAACTTCTTCTCTGTGCCCTTGCCCTCACTTACATTCCCATTGCGTTCCCTCACCACCCTCCAACTGGCCCATCTCACCCCCCTCAATCCACATATCTCTTCCCTCATGCTTCCCATCTACAACCCCTCTCAATCTGTCTATTTCTTTATTTCACAGACTTTCACATGTAATTTTATGTAACATTTTGTCAGAAAATCTCCACAATTCTTTTTATGTTGAATTTTATGATTTTCACACCTCATTATTTGTTATATTTTATAATCAGAATATTTTCTCTTTTCATTTGTTATGCTATTTTGCTTCATCTCAAATATTTACACCTTAATGAATGTTATATTTTCTGATCACAAACTGTCACACCTTATTATATGTTATATTTTCTGACCACAGACTATCACACCTTATTGTATGTTATATCTTGTGATCACAAACTATAACACCGTATTATATGTTTTATTTTGGAATCTTTTATTGAAGGACAAAAGATGGATCTTCAGACTGTCAGGTACAAATCATTGGTATGAGTGCAACTTTGCCCAACCTGTCCTTACTGTCCAAGTGGCTGAACGCATCGCTGTACTGTACTGACTTTAGACCTGTCCCATTGACTGAGTACATTAAAGTGGACAGCAAACTTCTAAATGGGCAGCTGATTGTCCAGAGGGAGATACCAGCTTTATTGATCTCACCAGACGATGCAGACCATGTGATTGCTTTGTGCATTGAGAGTGTAAGTGATGGACATGGAGTTTTGGTGTTTTGTCCCACAAAAAACTGGTGTGAGAAGCTTTGTGAGGCAATTGCCAGGAGGATATACACACTTCAAGCCCAAAATAGGACAAAGGAAAACAATGGTATGTATATGTATATATTCACATGTAACTATTTATATAGGAAAGAAGGTGTGCATGTGGGATACACTGGTATGCATATATATATATATATCCTTTCATGTAAAAACGGTCGTATGAACGGTTATTGATTATTTTATGACACTATAAGATGAATGATATTTATAACATTTTTGTGGGTAAGTTTGGTAACTACTGTAACAAAAAACTATAATTATATATATTTTTAATCCAAATCGAAAGTCCGAAGGTAAACACATCCTTATATATATATATATATATATATATATATATATATATATATATATATATATATATCAAAACCCTCTCAGCTCCCAGTGGAGTATTGGCCTTGAAATACATATCAAGTCTCTCTGTCCTGGGACAATTGTTCCAGTTCTGATCGTGTCTTTCCTCATCTCTTTAAGTTAGTTTCAAGCAGTACCCCTTATATGATACAGGGGTTAAATCTTAGACAGCAAAAAGCACTCACTAGGCCTGTCTATATCCTAGGCCAAGACCAAAGTTCAGGAAACCCCAGCCCACTAGATACTACACAAGTCATTCCTCAGCGCCAAAAGTCTTCCCCTGACCTACGAGGCGCAGAAGAGGTCGTTCTAGCACAGTATAGCTTTAGCATATAACAACCTCCGCTTTCGACGAGGCCTGGAACCACTCCGCAGCAGTGGGTCAAGGATGTGACTGACCCTTCACAACGGGCCTCTGACACATACGCAAAAATTATTATTATTATTAGTAAATGAGTGAATAATTAGATTTCTTGGTAATCCAAATTAGAAGAAATTTATAAGTCAACTTCCAAAAAGTAGGCTGCATGTATGTACAATATTATCTTGTAATGCCTGTAGGTGGTGTATCAGGTAGTACTTCAGTGGGAGTCAACATGTATATACAACATTGTCTTGTACTATCTGCAGATGGTGTATCAGGTAGTACTTCTGTGGGAGGTGTAAGGGTCAACTTGGACAGAAGCAGTCTGATGGAGACAGTGGAACAACTAAGGAGAAGCCCAGTTGGCTTGGATTCCATGCTAGGAAAATGTGTTCTTAATGGAGTAGCATACCATCATGCAGGTAAAGCGGAAGTACTGTCACTTTACCACCTAACCATAAAAAGTGCCTGTCACTTTACCACCTAACCATTAAAAGTGCCTGTCACTTTACCACCTAACCATTAAAAGTACCTGTCACTTTACCACCTAACCATTAAAAGTGCCTGTCACTTTACCACCTAACCATTAAAAATCCCTGTCACTTTGCCACCTAACCATTAAAAATCCCTGTCACTTTGCCACCTAACCATTAAAAATCCCTGTCACTTTGCCACCTAACCATTAAAAATCCCTGTCACTTTGCCACCTAACCAATTAAAAATCCCTGTCACTTTGCCACCTAACCATTAAAAGTACCTGTCACTTTGCCACCTAATCATTAAAAATCCCTGTCACTTTGCCACCTAACCATTAAAAATCCCTGTCACTTTGCCACCTAACCATTAAAAATCCCTGTCACTTTGCCACCTAATCATTAAAAGTACCTGTCACTTTGCCACCTAACCATTAAAAGTACCTGTCACTTTGCCACCTAACCATTAAAAGTACCTGTCACTTTGCCACCTAACCATTAAAAATCCCTGTCACTTTGCCACCTAACCATTAAAAGTACCTGTCACTTTGCCACCTAACCATTAACATTTAGTATGCCAACATGAACTGACAGTGGACAGACTCGACCTACAAATTCGAAATTGAAATAACAAAATTGTTTGCACGTAGACCCTACCCATAGCCATTTAAAAAAAATGCTAAATACGTCACGTCCATCTACACACGTATTTTTGCAGGTAAAAGTTAGATAACAAATGGATTTTGAACAATTTTTTTTCTTATTGCACCGATTTGAGCAAGCCGACTTTTTGCGAAAGGTAGAGTACGTTGTTGGGAAAGATTTTTATCGAGTAGATCTGTTTATTTTGTTTGTTTAGATGTAATAACTTAGTTTGAATTGGAAACTAACAGTTGTGTCGATATTGTAAACACAGTATCGATATGTTGTGTTTCCCATGGATTTCTATCGGAGCGACTAGGCCTAGCTGTTGAGTCCAAATATTTTTTGGTTTTCCATAAATTTTCACCTTCATCTTTTTTTATCTCAGAAACTAACAAACACACAACAAAAATAATAACATCCACAAGTTCTTTATTCAATTATGTCTCTACACACAAGAAAATTATATTTATTGACAAACAGAAAAGTTGCAAGCTTTGAAAGTCAACTACCGTAGTGAAATATAAAGTTGTGCAAATTCACGCCAAAAAATGTTTGCATGCTAAAGGTTAAAAGTGCCTGCCATCTAACATTAAACAAATTTATGTTTTGGTTGTCTCCCTCCATTATTAGAATTGGGGCTTGTTATTTAATGCCCACGATGAATATGTTTACTCTTTCGTGTGTTGTGAAAATGGCGTTAAGTGGTGAGTTGCAGTAGCTTTACTTACATCATGAGCATGTCGATGAAGGTGGATCAGGATCCTCTAGGCAGTTGTGCTATTATTCCCTTCATCTGTGTGACACTCAGCTTATTAGCTAGACTGCCATGAAAGAGTCTGTTTCCAGGGAGAACTGTATGGAAGTGATGTGGGGTCTTGATCTTGAGTGTGTTTTGCCTGACCAGACATTAGTCTCTTCTCCCCAGAAAAGGGTCTTAGGGTCTGCAATTTTTTCGTGTTTTATGTACCATCGTCCCTGAATTTTGTTAAACCAATTAAATTAAAAGTAACATATACTTACTATATCAGTTAAAATTATTATTTTTTGTTTACCCAACTTGGCATGGATAGTTATTATCTTAAGTGTTCATTTATATCATTAACCTCTTAAATGCGGAGATTGCCTTAAGGTGCAACCAGATATGTCCATTTTGCAGACACCCTTAGTTGTTGAAATTTGTGTCCAATTGACGTCGATTTTTGTGTAGATTACATCTGGCAAAGATGGCGCCGTAACTGGCTGCGAGTCTACATTTCTCTACTGTTTTGGATCATTATGGATGCCGCCAGACCACGGATTTGCCTGGAATTCACACTAGTCGACGACTTACACTTGTGTTCACGGATACGTGGAATTGTTTTCCGTCTGGACTTGTTATTTCGTTCTTTTTTTGTGATTTCTTCCATCCGTTTATCCTGGTCTGGACGCCAGCTGAATCGCGCTACGCTTAAACTAGTTATACCTGTGTCGTATCTCACGGGTTAGTTCTGCCGGTTCACCTTTACGAATTTGGCGTGTGGGAATTTTAGATGCTACTATGATGAACTGAATACAGCTGGGAGAGATGCCAGACTCACTCACGCGCTGAGTGTTGTCCATACGACCTCTTGTGGTTATCGAAAAGGCACGACAAACTGCGTTAGATGCCTTCCCACCTTTCTACCCTGCGGGTTACATGTTTACGGAAAGGCTTCGGTGGTAACCCTGAGGCAAAATCTGCATCCTATGCTATCTCCAGTCGTCTCGATGAATGTCTTGCCACTAGCAAAAGGTAGCTTAGGCTCTGTGAGTGAGGTTGACAAAAGGCGCAGTTTCTTCCTCACTTTAATCCAAATCACAGCGCAAGTCACCCATTTCAGTGGACACAGCAAGAGATATGACTGTCCACACGGCTAAACAAAGAGAGTGGTCTTCATCACTTGTGATGGACAAAACATTTTTAAAGTTACAAATTTAGCCAATCCTGGCATTTTTCAAGTAGTAATTTAAGTAATAATGTTCACCTAGGCATCTAGGACCAGTTGCATCGAGCTACCACTACCATGTCCAACTGCTAAGGCTTGTAGCCAAACCTCATTCAATGTCGAAGGAAAGACTGTTATCTGTAGGAGTCATGTAGAATGGATACGGCCCCTCCCGCGCCTCCAGCCAGCCAGTGGGAAACTGTTGTTACACTTAGCTGAAGGACATCTGGTGAGCCAGAACTTCCCCAGTCCAGTAGAACCATGTGACCAAACACCGTCAAACGATGGCGGACTAGTTTGTCCGAGATGGAGGGAAGACTCGTCTTTGCAGACATCTCTACATTGCAGACGAGATCGAACCACCAGATACCAAGGATGCGTCGCTGGTTTGCGCATATGAAAGGCATCGAGTCTTGATATGTCCTGTTTAAGTAGGGTCCAAGTCTCTGAACCATATGAAAGGCATTGAGTCTTGATATGTCCGGTTTAAGTAGGGTCCAAGTCTCTGAACCATACAATTGGACAGGAAGCACACACGTCTGATAAATACGAATTTTGGTTCAGAGAGAGAGTCTGCCATTATTCCACACCTGGCGAAGGTCGTTCATAGCGGAGGCAGCAAGCCGATCCGCGTTAACATGTCAAGTAGTTTTGATGCCAATAACAGAAACCACACAAAAATTACAAAGTTGTAATTTTATAGAATAATTTGAATCATGGTTCGACAGAGAAAATAAATGCAATGTGTACAGGTATATGTTTCTTATTTTTTTTTTCTTTGCATGTAAACTCATAATTTTTTTAATTTATTGTAGAGAACTGTAAATATATCCTCGCTGCGTTGCCAATTTCATCAATTTTATTTCGCAGTTAAGGGGTTAAATGCCACGGGGAGGTGTAATCTTCTTCTTGTGTGGTTGTTGTAATTTTCAATCAATGCTTCTGTAGTGTTTCTCTAATACTGTTGGTCAATTATTTTTGTTGGCTTTCTTCTTTCTCTGATGCCTTGCTGTCAGGTGTTATAGGTTTGTATGAAATACTCTAACGATGGTCTATGGTTCAGGTCTGGATCTGTTGAGGCCTTTCTATTCTGCTGAATTTCATTACATCTATTTTTACTATTTTATTTTCATATATTTCTCGAATCCTTTATTTGGTGTTTCCAATGGATTTAGAAGGATATTTTCATCAGAATTGATGACAGAAACTCTTGATTATCATTTAATAGGAGTTCTTTCAACATAATGGTTCCTGGATTTGTCTTGGATGTTATCATATCCTTATAAATAGGGGGAAATTGAGGTAGTAGCACTTATTCCTGTTACAGCTTGGTGTCTCTTTCTGGTTTGAGTTTACCGTAGTTGTAAAAAATGAATGACATTGACAAAATGCTGAAGTTTGTGGGGCTAAATTGATGGCCATGTTGTTGTAGAATTTGATGTTTTAATAGTATTTTTAGAGAGCCTGTGTTGGCTTTAATATTGACAAAATGACTACTGCATATGTGATCTGAGTAAAATTACTTGTATAAAGAAAATCCATTTAATTTAGGTCTGACTTTTGATGAACGTGACATTATTGAAGGAGCTTTTCGTCAAGGGCATCTCAAGATTCTCGTTGCAACTTCAACTTTATCATCTGGAGTTAACCTTCCTGCAAGGCGAGTCATCATCAGAACACCAATGTTTTATGGCAAGGTCATTGACACCCTAACCTACAAACAGATGGTGGGCCGAGCTGGCAGGAAAGGGATGGATACTGAAGGTAATAGTTTGTTTCTTGTAGTGGCACCTATTCACTTTTGTAAATCCTGCAGTCTGACACTGGGTACAAGCAGATAGGTATTTACTTTCCGTGTCCGGCAACCTCACATAGTCTTCACCCAAAAACCAGCCACCGAAAAGGGGTATTGTACCCCAGGCATGAAAAGACGCAGTACTTGTACCAGTACCAAAGAAAGGAAAAGACAAAACAGATCCAAATGGATACAGGCCTATCAGCCTGCTGAGCTGTGTCGGCAAACTGATGGAACGTATGATAAACACCAGACTGATGTGGCATCTGGAAGAAAAACGAAAACTAATTCCACAGCAAGCAGGCTTTAGACAGCACAGATCCACTGAGGACCAGGTCATCCTCATAGCCCAGGAAATAGAAGATGTCTACCAGGCACAGAAACACACAGTAGCGGTTTGGGTGGACCTGGAAAAGGCATTTGACAAAGTCTGGAAAGATGGACTTAGAGTCAAGCTAAGGAGAAGTGAAGTTTGTGGGAGAATGTACAAATGGATCAACCACTACCTCAAAAAAAGAACGGCCAGAGTCCAAGTACAAGGGCAGATGAGCAAAAAGGTGACACTCGAGCAGGGAGTACCCCAAGGGGGAGTACTGTCACCCACACTCTTCCTGGTGTATATAAACGACATTACAGAGAATATACCAAGAAGAGTCCATAGCTCAATGTTTGCAGACGATCTGGCTATGTGGACCTCTGAAAAGAATCTCACCATAGCAAGAAATCGGATGCAGCAGGCCCTAACATCGCTGGAAGAGTGGGCGAACTCATGGCTGGTCAAAATAAACGAGGAGAAAACCACATGTACAATATTCTCGCTTTCAATCAAACCCCAAAATACCAAATTAAGTCTAAATGGCAAATTCCTGCAGCCAAACGACAACCCAAACTATCTGGGAGTCACATTTGATCGGCGCATGACATGGAAAAGTCAGATCGAGAGAAACCGAATGAGAGCCAGAGAAAGAATGGCAATCATGAGGAAACTTGGTGGTACAAGCTGGGGAGCAGATGAAAGTATACTAAAGAAACTGTACACTGGAAGAGGGAGACCAGTTCTCGAGTATGGCATTGCGGCATGGACAACAGCAGCAAAGGCGAAATTCGATAAAGTTAGCAAACTTCAAAACCAAGCCATGAGAGTTATAACAGGAGGCATGAAGTCAACGCCAATTGTAGAACTTGAAAAGATTACAAAACTGCAATCCATGACCGATAGAAGAGACTGCAGAGCCCAGCTGCAGTCAGAGAAACTCTGAAGACTGACTGACCATCCAATGCACCAGAGACTAAACAATTTGGGAAATGGGAAACTAAAGCAGAGAAACTTTGCAGAAATAGCCAAAGCAAAGATCCACGAAGATCCCATAAACGCACTAACAACACCAAAGCCCATCACTACTGTACGAAAACCTACCTGGAGGCAGGATATATTTCCAGAGGTGGTAGAAAATATACCAGGTATTGGAAACAAAAACTGCCAGACTGAAAAAGAAAGGAGAGATACTACCCTAAGCTTTATATTGAAAAACTACCCAAGCATGGACTGGACCCATGCATACACCGACGATTCTGTAACAAATACTACACAGAACGGAGGGGCAGGAGCATTCCTGAACCTACCAAATGGCAGAAAAATAACACTGTCATTCGCTACTGGTAAGTACACAAGCAATTTCAGAGCAGAGGCACCGAGGGCGGCAGTGGAAGAAATGGTGACACATAAAGAAAATGAAAGCCATACAGTCCTGCTTACAGATGCTCTTGCCGTAGTCACAGCGCTAAAAAGCCACAAAAACACTGAGCTTAATGACTTAAGAGCAGTACTCTTGTCAACTATGCCAGCAGTCCGCACCAAAAAGGGTAGTGGTACAGTGGGTCCCATCACACTGCAACATCCAAGGCAATGAGGAGGCAGACAGACTGGCAAAAGAAGGCGCAAGACTACCACAAACAGATACTAGTATGACGTACGAAGAGTCAAAACGACTTATTAAAGCCAGATACATGACCAAATGGGAAACTGAACATACCGGCTACACCAAAAACGATGCCTATTACCAGTTGAACAGAAGAGAGCAGGTCGTTGTCTTCAGACTTCGCACTGGCCACAATAGACTGAGGTACCACCTATTTAACAAATTGAAGATAGGTGGTACCGACGAATGCCCGTGTGGTACCGGTAAAATGACCGCGGAGCATCTGCTGCAGAACTGCCCGACATACGAGGATCAGAGAGAGCAGATGTGGCCATCACCAGTGGCAACACAAGACAAGCTATATGGCAGTGTCGACAGCCTCAGGATGACCGCCGCTTTTTTCAAAAAAATAATGGTTACTCTCTGACTGCGTACGAAGAAGAAGAAGAAGATGCACTTGACCAACAGACGAAAATAAAAACATAGTGCAACGCACACCGCCTTGGAGAATATAGAATTATGACGACCGCAAAAAACAAAAAAAACCTACATAAGAGCACAATACAAGAGAGAAAATCATTACATAAGAACACAATACAAAACAATTAATCATTAATAGAGAGTTATACACGAAGGACAACTCACAGAGCCATTCAAGATTAAATCAGGGGTACGACAAGGTTGCCTACTGTCGCCTTTCCTGTTCATCCTGGCAGTGGACTGGATTATGAAAGTAACAACAAATGAGAGAAATGGAATCCAGTGGACCTTGAATAAACAGCTGGAATTTTGCGGATGATATAGCCCTTTTGTCCCAAAGCCAAATGTAAAGGAGACTGGATTATACGTCTAAACAAGTGGGTTTAAAGATCCATGAGGAAAAGACAAACACAGAACAAATCAGACTGAGAGGAACGCCACTGGAAGAGGTAGAGGTATTTACATACCTAGGAAGTATCAACAAGGAAGGAGGGACAGAGGATATAAAAACAAGGATACAAAAAGCAAGAGTTGCATTCGGAATGTTGAAACCAATATGGAACTCCAAGGAAATAAGAAGGAAGACAAAAATAAGGATTTTCAATTCAAATGGGAAGCCAGTCCTGCTGTATGGAGCGGAAACCTGGAGGATGACCAAAGGCAATCACAGGAGACTGCAGGGTTTTGTTAACAGTTGCCTGAGAAAGATTCTTGGTATAAAATGGTTTGGCTTGGTTTGGCTTCGTTCGTTCTCAATCTCCCGCTACTAAACCCTGAGATGGCTTAAGTAGCAGAATGTAGTCCAGAGAACGGAATGCGTTGTGTCGTAGTTAACAGCTTGACTGCGATATTTGCACCTTTTGGTCCAACACATCCAACTTAGCAAGCATTTTTTGAGTACCGGGTTAGCATTCCCTCTTTGATCCCTTCTCCTTAGCCAGTCTGCCCTGCTGCAGCCTGTTATTCAGGATCACCGCGTGGAGGTGTAGAAGGGTCTCAGCAGCTCTGGTTTGCTGGCCCTGGCGCTAGCAGTCAGCTATGGGTCGCTGACCACTGCAGCTCATGCACTGTTCAGCATCTTGATCCCAAAAAATGGTTTGACAAAGTTTCAAGCGACAGACTGTGGGAGAGAGCGGGACAAGGTAAATTGGAATTGGAAATCTTGGGAAGAAAGTGGAGATGGATAAGTCATACATTAAGAAAGCCCCAGGACAGTATCACCAGGCAATCCCTGTCATGGAACCCCCAGGGAAGGAGAGGCATTTGCAGGCCAAGGAACACATGGAGATGAGATCTGGAGGCGGAAGTAAAGAAAACAGGAAAAAGCGGGAAGGAAGTGGAAAAGACTGCACAAACACAGCTGATTGTCAAAGGTTGGTTGATGGCCTATGCACCCCTGGGTGATGGACGGCGAAAGAGAGACTCATTAATAAGAATACAATACACATTAGTGCAGGCTTTCTAAAGGGGGACTAGCTGCATTAGTTGTCATATGATCAATAAAGGTACAATAATTAGAATTGGTTTATTCTAAACTTGTTATTGTCCCTATACATTATGTCTTGTCTCCATTTTGTTCTTGAAAAACAAATGGCCGTCACTGCATTTGGCTTTATACATAAGCCAGCAGTCGAGCACTTTTTGTGCTCGTGCAGTGGTGAATTAAGTAGCAATTTTATTTCCGTGAAGAAGTTGCTAGTCTCATTAACAGCCTTTTTTTTATTTAACTCCTGATAGAGAAAATACTGATATGTTATATGAAATACTGTGAAATAGTAAAGCGATATTTTGACCAAAGTATTAATCGAGTGAGGAAGGTTTTCATTTCGCTTGAATCTTTATGGTGATTGGTTCTAATACCAAATTGAAGATTTTCAACTCCCTTATTTCTCAACATGGGAAATCATTGCTGTTGTATGGCGAGCTATCGAGGTTCTGATAAGGAATGTACAGACTTTCATCAATGGTTGTCTGTGCTGGAGTTGGTACAAGAATGTCACTAATATTGATCTATTAACCAAAACTGGGCAACAGCCAGTAAAATTCGGCATTTGAGGTCGATGGCACTGAATAAGGCACAAATTAAGGCGTCCTGATGGCATTACAAGACAGTCTCTGTTTTGGCTGCCCCACGGCAAGAGGACAAGAGGTAAGTTACGGCATACGTGGAAGAGATCTCATATCAAACATTGAGAAAAACAGGAAAGTCATGGGATGAATTGACACTGCTTGCTCATGATATGGCAGTTTAGTTAATTGTTTGATGAGGTCCTATGCTCCGCTGGGGGTTCAAGAGTTATTGATTGATAGAAAAAATATGAGCTCTTTCTCAGGTTAATATCCTCGTCTTATGATTAAGGGATGTATCAAAACTACCAGACCATCCACTGTTCTTATGTATGTAAATGTACATTAATATCATATAAACTGATTGGAATGTGACATAATGGGATGCATCACATAAATAAATGAGCAGTTCATAATTTCAGGTGAAAGCATTTTGATCTGTAAGCCTCAAGAGAAGAATATAGGGGGGAAATTGGTGGCTGCCGAACTACCTTCAGTGGAGAGTTGTCTTCACTTTGATACAGAGGATGGATTGTCTGGAAGTTTGAAGAGGGCAGTTTTAGAGGTGATAGAAAATTTATTTTCAATTACTCAAATAACCACATCTATATCTGTTATAAAATTTGAGACCTGTTTAAAGCTTCTGTGATGTACCCACCAGATATGTTGAATAATGTCATTCAAGATTGTTTCATTCAGGGCTTCATTCACAGCCAGTTGAAATACGTCTAAGCTGCAATAGACTGGAGACATCAAAAATAGAGTTTGCCATCCAAAGAGCAGCAACTGGTATACTCATCCAAGCTATAAATAGATGATTCCTCCGAAGAAGAGAAATAAGCAAGAAAACGGAAATGGTTATATATTATTCCATGTAGTATAAGTTTTGGCTTGCATATGTACATTAATAGCCAATACAGCTAAGGTTCAAGCTGCAGATATGATTTATAAGCAACAGATCATCTTCACAGATGCACAATCTGTACTGCAAGCTCTCAAGGATGGCAAACTCCTGCATTTGAAGAATGAACTAAGTAAAGTAGCTGTCAGAAAGTGAACCATACTTCAGTGGCTACCATTCCACAGGGATGTACCGAGGAATAGGCAGGAAGATACTCTTGCAAAAGGGTATGGAGATTGCAAACAAGAACACATCAAAATCATATACTTTGAGAAAAAGTGAGTTATCGAGGTTGTCAGAAGAGAATAGAACCAATCAATGACTATCACACTTGTGACTGGCAGGGACAGATCACCATTCTTCACTTCAGGAGAGAGCACAACGGACACATGTACAATCTTCAACTGTCTGCATGACCACTGTGCACATGGGGACTAAGTGAACAAATAGCTGATCATGTATTACAGAACTGTTCAGTGTATGGACAGTTAGGGAAGATATACTTTGCCCAATGGTTCAACACAACTCAAAACTGTAAAGAGAAGCTGCAGACCACTGTCGAGTTCATCACAGGAACTTGTCTGACAATGTAAATATTAAAGATGAGATCACAAGAGGAAGAAGTTCTGAATCTCAGAAATAGGGTATTAAAGAAAATTGGTCAGCATATCAAGAAAAAAAACATAGTCCACAATCCAACAGTACATCATGATCTCAAAACCTAACCTCTGCTGACCCGAGTGAAGCAATCTTAACTACAGTGGTTTAGCTATTGCTACTGAATGAAAGAAGACCAGCTAATATAACAATTATTGGAAGCCAAATGTCAAGGATCCAGACCTTTGGGATAACCCAATGTTTGCTGCAGAGACAACATAAGATAGTCACTAAGACACCAAGGGCTTGTACTTAAACAAGGTCACATGGAAGGTAGCAGATTGAATAATCTGACTTTCTCTCTAGCAAACC
The DNA here is from genome assembly GCA_036924085.1 of Ariolimax columbianus. NCBI lineage: Eukaryota > Metazoa > Mollusca > Gastropoda > Stylommatophora > Arionidae > Ariolimax > Ariolimax columbianus. The sequence goes on from JAVGWX010000011.1 coordinate 60,052,078, forward strand.
TCCATACTCCCAAGGTAGAAGAGAACCAATAAATAAGTAAGCTATATTCACAGCAAAAAAGATCAGTGCAAAGGGACATAAGAGTAAATGAGAAAGCTGGTAAATGGGTCAATTAAGTGCTTGAAGCTATTAAAATAATTCATTTGGTTCCAGCCTGGAGCCTGGAAATATTTCCATCAGCATGTAGCGGTGAACAGAGTCATTTATGGTCTAAGAGGCATTTTCACATTTTACAAAGTTAATAGTTGTCCATCACAAGTGATGAAGACCACTCTCTTTGTTCAGCCCTATCCCTTGCTGTGTCCGCTGAAATGGGTGACTTGTGCGGTGATTTGGATTAAAGTGAGGAAGAAACTGCGCCTTTTGTCAACCTCACTCACAGAGCCTAAGCTACCTTTTTCCAGTGGCAAGACATTCATCGAGACGACTGGAGATAGCATAGGATGCAGATTTTGTCTCAGGGTTACCACCGAAGCCTTTCCGTAAACAGGTAACCCGCAGGGTAGAAAGGTGGGAAAACATCTAACGCAGTTTGTCGTGCCTTATCGATAACCACAAGAGGTCGTATGGACAACACTCAGCGTGTGAGTGAGTCTGGCATCTCTCCCCAGCTGTATTCATCTCATCATAGTAGCATCTAAAATTCCCACACGCCACATTCGTGAAGGTGAACCGGCAGAACTAATTCGTGAAACACGACACAGGTATAACTGGTATAAGCGTAGTTCCATTCACTGATTCAGCCGGCGTCCAGACCAGGATAAACGGATGGAAGAAATCACAAAAAAAGAACGAAATAACAAGTCCCGACGGAAAATACACCACGCTTCCGTGAACACAAGGTAAGTCGTCGACTAGTGTGAATTCCAGGCAAATCCGTGGTCTGGCGGCATCCATAATGATCCAAAACAGTAGAGAAATGTAGACTCGCAGCCAGTTATGGAGCCATCTTTGCCAGATTTTTTACAAAGTTAGGCATTAAGTTAATAACTTTGTTGCTCCTTCATTGTTTGCTTCCTTAGGCATTAAGTTAATAACTTTGAATCTTCTTCTTCATTGTTTGCTTCCAAATATCTTTTCCGCTCATTAAATTTGCCATCATACTCTGAATTCTCTTGTCGCAATAAAAATGATCCCTCAAATAATGGTATTTATTCCCTCATAAAATGAACTCTCTTATCACCATACAGTTTATCTCTGTATTGTTTGGAGAAGACTTTGCTGTCACATTGCTCCTTTCATGAAGCTTACAGACTTGAAGAACAATGTTGTACTTGTATTTTTTATCCACACACATACACGTGTGTGTCTTATTTTTTTTAATCTGTCAAAACAGATCTTTGAATCTGTAGTTAATGGTTCTTACTTCTGAATATTGTCTTTTGTTTGTTATGTCCATTAAAAAATATTTTTCTCATTAATATTTCTCAGTATCCTTATGCCATGAATGTTTTTTTGTTTTTTACCCAAATAAATTTGTACATATAATGTTACATTGGGGGTTTATGCTAATATTTGTTTATTTGTTCACAATTTAGTCTAAAATAATAGTAGTGCGAGGCTGAGCGATTAAGATACGAACCCTCCTAGTCTAGAGACACAGGTTTAAACCCTTGGTACAGCACACTGTGTGTGCCTGACAGAGCATGTGACCTATATCCCTCATTTCTATAAATCAGTCACACCTGTAGCTCACTGGTTCACCTATTGTTGTCTGCAGTTGTTAAACATGTTTTTTTGTAGTCCTTTTATTTAGAGATGTTCTTCTACATTCATCTTGAAAAGGATGTTGTGTTATAGTTTACAGTGAGATTGCAATATCTGTGCCTTTTGACCCATCACATCTGATTTCAGCAGGCTTTTTTGGGGTACTGGGTTATTCTTTCCACTGCGATACCCATTCTCCCAACCAGATTACACTAGCACAGGCTGTTTTCAGGGCCGCCACTTGGAGGCAGAGTATTGTCTTGGACTGCTCTGGTTTCCTGGCCCTGATGCAAGCTGCCAGCTGTACGTTGTTGACCGCTGTCAGCACATTCACTGTGCTGCACCTTTGGCTTCCTATGGATGTTTGGTTGTTTGTTCAAAGCAAAGAAGAAGAAGGTTATCCCCATCTCATAAAGCGGGACCTTGCATAATAAATTCTCTTACATTTGAACCCCTCCTACTGCATCATCTTTGACAGTACCCAACAGCTTTTTTTACTCATCACACTTAGAATATCCTTTGCAAATCTACGGTACACCAAATTTAATATTCAAATTGACAATAATAAAACTTAATTATAAATTATTTAAATTCATAATTGGTTAAGAAACATTGCTTCATATTTTGAATAGTTATGCAATTCTCCTGTTAATTGTTTACATACATAGTCATATTAATTTGAGAGGTAAATAGAAAACCACTAAATTTTTCATTTATTGAAATGTGTCAAATTTAACTTACTTGGGTTGGATGATTTTTTGCTGTAAATTACATCGAAAATGAAATATTCCTGTATCACATTAAATTCATTTATTCATTTTTATACAATCTGCACACCATTTTAGCTTTTAGGTAACACTTGTCGTAGGTTTGTTGTTTGACTCCACTTGACATGTTTGGCTGCAAAAATTATCCATAATTGTGAAAGAGTTTGAAATAATAAATATATATACAATAATATGCAAGAGCAGTTCTTCTTCTTCTTTCTTCTTTCGTTCGCATTAAAATATTGTCTATATCTGCAATGTTGTCTCTTGTATAAACTTCACTGTCTTTTGTAGTTCACATACAGGTCAATAAAGCTTCTCTTCCATTGTTGTTTCTATAGGCCAGTGAGATTTTCTCTGTATATCATATTCGGGGCAGTTTTGCAGTATGTGCTCTGCTGTCTGGGGCGCCTGTCCGCATGTACACATGGCTGAGTTGCCAATCTTCATTTTTGTGTACATGTGGCTGCGGAGTCGGCTGTGTCCTGTTCTAAGGCGCAACACAACAGTTTGCTCTTGTCTGTTCATGTTATAGCAATCGTCTGGTGTTACTGTTGTTGGCTTTCTGATTGATTTGATCATCCTTATCTTCTGTTGTTGGCTTTCTGATTGATTTGATCATCCTTATAAATATATATACAATAATATGCAAGAGCAGTTAATTGAGGATTTATTATATTTGAGTAGCATTGTCGAAACTCAAAACTAAGAAGTTATTATCACGAACAACACAAACTTCCAGTTATAATACTAGATGGAAACTGACTAACAATGAAATTGAGAGAGAGAGATGTGCTAGCCAAGTGTACAGTTTAGTGTCACAGCACACCAGTCATTTACATAGGCGTGTGGCACCATTTTAAAAATATAGTTCACGGCTGGTTTTCTTTGTTTCTCCTTCTGTTACAATGCCAGGTTGTTGTAAGCGGAGTGGCAGCTTCTCCTGAGGATGTGATTACCTACGTCAACTGCACTCTCTTATCAGCATCTTTGTCACAGGACACACGGACTAGTTTGAAGACAACAATGGCAGAAAGCTGCATCAAATTTTTACAAGAGAATGAGTTTGTCTCTGTGAAGGTGACACACAATGAAGGTATTGACCATATGATTGATAAGACAACATGCAATCACACTTGTAGTATTCAGATACGATGACAAGTCAGTAAATAGGTAGCACATGGCTTTTTTTAAATTAAAAACTAAATAAAATATGAATTTGAAAACCATTTATTATTGCACTTACATTGTCCCTTATTTCTCAACATAATTTCCACCAACATTGATACACTTTTCTCATTGCTTTATCAGTACAAGGATAGGCCCATTCGTTTCATCTTGTGTTCATCAGTCAGTTGTCTGGGTACCCACCATAAGCACAATTTCCAGAAATTTCAATTGATTGTGCAATATGCTGTAGGCTAAACCATGCAAACACCCTATCATTACTCACCTGTGCGCTTAAATCATCTACACCCACTCACCCACCACACAGATGTTGCTGCTGCAATCTGAACTCGACAACCAGGTCAGGCTTCATCAGCAACTTTTAGTGTGCTTGAGAAAATTTATTGATTCAGTTATGCACCGTTTCACACAAAAACCACTTCTCACCGTAAACAGGAAGTATTTCCTTATGAATATCCTTTGCAGAAAGTTCTTTTAGTGCCGAAACCTCCATCCCTCCTCCTCCATCCTGAAATGCACAACAGCATGCTGTTCTTTGATTGTACACTCTGTTGGCACTGACTCCATTTTGTATCTGACATACACATATGACACCTAGCATCTGCTAGCTACAGTAATTATAAAGCTGGATGTTGCTGCCCCCTAATGTCAACCTTAGAAACTTGGCAACTATGTTTCTCAGCTATCCCATATCAGTTTGTTGTGACCTACTTACTGACTTGTGTAGTAAAATAGAAACTTTATTGATAGCCGATCCAGATGAATATGATATGTCCCTGGCAGGACGTGAAGATCCTGAGACACCGACACACTGGACTGCCTTCCCTCTGTGATACTCGGAAGATGCGCCCATAACCCTCTTTCGCAATCATGATGCCTCAAAGACTTTTACTTTACTTAGTCGCTCCTCTTCTACCGTGAGGTGTAGAGGTTGCCTCAAAGACAACAGACTTTTACACGAGATAGGACATCACCTCAACAATTGAGAAGAACATGTGCTTTTGTCCAGGAGGCATATTAGGCTGTCAAGAGCTCACAGCTAAAGAGATTATATCATCATCATTGTAGGTTCAAATAATGTTACTTTTGTGATTTCTGCCAATATATTTCAATTTGTATACAGTTTAGTCTAAAATATGTGCCAAGTCTCTTTTTCAGCAAATAATGAAGGATATGTATATCAATGGTTCCTGTAGCTCTCTGGTTGTGCAAACTCATGCTCTCATGTGCATGTTTCTGCCTCAGCTGACACCTACTATGAAACCCCTGAAGTCTATGAATCACCAATTCATTGATTACAGTGTCATCCAACAGGAAACCAATAATTGATTTCAGTTTATCCCACTTATCCATATCTAATTTTATCACTGTTAGTGCTGCTTTCAAAACCAGGATTTCACTCGTTCACTAAGACAGCAGATCCGCACAAGTCCTTGTAGTCTTGAGATCTCTATGTCCATTATCCACTGTTGCCATAGTTATCCCACTTCTACCTTCCAAAGCAAGGATTAAGAGTCCAACCAAGTGGTCAGCCTGGTTAATGAGGTCTCAGAGCTGAAGCACTTGATTCAATCAGCATTATCATACTGGTGGTTGTTGTGGTCATCCCGTAACCGGTGAGGTCGTTGGAGCACACATGAAGACATCCTCACAACCCCACGCCATGCCTCTCTGTCAGATGCCGCTGCCTGTGACTCTTCTGGTCGGAGACTGGTCCATTCTTTTATGTTGTCCTCCCATCTCTTTTTGGGCTGGTTTCTTCGTCGTCTGCCATGCACCTTTCCGTGGAGGATTGTATTTGCAAGACCATTTGATCTCGATATGTGACCGTACCAAGTGAGTTTCCTTCTTTTGACAGTTGCCAAGAGGTCTTCGAAAGGCCCTATAGCTGTTGTAATTCTATCTCGTATTTCCTCATTTTTAACTCGATCTTTGTACGTGACGTTTAAAAGTTTTCGGAAACATCTCATCTCCAAGGCCTGTATCCTTCGTTGAAAATCAGCTGTAACTGTCCATGTCTCACATGCATAGAGGAATATTGACAGGACCAGTGTACGCATTAATCTGATTTTCGTGCGTAGTGCTAACCGTTTATCTTGCCAGATTTTGTTAAGCCGGGCAAGCGCCGCTATTGTCTGTGCTATTCTGGCCAACACCTCACATTTTGATCCTTCATCACTGACAATCGACCCAAGACATTTAAAACGGTCAACCACTTCGAGTTCCTGACCATTAGCTTTTCTCCTGCTGTTGAAGCCCGTGGCGTTGTTGGTCATTAATTTTGTCTTTCCAGCGTTTATCTCCATACCATAGTCAAGAGTTGTTTCATCGAGCCTTCTAACCCATTCCTGCTTCTGCTTCTGAACCCGCCAACCCGTCGATATCATCTGCAAAACGAAGGTTGGTAATCGTTCGGTCCCCTATCTTGACAGTACCAACGTGACCTCCAAGTGCCTCACTCATAATTCCTTCAAGGAATATATTGAAAAGAGTTGGAGAAAGTGTACACCCCTGTCTCACACCAACTGATGTGCGAAACAGTCCCCTCGCCTCCCATTCACAAGAACTGCACTAGATGCCTTGTCATACAAGTGTTCAAGGACCGTTATAATATTTCTGTTGATATTATACATCCTCATGGTTGCCCAAAGCGCTTTATGCCATACCCTATCAAACGCCTTCTTAAAATCCACAAACACATGATACAGTGTTGTGATATGCAAGTTTAAAAACATTTGAATATGAGAGAAAGATTTGGTTTTTTCAGTTGAGGATGTCAATGATCTGATCCCATTTGAGCAAATGTAATATGGCTGTTTTGAAGATTCTCACTTAACTCACTTCAAAGATTCTATCCATGCTGGTGATGATGTCTTATCTGGCCTAGATTTTGCAAAACAGCTATAAACATGATATGAAAATAGAATATCTAGAAGTTCTCTTAGATCCTTGACCATTAATTGACAAAGTAGTCATTGACCATCATGTATGTTGACATCTTTAGGACAGTAACAAAAATCCTTCATTTTGTACAAGTTGCTAGCAAAACCATTGGCTATATTATGTTCTCAATCACTTGCAAATGGGAGTGTTTCAGGGGATTAGAAAGTGATCCCCTTATTAAAAAAATCTGATCCAGCAAATTATAGACCGGTGAGTTTAACTTAACTTAATGTCTTTATACTGGTTTAGAAGACTCTGCAGAGTCTGTATACAACCAGTTTCATTTATATTTCCTTGCTCTAAAAGCTATGCTCATAAAATCTGTTCTTAAATGCATTAATTGTCCAATAGATAGTGTGTTAATATTAATACCAAAAAATGGAGCACTATGCTTTTCACTCTCTCCAAAACAAAAAGCTGAAATTATCAAGATAAATGGAGAACACCAGAGAGAAGATAAACAACACACTTATCTTGGAGTTACATTCAATGATAGGTTGACATGGAGGGAACACATCAACAAAGCAGCCAAAAAAGCCAGGAGGAAGTTAGCCATCCTGAGAAAATTAAGTGGGACCACATTGGGAGCTAGCAGAAAAATACTTACCAAAGTTTACCAGAAAAGTATATGGACCATATCTGGAATATGGGTCAACAGCATGGTGCCCAACAGAAAACATTACACTAAAAGAGTAGTGTAAGGTGTAAAACCAGGCACTTAGGGTCATTACAGGAGCAATTAAATCAACACCTATAGTGGAGATGGGAGACAATGGAGAGGATACAGGCACTAAGAGAGCGCAGAGACACAAAGGTATTAACACAGGCAGAAAAGTTCCTCTGCATGCCGAGCCATCTAATGAAAGACAGATTCCAAAATTTAGCAATGGGAAGACTGAAAAGAAGTAGTTTTATTCACTAGGCCAAACAACTTCGCAGGCAAATTATAGATCTACCTGAAGTTGACATCCCCCCTAAAGTCTGTGCCAGAACAAACCCCTTGGAGCATGGACATCAGAATGCATTCAAACAAAAGTGAAAGGAATACTAAACAAGGATGAACAGAACAGTGTGCAAAGTAGGGTAGCGACTCTCATTTCCTTGATTAAGAATACCCACAAAACTTCTTGGTCAGAGTATACACAGATTGGTCAGCACACAATGCAGTAAAGAATGGAGAAGCAGGAATGTACATAGAATACCCAAACAACATTAGGGATACAGTCAGAGTACCAACCAGGAAATTCTGTCATACATGTGATGCAGAAATCCAGGCAGTCAAAGTGGTTACAGAGAAACTGTTGAACAGCAATGTTGGTCCAAAACCTGTAGTATTTCTGACAGATGCACTCCAAGCACTGAATTTCAGGAAACTGCCAGGTCTACAGGCTTTACTGTCTGAACTGAACAACCAGCGTAAGATTGTCATGCAGTGGATACCGTCTCATTGTGGAGTACCAGGAAACAAAAGAGCAGACCAGCTGGAAAAGGAGGGTGCTGCAGATGAGCAACTAGATGTACCACAGTTACATACCAACAGAAAATAAGGATGATCAAATCAATCAGAAAGCCACCAACAGTAACACGAAATTCCAGAATTATAGTTATGAGGAAAGACTCAGAAAAACTGGTCTACGGTGTCTAGAAAAGAGAAAAAATCGAGGTGGCTTAATACAGGTTTATACGATAATCAAAGGAAAGGATAGATTAGACTGTAACAAGTTTTTCAAAATACAACCACCTACAAGAACAAGAGGACATAGCTTTAATTTAATTAAAGAAAGGTCCAGATTAGATATTAGGAAATATTTTTTATTTTAGTCAGAGCGTGGTGAATGCTTGGAATGCATTGCCACAGAAAATAGTGGAATGACAATTAATGTATTCAAGAATAGATTTGATGTCCATAGCTTTTAGAACAAGGACATGTAAATGACACTGGTTGTATACAGACTCTGCAGAGTCTTCTAAACCAGTATAAAGAAGTTAAGTTGTGGCCATCCTTCATACGATGCTGCAACACTTGTTCCTGATTGGCTAATTGTGTGCTGAGCACTGACCCATGGAGAGGAACCTCCACCCGAAAGATGTTTGAAATCCTTGAACAACTCTCCACAACAACCTTTATTCAGAGAACTGGACTTTGCGAATAGATATAATTAAAAAACGTGGCGAACAAGAATATAACTGGTTCCTGGTTGTCAATTCAAACTGGACGTTAGAGAAGCTAAGGAAGCATGGGGCTGGTTTCCTACTCTTAAGACACAGGTTAGAACAGTGGCAAGTACTAGATTTTTTTCTGTCAGGAGTGAAATAAAAACCTAGCCTGCACACTGTGCTGGGACAAGCAGGCTGTATTTCTCAGCCATGTAAATCCACCCCAGTAGTAGGTAAACACCATAATGATGATAGTTAGGAAAGCAAAAAATGTGCATACATGATTTCTCTGATCTGGAACATTCCACAGATGGCAAAGAGACTAGAAAGTTCTACCCTACCCAACTTGGCGCAGCCATTCTTGCATCATCTCTCTCCCCTGATGAAGGGCTGTTAGTGTTTGCTGAACTACAGAAAGCACGCAGGGCTTTTGTGTTGGACACTGAACTTCATATAATATACTTGGTAAAGAGACATACATTATCTAAACTTGCTAGGTGGTGGATAAATTCTCCCCTAAGGCTACTAAACAATCATTTAATATTATGAGCATTGTGATAAAAATCATGTGAATCCATACAAGGTATGTTAAAAAATTTCAAGAACTTTTAAAACTGTTTGCCAATGCAATGTTCTAGCATTTTTCAGTCAGTGACACTACCTAATGATGGATTTTCTTAAGTTTTAGCGACTTTATCAACAGATCACAGCCTGCGTTTAAGACAACCTACGACATCATCTGACAAAACAAGGATATAGTAGAAGAACGAAACATATTCCTAGGACAAGCTATGACATTTTAACAGAGAAAAAACTTTGAGTTGCGGAGAAAAAACACATGGTTCCTTCACTATGACAATGCGCCAGCCCACATCACCGCTCATTATTGAATTTTTTAGAGAAAAAAAACTATGCCACTACTCACCTGACCTGACCCCAGCAAATTCTTTGTTCTTCTTCTGTGTTCATCCTAAAAAGGTCATTGGGTGGATTAGTTTGGAGCAAAGCTGCGCCTTGTTATCCAAATCATACAGTTTCAGCTGGCTTTTTAAGATACCAGGTTTGCCTTCCCACTGCGACCCCCTATTCTCGTAGCCAGACTACGCTAGTACAGCATATTTCCAGGGTCGCCAGTTGAAGGCGGAATAGTGTCTTGGTCAGCTCTGGCTTGCTGACCCTGATGCAAGCATGCCCTATATGAGTCGCTGGCTCTGGTTCAGTGACCCTGATGCAAGCATGCCCTATATGAGTCAATGGCTCTGGTTCAGTGACCCTGATGCAAGCATGCCTTATATGAGTCGATGGCTTTGGTTCAGTGACCCTGATGCAAGCATGCCTTATATGAGTCGATGGCTTTGGTTCAGTGACCCTGATGCAAGCAGACATCTATCAGTCGATGGCTTTGGTTCAGTGACCCTAATGCAAGCAGACATCTATCAGTCGATGGCTTTGGTTCAGTGACCCTGATGCAAGCATGCCCTATATGAGTCGATGGCTCTGGTTCAGTGACTCTGATGCAAGCAGACATCTATGAGTCGATGGCTTTGGTTCAGTGACCCTGATGCAAGCAGACATCTATCAGTCAATGGCTTTGGTTCAGTGACCCTGATGCAAGCAGACATCTATCAGTCAATGGCTTTGGTTCAGTGACCCTGATGCAAGCAGACATCTATCAGTCAAAGGCTTTGGTTCAGTGACACTGATGCAAGCAGACATCTATGAGTCGATGGCTTTGGTTCAGTGACCCTGATGCAAGCAGACATCTATCAGTCAATGGCTTTGGTTTCAGTGACCCTGACGCAAGCAGACATCTATGAGTCGGTGGCTTTGGTTCAGTGACCCTGATGCAAGCAAACATCTATGAGTTGATGGCTTTGGTTCAGTGACCCTGATGCAAGCATGCCCTATATGAGTCGATGGCTCTGGTTCAGTGACCCTGATGCAAGCATGCCCTATATGAGTCGATGGCTCTGGTTCAGTGACCCTGATGCAGGCATGCCCTATATGAGTCAATGGCTCTGGTTCAGTGACCCTGGTGCAAGCATGCCCCATATGAGTGGCTGGCTCTGGTTCAGTGACCCTGATGCAAGCATGCCCTATATGAGTGGCTAGCTCTGGTTCAGTGACCCTGATGCAAGCATGCCCTATATGAGTGGCTGGCTCTGGTTCAGTGACCCTGATGCAAGCATGCCCTATATGAGTCAATGGCTCTGGTTCAGTGACCCTGATGCAAGCATGCCCTATATCTTCTTTCTTCTTTTTCGTCGTACGCAGTCAGACAGTAACCAAGTACGTTTTTTTGATAAGTTGTACTGTCATCATACTGCGATTTACGTTGCACTGTTTCGTTAAGCCTGTGGCCCAGTGCATCCGATTTCAACAGGCGTTTCTGTAGGGATGCCCTCCTTAGCCTTTGGCTGTCCCCAGCCTATCTGCAAGGCAGCAGTTGTTTGTGATCAGAGTTGTCTCTCTTATTTAAGTTGTCTTACAGGACTAACGAGTCTTCACTACTCGTGTCTATAGGGTGCGGTGATGATATATGAGATATGATATGGACTATGTACTGGTTTGTACTAACCCGGAAGAGAGGCAGTCCAGTGTGTCTGTATCCCAGGATCGTCACGTCCTGCCAGAACGTAGCATTTGCATGTGAGTGGGGTATCTCTTTGCTCCCTTTTTTTTCTCGGCTTCTCTGCAGTGATGGTACGCCTAGCATTCCCCGCCACCTGGGAGGTTGACACAATAGGGCAGATGTGCAATGTCCGCTAGTCTGCATCTCTTCTGCGTCCATTGGTATGGCTGATAGCATACAGAGGTAGAGATCGAGGCAGAAGTGCATTTAACCAGGGGACAAGCCTGGTAATGTCACGGAGATGTTGTTCGCCTAATGTGCGGACAAATCTCATGGTCATGGGTTGAGTCTCGGCAGTTCACAGTGAGGTGGCTGCTCCACTGTTTTCGACACCCCGACCAAGAACTAAGTCTTATGTTGGTGGTTTCGCACCCCCTCGCCGTATAGGGTGAATATCGAGCAGCTATCCGTCCGCTTTGATCGGCGGCATGCCCTATATGAGTCACTTGCTTTTGTCAGCTCATTCACTGTGCAGCATCTTTGGTCCCCAAACTCTTTCTATTTCCTAAACTGAAATCCAACTTGAAAGGGTTTAGATTTCAGATAATTGACAAAATCAAGGACAGTTCACAGGCAGATATAAGCATGATCTCCAAAAAGGCTTACTAGGACTGCTTCAATAAGTAAAAACGGCATTGGGAACTATATATAATTGAAGAGGGAGTATTTCTAAAGAAAAAAGCTGAATATGTTCTAGGCTGCATCTAAAAAGGTTAAACAAAAAGAACTTCTGGAACTTTCAGAACAAACTTTGTACATTATATATATATATTGGTACCTGGGTTTAAAAGAAAATGGCTCCTATAACCGTGCCAAAATGTTGTAAATGGCAACTACAGCTGATTATGCATGGGGTTAGCAACCTCATTATGTAAAACCAACACTGCAAATACTCAGATAAATGTTTTCTGTAAAGACACTAGCTGTAGTAAATGCTCTCTACGTCTCATTAAACAAAAAAGTGAATAAATTGCATACACTGACTGCGATTGGGAATGAAGTGGGGATATATATATATATATATTCTCTTAAGAAGAAATAGACTAATACTGTGTAAGTAATACATATATATATATATATTTGCACAGGGCGGTTCCCAAATTTTAGGCTGCCTCACCAGTCAGTCAAAAATTTCACCAATCAGCATGATCGGACTATAGTCACGCAATTTGCGTTTACAAATTTAAACTAGACACTAATTCACCTTTATTTCTACATAACAATGTATATCAAACCAAAATATATGTATTACTTACACAGTATTAGTCTATTTCTTTTTAAGAGAAAATGTACTACTGTCAGAGACATGTCGTGTGTGTCTTTGAACATTATTGGTAGTTTTAGCACTGTAGTATCATTTATCGATGGCTTTAGTAAGTTTAAATTCTGGCAGTGGGGGTCCATTTAGATTCACTGTCAGTTCTGCAACAAACACAACACAGAATGGAGAGGGAGGGGTATTCCCGAGCCTAACAAACGGTAGAAAGATAACACTGTCAGTGGCTACTGGAAAATTCTCAAACAATTTCAGAGCGGAGGCAGAGGCATTTAAGGCTCCAGTAGACGCAATGCTGACAGGCGAAAGCAATGAAAGCCAGATAGTCCTGTTTACAGATGCCCTGTCCGTGTTTACAGCACTAAAAAGCCAGAAAAATACAGAACTTAATGACTTAAGAGCAGTACTCTGTTAACTATGCCAGCCGTCTACACCCAAAAGAGTAGTGGTACAGTGGGTTCCAATCCCACTGTAACATTCAAGGCAACGAGGAGGCAGACAGACTGGCAAAACTACTTCGTGCAAGGTTACCACAACCAGATTCTAGTGGGACCTACGAAGAGTCCAAAAGGTTTATTAGGGCCAGATACATGGCCAAATGGGAAACAGAACATACTGGCTACACAAAAAATGATGCTTATTACCAGTTGAACAGAAGAGAGCAGGCTGTGGTCTTCAGACTCCGCACAGGCCACAACAGACTGAGGTACCATCTATTCAATAAACTGAAGATAGGTGCTACTGACGAATGCTGTGGTACAGGGAAAATGACCGCTGAACATCTGCTGCAAATTTGCCCGACATACGAGGACCTGAAAAAGCACAAAACAAGTTGGATCAACTATGCCGCCTATAAGAACAGATAGGACTCAAAATCAATGCTTCCCAGATGAAGGGGATGAATTTCACCAACAAGCCAGCTATTATCCAGTTGCATGGAGAAGTATTACAAACAGTTGACAGTTTCACCTCTCTAGGAGGCAAAAGGGCCCAAGATGGAGATACATTTCAGGAAATTTTCACTCACATTGCTCTAGGCGCATGTACCTTTACCCAACTAACAAACATCTGTAAATCAAAATCAATGAGCGCGCACACCAAGTTCGGATTGTTTAACTCCAACGTATTGCCAATAATCACCTAAGGATGTGAATGCTGAAAAATAACAAAGACACTGGAAAAGAGGCTAAATTCATTCAAGAATAAGTGTCTTAGAAAACTGTTGAACATTGGCTCGGAAGAATTCATAATCAACAAAACAATTAGAAATGTCACCAATCAACAATATGTTCCATCACTCATCAGTAAAAAAAAAGGGTGGTTGTACATCGGACATGTTCTTAGAATTGATAGCAACAGACTCCCTCTGCAAGCATTTATGTGGTCACCATTTGACAAGCGGAAAAGTGAAAGACCGAAAGAAACTCTCCACAGAACAATGATCAGAGAGGGTTCCACTGTGGGCTTGAACAACATTCATAAACTGAAAAGAGTGGTTTCACATAACTGACTTAACTTAACGTCTTCATACTGGTTTAGAAGACCCTGCAGAGTCTGTATACAACCAGTTACATTTACATCACCTTGCTCTAAAAGCTATGCGCATCCAGTTTATTCTTAAATGCATTAACTGTCCCTGCCTCCACTACCTTCCCTGGCAATGCATTCCAAGCAGACACCACTCTCTGACTAAAAGAATATTTCCTAATATCTAACCTGGACCTCTCTTTAGTCAGCTTGTAGCTTCGTGTTATTGTAGGTGGCTGAATTTTTAAAAACTTGTTATAGTCTAATTTATCGATTCCTCTGATCATCTTATAAACCTGTATTAAGTCACCACGAATTCTTCTCTCTTCGAGACACTGTAGGCCGGTAGACATGGGTTAAACTGGAGAACACTGGTTTCTGCCTTATGTGCCGTGTATGGCATATTAAAGAACATTGATTGATTGATAGAAAATGATACAGAAATAATTATTTACTTGCTGGTTTACAGGTAAATCTAGCTATAATTTGTTATTGCAGATAATTTGTGATTGCAGGTAACTCCTGTATATACTTCTGACGTGTCTGCTACCATAGATTGGTATCACTTCCACCACCAGTGGGAAATGTTGATGCCTGCTGACCGCAGAGTGGCAGATCTTGTAGGTGTGTCAGAGGCATTCATTGCCCGGGCCATTCAGGGTCGAATCAATGGGAAAACTGAAGCCCAGAGAAAAGCTTTAGCCATTCATCGAAGGTTTTATACAGCACTTGTACTTAACTACTTGGTAGGTACTGATAATTAAGTCAATATTCGAATATGGATTAAGGTTGACGTCTGACAGCGTACGAAGAAGAAGAAGAAGAATGTGGATTAATGCTGTAAACTAAAACATGCCAATATAGCAAGCAAAATCTACAAAACATTTTTTTCTTACAATAATTCATCATCCTTCATTTTTTTTGGTCCAGTAGAAGTATGGATTTTTTGTACAAGGCCCCAGCTCTGATTCATCCTTTCCGTTCTGGCTTCTACTGTTCTTCACCAAGTTGTCTTAGATTGGCCTCTCCTTTGTCTCTCTTCGGGGTCCATATAGAAGATGGTTGCAGCCCGGGTGAGGTGGAGTAAATTTGTTGCTGCCCTTAAAGATACCTCCAGGCGTGATTGTCACTGACCACTTTGCAAGTCACTTACGAAGGATCTAAGAAGAATAATCACAGGATAGCTGGTACTGAGTCACGATTCTCAGGCCCTGGTAGGCCCCCTAGAGGCACTGGATTGATCGACTACCAACCTAAGTTTGCACATCTCCTGGGCGAAGACGAAAATCCAAAACCTCAGCATGGGCACCTCTGCACTGAGTATCATCGTGAACAATAACTCTGCTGCAGTCACCAAGGACTTCATCCACCTTGACAGTTTTGGAAGACAACTAACATCTGGTCAGGCACAAACATACTGATCAGACATGTTAGTCAGGGTCAGGCAAAATATATTGGCCAAGACCCTCATCTCGGCTTCCTCGTAACTCTCTAGACATGGGCTGTTTTTATAGCAGCATGGCTAACAAGGTGAGGTATCGACGTGATCCTCATAGTAATGAGCGACACGCTGATGAAGCCAAGCATAGCACAACCGCCTGGAGAACTCCGGTCCACCTTCATCAGCACACTCGGGATGTGAGGAAGGCTATTACAACCCGTCACTTAGCGTCCTTTTCAGGGCTCACAAACGAGTAAACCTACTCATTGTGGGCATTCGAAACAAACTTCGGCAGCAGACAGTCCTCTGACGCACGCAACAGTCACGGCATCTTCTGCAGGATAGGCTTAGTGGTGGCTTCATCCATTCACACGCTCCACAGAGTCTGATCCTAGCGAAGGCTCTCTCTGGAGACCAAGCTTCATATTCACTCCTGTATTTTCTCTCCATTCTCCTGTACGGATTCGAGTCCTGGACACTACTACATTGAGACCAGCAGCGTCTTGAGGAATTCCACCTGTGTAGCCTGAGGTGCATCCTCGGGATCGTCTGGCATGACATGATTTCCAACGGTGAAGTAGTTCAACGTACTCAGCTTGTCTCAACAATTGATCGCCGTCGTCTCTCCCTCTTCGGTTACGCTGCTTGCCTTTCCTGGGAAGTCCCATCCCACGAGATGCTCCAGCAGGCTGTGGTGATGTGTTACGAGAAGGATCCGTGCCCACCCTGGAGATCGCCACCTCCCCAACGGAACTGCAGGTCCCCTGGGATGCTACCATCAGATGTCATGGACATGATCATTTGACGCAACAGACACTGATCGCCTATTGCATTGAATTGTATTGGTCTGTTCTCTAGAAATATGTGCCTAAACATGTATGATCTCTTGTATTGGTGGTTTCTGTGGCACTTTGCTTTACACGATGAAGTTGCTTACTCATACACAACCTTACTTAGTCATCTACAGGGGACAAAAACTTCAGAGAGAGAGGCTGTAGAGATATTTGTAGAAATAGTCTTTAAACATGATTAAAATGCCCAAGAAAGGCAACCTGACTTCAAGCAGTAACTAGTGAGATGCAACCCTCCTAGTTGTGACTACACACATTTTGTACAAGCAGACAAATTCTTTAATGTGTCAAGATGTGAAACCTAGCGAAGAGCATGTGAAATTTTGAACAGGAAGATCATGTCAAAGATCAACACAAAATTATTATAGTGCACTCAAATAAATATAAATAACTAATGTAGTGGTAGAACTCTTGTATTTCACCAAAAAGGTATTGGGTACAACTCCAACTGCCTGCACACTCCAGCCAACCTAGCTGTAAAGGGGATCATTTGTGAATAGGTATCTGACTAATGGTTAAAGAATGAAAGGCAGCAAGACAGGGAACTGGTCACAGAATCTCATACACGCAGTGGCTTAGTACAATGAAGTATCTTAACATGTCATACCTGACAGCAGTGTCTGCTATGGTACTCATTATTATAGACCTCAGGCATAGTATAGACCTCACAATGATTTGAAGAATACTCA
The DNA here is from genome assembly GCA_036924085.1 of Ariolimax columbianus. Classification (NCBI taxonomy): domain Eukaryota; kingdom Metazoa; phylum Mollusca; class Gastropoda; order Stylommatophora; family Arionidae; genus Ariolimax; species Ariolimax columbianus. The sequence goes on from JAVGWX010000011.1 coordinate 60,069,256, forward strand.
AACATGAAATACCAGAGAAATTAGTTTTAACAATTATAGTGAACTTCTATTGCAGGTTGCCTGCAGAGTAATCCACACATGCAACTTGTCAGAATTGTTCACAGATCAAATTGAGTCAGACATGGATATCGACTATTCCAAGCAATCTTTCTTATGATTATAAAATTAATGATGTGTCACCTCATCCATCAGCAAGCAAGCCATAGCACGAACACCACAAGTTACAGTCAACGATAATCTCGATATTCCTTCAAGTATTGATGAGGTCAAGGTAATAATAAGCCAAATGTCTAGCAGCAGGGCTTTTCCTGCTGAGGTTAACAAAGCAGGAGATCACATCTTGATTCAATGACTGACAGACCTATTCCATTCAATTTGGGATGATGGCCTCAGGACCGGAAAGATATCTCCATTGTCCACTTCCTGTTAATCACGAGCAAAATTCTGGCCCGAGTCCTTCTCAACCACCTGTCGTTTTGAGCAGGGCATATTCCCTGAGAGTCAGTGGTGTTATCAAACAGTGCAAATGTGGGCATGAACAGTTTTTTTGCATGACGGACACACAAGATCTGCATGTGGTATCAGTGATCCCGCTGTGCATAATTTCTGGTTCTCCCATCTGCTGTGGACTGCTCAGACACACAGTCGTTTTCACTGGCAGCTACGCCCACTCTGACTACCCCTCTCCAGTTAGTTTAGTTTTGTGCAAGGTTTTCCCAGGTGGTAACATTTATCTGGCGGCATTTCAGTGAGTCCCTCAGTCCTTAAATTATTTCTTTTGGTGCCCTATCTTGCATCATCCCTCCCTCAACTCGCCATACAGGAGCGTCTTTGGGAGCCATTCGTTTGGCATATGTAGAAGATGTCCGACCTATCCCAGTTGTGCCTTTTGTAATATCGCATGGATACAGGGCATGTCAGTCCTTGAAAGAACCTTTTGTGACACAATCCTGTCATCGGACGTGGGGCATTCACCCAAGCAATATAGGAAGAGGTAGTTTAGCCTCCTTGCATGACTTAAGCATGTTATATAAGCCTGCTAACAGTCCAGTCTAACCTTTCAAGAGTAGAATACTCTCTAATTCATGGACATTGTGCTTCCCTTCCCAACATCATTCATACAAGCCAGAAATATTCTGAGTATGGAGAAGTACTCTGGGTTTTTAAATAAAGCTCTAACAACACAGAACGGAGGGGCAGGAGCATTCCTAAACCTACCAAATGGCAGAAAAGTAACACTGTCATTCGCTACTGGTAAGTACACAAGCAATTTCAGAGCGGAGGCAGAGGCACTGAGGGCGGCAGTGGAAGAAATGGTGACACACAGTGAAAATGAGAGCCATATAGTCCTGCTGACAGATGCTCTCGCCGTAGTCACAGCGCTAAAAAGCCAGAAAAACACTGAGCTAAATGACTTAAGAGCAGCACTCTGCAAACTGTGCCAGCAGTCCGCACCAAAAAGGGTAGTGGTACAGTGGGTCCCATCACACTGCAACATCCAAGGCAACGAGGAGGCAGACAGACTGGCAAAAGAAGGTGCAAGACTACCACAAACAGATACCAGTATGACGTACGAAGAGTCAAAACGGCTTATCAAAGCCAGATACATGACCAAATGGGAAACCGAACATACTGGTTACACCAAAAACGATGCCTATTACCAGTTGAACCGAAAAGAGCAGGTCGTTGTCTTCAGACTTCGCACTGGCCACAATAGACTGAGGTACCACCTATTCAACAAATTGAAGATAGGGTGTACCGACGAATGCCCGTGCGGTACTGGTAAAATGACCGCTGAACATCTGCTGCAGAACTGCCCGACATACGAGGATCAGAGAGAGCAGATGTGGCCATCACCAGTGGAACTGCAAGACAAGCTCTATGGCAGTGGCGACAGCCTCAGGATGACCGCCGCTTTTTTCAAAAAAATAATGGTTACTGTCTGACTGCGTACGCAGAAGAAGAAGAAGAAATAAAGCTCTAGAGACTGTTCAAAATATGTACAGGAAAAAAGATTGAATAACTTGTTTTTCCAAGAATTGGAAGAAGAAGGTTGATTATGACTGCTGCAAAAACATGCATTTCAAGTCAGTTTTCCCGGAAAACTAAAATATTCTTCAAATCCTAAACAGGTTCAGGAGTCCCCCCTGATGGAAGTCGCTGCCAGGTTTAACAGCAACAAGGGTCAGCTACAGTCTCTTCAGCAGTCAGCTTCTACCTATGCAGGTAAGCTTGTGGTATGTTTTTGACCATTTCCTGTTTGGTCAACTCTATTTCATAACTGGCATACTTTGCCTGGTACTCCTGGCCACTTCCAGTTATGGCTGCTAGCGCAAATCGCTGATTTTACATCATGTCTTGTTTTGTAGCAGCGCTAGCTTGCTGACATACCATAGTAAATAGTGAAAGGGGTCTGCACTAACTATATTCTCCCCTCACTCGACTCCAATAAATTAACTTAAAGACTAATTGAAATAAAACATAATACAATGAAACTTTATTACTAAACTACAAATTTCTAACAAATTAAATTCTTTCACACGCTTGCTAAAACACTCCTACAATTTGATTAACAAACCGTAAGTGGATTGCCACAGAATGGATGATTCATGTTTGTTCTTAAACCCAGGTGATTCATCCATGGTCCTGTTCTCCTCGTCGACGGTGGGTTGAAATGATCGTTGAAGATCTTTCTATCTAGTGAATAGATTTCTTGAGAGAACTTCTGCTAAACACTTGACGTCAAATATATCTCTAGTAGTGACTTGATTTCTTGAGAGAACTTCTGCTAAACGCTTGACGTCAAATATATCTCTAGAAGTGTCTAGATTTCTTGAGAGAACTTCTGCTAAACTCTTGACTTCAAATGTATCTCTAGTAGTGACTAGATTTCATGAAATAATTTCTGCTAGACTCTTGAAAAAGCTGTTGTGAAAATGGCTACTTCATGTGGTTCCCCCGTGGAGCACTTCTATATCTATTGCTAACACTTGTGCTATTCAAAACAATATTTTACATCACTATACACATCACTAATTACCTCGCCTTGTTAGGCTGCTGGACATCTGTACCTCAACTAACGTAGTCAGGTTAAAGGTTCAACACTTCTTTCTCTCTGCCAATATATCGCTGACCGAGCCTAGCTGCTCCTCTTAACAGCTATCGCATGTTGACTTGTCTAGTCTAGATATCACGCAGGTATTCTAATCTGGTACCTAGGTTTTTCTCCCAGAGATTTCAGAAAAACCTGAACAGGAAACCACATTTACTTCATGATTCTCCACAGATTTTGATGTTTTACCATATCGAATGCCTTGGTGTAATCAATGAAACATGTGTACAGGTCTACATTAAACTCTCTACATTTTTCGTAGATATTCCTTAAATTGAAAATGTGGTCCCTGTCTTTCTTAAAACCTGCCTGGGCTACGTGAATTTCAGATTCAAACCTTTTCTCTATCCTTCTTAATAGGATTCGCAAGAGTATCTTGCTAGTGTAGCTGATCAGTGCGATAGTTTGGTAGTTCATGCACAGCTTCAGGCTGCCTTTTTTGGGGAGGGGAATATAAATTGATTTCTTCCATGCTTCTGGCCACTCTGCACTGTGTCATATCTGTTTACACAGCTTGTAATAGACTCAAGCACTTGCCTCCCCTCCTGCTTGTATTAGCTCTGCTTGGATATCATCGCATCCTGGGGACTTTCCCTTTTTCAGGCTTTTAATTGCAGAGCGTACTTCTTCCAATGTTGGTTCAGGTTCTTTCTCATCCTTTGGAAGGATTTTAACTGGATTTTTAAGGATTTTGTGCTACCTGCATATATGGTTCTGCAGTACTCTCTCCATCTATTCAGTATGTCTTTGGTTTCTGTTAATGTGTTATCCTCTTTGTCATTGATGACAATTGGAACCGGACAGAACTCCGTTGTCAGTGTTCTTATTGCCTTAAAGGCATCTCTCTCTCTCTCTCTCTGCCTTCCTTGTTGCTGAAGGTTTTCTATATTCTTACACGTTTCCACTATCTATCTTCTTTTATCTTTTCTTATTTCTCTTTTAACTTTTCTTGCACAGTTTTTATATGCTGTGTTGGTCCCCTTACTTCCCATTTGTTTTAATTGTTCCCTTTCTTCAATGAGTTTCTGTGTTTCCTCTGTTATATAGCTCTGTGTCTTGTGCGACATCCTGGGAATCATTTCTTTCGCTGTCGAGATTAAAATATCCCTTGCATACAATGTCAACTCCTCAGATGTCATCTCTTCCTATACCGCAAGCAATGCCTCAAATTTGTTTTCTACTTTGATGTTGAATTCAGTAGGTATTGCTGTAACATTGAAGCATATTGGCTGGCAACCTTTGTTGATCCTACGTAGTCTTGTTTGGAAAACTGCAAACAGTAATTCGTGGTCCATATCGCAGTCTGCTCCTGGCAGCGTATTTGTTGCCAGCACATTTATCTCCATCTTTTTTGCACCAGGATGTAATCTATTTGATTTCTGCTGTTGCCATCAAGGGAGGTCCACGTGTATAGTCTTCGAGGATGTTGTTTGAATAAGATGTTTGCAATGGAGAGGTTGTTTTCCATGCAGAATTCAACCAGTTTTTCTCCTTGCTCATTTGTGTGTCCCAAACCAAAAGGTCCTCGAACACTTCTCTCCTCGTCGACTCTTTCCTCTCTGACTTTCGCATTGAAATCGCCAATGATGATCAAGATATCTCTTTTTTCTACTTTTTCCATTGTTTCTTGCAAGGTGTTATAGAAATCATCCATTTCGCAATCGTCATCTGCTGATGTTGGTGCATAAGCTAGATAATCAACAGAAAGAATAGATTAGACCATAACAAGTTTTTCAAAATACAACCGCCTACAAGATCAAGAAGGTACAGCTACAATTTAGTTAAAGAAAGGTCCAAATTAGATATTAGGAAATCCTCTTTTTTTTTTTTTTTTTTTTTTTTTTTTTTCCAAGTCATTGAGTGGCTTGGAATGCATTGCCACAGGAAGTAGTAGAGGCAGGGTCAATTAATGCATTCAAGAATAGATTTGTTGCACATTTGTAATTGAAACTGGTTGTATACTGACTATGCAGAGTCTTCTAAACTAGTATAAAGACATTAAGTTAAAACAACAGGTCTGCAAAGGTCGGTTTGCAGTCTAAATATTGTCACTTGATCTCTTCTTGGTAAGTAGCATGCTTCTGTTATATGATATACATAGAGTATCTACACTCCTCAGGTATGATCACTGTATTCTGTGGTCGTCTGGGATGGCACAGCCTCGAGCTAATCCTCTCACAGTTCCACAAGAGACTGTCATTTGGAGTGCAACAGGAATTAGTAGATCTGGTGCGCATCTCAACCGTCAATGCTTCCAGTGCTAGAATGCTGTACAATGCTGGCTACCACACAGTTACAGATGTTGCCAAAGCCGAATCATCAGACATAGAAAATCTCTTCAAAAGCACTGTTCCATTTCAGAGGTTTCTGTATTCAATGTGTTGTTGTTGTTGGGGAAGCAACTCTTATTGCGTTAATTCAACTCTTGATGATATTCCCTTGGTAATGTGTTACAGTGGCTGTTTTTACGTCCTGGGACATACTTAATAAGGTGGACAGGGTCCTCCTAGCTGTAGTGCATTGTGAGATTCCTCAGTAAGCTCATCATCCACTATGGGAAATAACTGTTGGTCCCCACCTCCTTGGCCAGACTGCTGTGAAACAGCCTGTTTCCAGGAAGCCCAAAGCAGACAATCGCTGGGGGATCTGCATTCAAAGTGTTAGAACTGTACATGAATGAGCTCTTTATTGCAAAAATATTAGCAATAAAGTGATGTAGTTATGTTATAAAGTGCTGCAATTATACATTTTAAAGTGATATCATTATAAGTTATAAAGTGATATCATTATAAGTTATAAAGTGATATCATTATAAGTTATAAAGTGATATCATTATAAGTTATAAAATTAAGTTATTATCAGAAAGCTGTGCATGCGCCGAAAGTCCCATATATAAATGAGATATCTCTGATTAACAAAATGTCTTTTCTATGCAACATTTCACCATTTAGGGGTTGCCAGGTAAAATTGTATTCAGAAAGGTTAGAAAAATTGGAAGACAAAATGTTAGAAAACTGCTAGAAGACATGCGCGAAACTCACAGAATCAATTTGAGAAAACTTACTGAAGAATTGTTGAAAAATTGCTAGAAAAAAAATGCAAGGAAATTGTTATCAGGAATGTTAAGAAATAACCAGAAATTCTTTTTTAGAAAACTGCCAGTTTAGATCTTAGCTTCAGACTTCAAACTTTTATGTCCAATTTACTCATTGTTTTTTGTTTTGTTTTTTTTGTTAATTACAGTGACAAGAGGCAAGATGGAGAGACTGAGTGGGAGCTGAAAGAACGTCGTCGAGCTAGGTGTATATGGTTAACAGGAAGAAAAGGAGTCACCGAACTAGACGCAGCTCTAGTCATCATTGAAGAAGCAAAGGTCATAATTCAGGGTGACTTCGGCGTCAGTGGCATAACCTGGGGAGCAAAGGACAAAGTTGAAGAGTGCAGTGTTGCTGATTGCAGTGAAGGCCAAGAAGCGAGCACAGTTGATGGAGCTCATGCAGAAATTTATCAAAGTGCAGAGTTTAGAGACTCAGGTGGCTCATCACATCCTCATAACTCACAAATAAAGATAAACACTGCAGACATCGAAGTTGAGCCTCAGGTTCATACAGATAGCATAGGAGTAGTCATGACAACACAGGATGTTACAATTAGTAAAGTTGTTAGAAGTAGCTTGCATGAGAAAAGAGTTGGTGCAGGAAAACTCTCCCCAAGGAAGTTGTCAAATATAAGAAGACCTGGGAGTTTTAGGAAAAATGGACATAGCAGTTATTACCAGACCAAAAGAAGGGACAGATCTTTTTTTGGTCAAATGGTTGTCAGTCCTCCTGAGGGTATCAGGAACAGGGTAAGTGATAATGTCCACAGTACCAGAACTGAAAGCAATAATGCTGAGGGTACCAGAACCATAAATTATAATGTCAACAGTAGCAGAACAACAAGCGATAATGTTGACAGTACCAGAACTACAATTGATAATGTCAACAGTATCAGAACTATAAGTGATAATGTCAACAGTACCAGACCTGAAAGGGATAATATTGATTTGGCCAGAACTGCAAGTGTCAATGTCAACAGTACCAGAACTGCAAGTGTCAATGTCAAAAGTACCAGAACTGCGAGTGATAATGTCAACAGTACCAGAACTACAAGTGCCAATGTCAACAGTACCAGAACTGAAAGCAATAATGTTGACAGTACCAGAACTGCAAGTGACAATGTCAACAGTACCAGAACTGAAAGCAATAATATTGACAGTACCAGAACTGCAAGTGACAATGTCAACAGTGCCAGAACTGAAAGCAATAATATTGACAGTACCAGAACTGCAAGTGACAATGTCAACAGTGCCAGAACTGAATGCAATAATGTTGACAGTACCAGAACTGAAAGTGATAATGTCAACAGTACCAAAACTACAAGTATCAATGTCAGATTTGAAAACTCTAGTCAGTCTTCTCATTACAAAGATATAACTGATGGAAAAATAGCAAATAAAGTAAACAATTCTACAGATGAAGCTGCAGTTATAAAAGATAACATTGCTATACCTCCTGTGCTTGCTCACTGTGACTCTGCTGTGTTTCCTCACTGTGGTTCTGCCATTACAACTATATCAAAGGATTTAGCTGTCAATAATACTTCAGAAGTATGCTCAGTTATTACAACTGCATTATCATTTCCAGCAAAGGAGTCATGTGTAGAGGAATATGGAGGCAGTATTCTTGAGAGCAGTGTTTCTTTCAGTGAAAGTTTTGAACTAGACACACAAACAGCAAATATTATCAGCCATAATGGTCAAGACATGAAACAGAATCAACAAACCACACCTGTAAGGTCAAGCCTTGTCAGGACTTCAGCAAGTAAATTCAGATTATCAAATCAAAATTCTGATGTGAAAATCTGTCAGATGTCTGCAGCTCCTGTATCAGTATTGAACAATGTACTTCAAACTCAGGCTAATTGTGATGAACTGGATACAAGTGGGGATAATGGTAGTAGAAGAGATAGCCCTGATCCTTTTATGGACAGTATGACTGAAGCGCTGCTGTTTGATTATGGCAATGTTGAACAGGTAACACCACAGAATATGTTTGTGTCAAATGTCAGCTCAGAAAACATTCATGGAAGCTTCTCTGAGGCATTATTTGATTCCTCAGAGAAACATATTCAGAAGAAACTGATCATTAATGATGAACAAATTACTCCAAAGAGGACCACCACAAAGTCTGTTCACACTCTCATGTCTTCTTTTAATAGTTTCAATGTGGCGAATAACAATAAGATTTGTTCCATCAAAGCAACAAGACATAACTGTGAGAGTGTGTCTGAGTCTATTACATTGTCACATAGTTTAACAGACAGCCTCATGAACAACTATGCACACAACTCTCAAGGGAAATACTGTGATGAGGAAGAAGTGCACTCATCATTAAATACAAGCAATTTTGAAAGGCCGATGCATTTGGATGAAGGAATGATGGAAGAAGAATCAGAACAATCAGATTCATTAAATTACTCATGTGTTAATCTTGTCAGGTCGCACGAAGCTAACAATCATCAAATATTAACTGGCTGTAACGGCAGGAAAGTACGGGGTATTAATAGCAAACACATGACTCGTCATGCTGTAGAAGATGAGAAGAATGCTCATAAAGAGATTTCTGAAAATGGCTTGCTACATGTGAGTTTCAAATATTTAATTGCAAACACTCATGAAAAAGCTTTGATGACTACATCAGGCAAGAATTATACTTCCACATCTGTACCATCAGACTCATCCAAGAAGCTGTCAGTGTCAAAATTTGGAAGTACTGTAAGCTTGCCTCGAGTATCAACTCCATTGATAACTCCAAATATTAAAGGACTAAACCATAAGCCAATGTCACAGATAAAAAATATAAGCACAGGTCAGACAAATGTAAAATTTGTTTTGGAAGAGGGAAACGAGAAAATTATCATTAGTAAACAAGACAAAATATGTCAACCAGAAATGACTGACATATCAGGGTTAGATGAATTTTTTACTGATTCCTTCAGTTCATCTTTGATGGGTGAAATAATAGCAGAGTGTCATGATATTTCAGAGACAAGATCCAGAAATAAGAAAGCTAAAGTCCCTAATAAGACTTGTTGTGCAGCTTTTTCTGAGCGCAGTAAGACAGATGGTGAAGGAGGCAGTAAAAAGCTTGATTTATGTAATACATCACCCTCAACCAGCAAAAGAACCACCGAGCCACTGTCCAATAATTCTTCAAGAAGTGATACGAGTGATTGTGTTCCTCCAACTCCACCTGATGAAACATCGGTTACTGCATCACCATTCAAGATATCCTTCTATTCCCCATTGAAACCAACTGTTTCTACAGCCTGTAACTCTATTTTGGTTCCCAATAAAAGAGCTCCAAAATACCTCAGTAGTAAACTAAAGAAAACAGACTTTACTGCCATTAAAGACATACATTTACAAGATTCATTCCTACCGCATCAGTTAAATACGCGAATCCAAGCTACTGATGTTCATTGCTCTGGCGCTTGTGGTACAAATCAGCATTTAGCAAAACCTGTTGATAAATCACCTTTTGTACAAAAACAAAACAAATGCAGCACTACTTCTACTGAAGTTAGCCATGCTAATTCTACCAGAGAAAAAATGCCAGTTGGCTCTCCATTCCATGAACGACATCCATATATCTCAGCTTCACAACTACTTACTCAGCAGTCTTTTACAATTGTTGATGTCTGTGCAGACAGGCGGCTTTTTGAAACATTTCTTGCAGAATTGAAGTCTAAACCTTACTATGCTCTTTCGGTGGCTTGTGAAAAGAAACCTCTAGAAATTAAACAGGGAACATCTTCAGCCATTGGTGGAAGGTTTCTCAGAAGTAAGTAAAGAGGAAGTAATTTTCACACTTTGCAGTCAGTATATATTGTTGTTTCACCATGCAGATCCAAGTACTGCCCCTTGCTGGGTAGGAAATATTAGAATTACTGCCCCCAGCTATATATGTTGTAAAGAGTGACTCAGTTGTTCATGGGGTGAGTAACTTCATCATGTAGCACAAAGTGCAAGAAGTCACCTCTGCAAGAGTACCAAAAAATACTTTGGCCAGGCTTCCTGTAAGGATGCCAACTGTAGTGGGAATGCCATGTTTCTAGTGAATAGAAAAAGTAAGTATGAAAAATTGATGGTTGATTTTCATATTATCAGTCAAATGCAATTTTGTAAAATCATGAAAATGAAAGGTTTGGCTCTCATGATAATTAGTCCCTGTTGCTGCACCTGATACCTCTGGTTAACTCTCCAACAAGTGTTCCAAGGAAAACATGTTAATCCACTGCAGGCAATAAAGAGACTTACTTACTCAAAAGCCTTAAAAAAAGGAAAGTCACTGGGGTGGAACTAGATACAGGCATGAGGGGAGGCCAGTGATAGCATTTTTCATGTACTGTGCAAGAGGGTCTGGCACAGCTCTGAGCGGCCAAAAGCATTAAAGATAACAATCCATATTCCTCTCCAAAAGAAAGGCGACTTAAAGCCGTGCTAAAATTTCCACACTATTGCGCTTATAAGCCACGCTAGCAAGATACTCTTGCAGATTATATGGAATAGGGTAGAAAGAAAATTTGAATATGAAATCCGTAAAGTGCAAGCAGGCTTCATAAAAGAAAGAGATACCAGAGATTACATATTTAATTTGAGGAACATTTATAAAAACAATGTAGAGAGTATACTTAAATCTGTATACATGCTTTATCATGTACACTAAGGCTTTGATTGCGTAAAACATCAGAAATTGTGGGGAAATCATGATATATATGCTACATCTAATCCATCTAATCAAATTATGATATCAGTGCAAAGGGTTTAGAGCAGCTAATTGTAGCCGTAAGCAGATGCAGCAAACCTTTTTCAAAACAAAGATAATGACTACTGACAAAACAAGAAGTCAATATAAATTCAAATTTGAGGGTGTGGAAATAGAGCAGGTACTTTGAGTATCTGGGCTCCAGAATTGACAATATTGGCAACTGCTCAAAGGGAATAAGAAGGAGATTGACAATAGCAATGCTTAGGTTCCAAAACCTGAGAAAACTATAGCAGAATACCATCAAACCAACAAAAGTAAAAATTTTGAGAACCTGTGTTTTTCTCGTGACAACATACGGCTGCAAAACATGGACAGTTACCCAACCCTCAAGGAAGATAACCGAGTCCTTCGAGTAAAAATGTTATAGAAAGGAAGATCCTCAGAATACTGTGGACCGAAAAGAAGAAGAATGCATACATTAGACAAGAGGAGAACTGGTTCATAAATTCCATCATGAACAGAAAATTGAAATAATTTGCCACATCAAAAGACGCAATGGTCTTGAGAGATCGGTAGTGGAAGGAAACGTAGCCGGCAAGAGAGGCAGAGACAGACGAAAATGGTCATTGTGAGAGAGGACAAACAAACAGTAGATTATGTCCTACAAGTCTGTTGACTCTTTAGAAGATGAAGTGGGCATACATCTGCCAGTGTGAGAATACAAACAAACAGTAGATTATGTCCTACAAGTCTGTTGACTCTTCTGAAGATGAAGTGGGCATACATCTGCCAGTGTGAGAGTACAAACAAACAGTAGATTATGTCTTACAAGTCTGTTGACTCTTTAGAAGATGAAGTGGGCATACATCTGCCAGTGTGAGAGTACAAACAGATTATATCTAGAAGTAGAGCATATGGACAGCATGGCGTTCTTCAAATGATTTAACAACACAAACTTTATCGTGATAAAAGAAGGCTGAGATGAACCACCAGAAATGAGATCATTGAAGAGAAAGGAAATGTGTGGGTGGCTGCCCAGCACTGCAGCGTCTTTGAGACAGAGTGCTATTTAGCGCTGCACAAGCGTTTGTAACAGTTCCCGCCGGAGCAGAGAGTTTAGGACAGGGGTAATGTGGTTGCTGATAACAAATGTACCTGAATGAGTGTCAAGGTCACTCACCGTCTCAACAAAGGAGAACAGAGTTGGGGCAAAAAATGTGGACAGGTAGGAGCTGACCACTGGCCTTCTGATTTGGGTAGGGAGAGAATGATTGACAGACAGATTGGCAGCGGGGCTTGCTGCGAGAGAATGAGTGACAGGTGTGCAAAGTGTTTCGTTCCAATTGAATATAGCTATCCCCTGAGATTCATTGGTCAAGCTCTGACTTTGCTTGAGTGTATATAACTCGAGACAAAGTTTAGCGCAGGAGGCTGGATGAAGAGGAGGAGTAGAGAGATGAGAGCGAGAGAGAGAGAGAGACTGAATTTAGATAGTATATTTAACTCACCGACTTAGATAGAGGAGCGATTGATAGACTTGCATGAATGTTAGTGATAGAACAAGATCGCTCAAGTAGGTGTGTGAGTTTTGTATTAAGTGATAATCTGAACGTTGTGTTGTAAGCAGGAAACAGTGTGAACGAGGTATGTCCAGATTGCCCGCCTGAGGGGATTTGAGTGAGGAAGAGTATTTGATAAGGTGTTTTCAGGACGCAGTTAAGGCGAGGTGTGTGTGATGGGAGTAAGGCAATAGAACTGGGTCTTAGATAGTTGGGAATTCCATCAAGAGCTAATGCTTAAAATTTCCGCTTTAGTAATATGTATATTAACATATATATAATAATAGAATATTTAGTTAAGATGATATGTATTGTATTGTGTTTGTAATTTCACTACTCATTTTTCTGGTATGAGTATTATGTAATAAATATGCCAACTGATGTGTGCTATATTATTTGAAGTGTGTGGTCATGATGAGGTGGATGAGTGTGAGAATGTTCTGAGTTAGAATAACGGCCAGGGCAAACAGAGAGGTCTGTTACACGTTTAGTCATGGTTGTTTACTATTTTTAATGACTCACGAGCTCTGATATAACTAAAAAAAAAGACCATCTTATGTTGAAAGGAGCATACCTTTGCCAAGAGAAAGTTAAATCCAGAACAAATACTAACAGAAGATCAGTTGACAGACAATAGTAGTTTCCTACAGGCAGTGATCTTTGAGAAATTGATCTTTATAAAATCTTGTTGTACACAAGTGTTAACATTACAAACTGTTAAATGTGATCTTTATTTTACTGGGCTGTTTTTAAAGTAGCTACCTGGCAGCAGGCATAACCTGCCTGTCTAAATACCAATATTCCAAGTCTAAGAATTTTCATTCTCTCTACATTTTCCTAGATATCTGTTTTTCTTGTTTTCAGTTTTCTCAATTGTCACTGACTCAGAGGCCAGTTATAATTTCAACATTTGGAAAATACAGGGTCGCCTATAAATCATTTTCCCATTTAAAGATTGAATTTTGTTTGTTTTGTTTGTATTAATTTATTTGTATAATATAGTACATAAAATAAAATTTTTATGGAGAATGATACCATGTAAATAATTACCATTTTTTGGGTTTCGAGAATGGGCTCTTTCTGGTAATAATAGTTGCCCATCGCAAGTGAAGAATGCAACAGCATCCATTAGATGTGCTGCGAGATCTGTTTTCATATGGTTATAGAGACCAATCCTGGTACGACAGACTTTGCTGCACCCAGGGCATTTATGTGATAAGTCAGTGATGGATCATTGTGCATTCTGCTCTCTCAGGGGACACACCTACTCTGAGCCTTGAGCGATAGATTTTTGCTCTGGTGATGCTAACATGCCAGGTGGAACGGTTTTGTGCAGGCAACTCCTAGAAGATGACATCAATGTTCAAGCTTTTCAGCGACACTTTCAAGGAGTCTCTAGCATTCCTTCTGCCCAAATGAGTGTCTGCCTGTTCTTACCATATAAAAGCTGATTGGGGATACGCTTATAGGGCATACGAGCTACATGTTCAGTCCATCTTATCTAGGTCTTCTGCAGCAGCATATGGATGCTCTACAGGTTAGTCTTACTAAGACTTTGTCCTGCCACTTGATCCTGAGCAGCCTATGCAGACATCTCAAGGGAACACAATTCCGCACTCTTTTTACAGCATGTTTCATAGCACATCTTTACATGTTAAACTCCAGCAGCACTGGAATTCCTTGCTGGATGGTCCCAGGGCTCATTGACATACAAATGTGTAAAATACATAATAGCAAAAATGTTATTACATTTTTTTAAATGGGAAAACGACTTATGGAATCCCTGTAGATCTGTGGTTTGCCATTATTTTGTTGGTGAAAGTAGTTATAATAATTATCAGTGTTGTTTTTTATTTTCTGAATCTGCAAACTAAATAGATTTATATTTTCAGAGCGAGCATCTTCATCTTTCACCAAATCCAAAACAGCAGTTGGTATCCCAATTCCAGACAGTGATGCTTTCATTGTGGGTTTGGCAGTGTCATGGGAGAACAGAGATTCTTACTTTGTATCCTTCATGCCAGCTGATCTCACAGAACCATGTATGTAGCCACAAATTTTATTCTTCATTATAAATCTATTATACATTTTAAACTAAGATTAGGTTTGTTTTATTTATGAACATGGTCGTTGTTTTTTGTTTACCAACCAGTGTTCCAGATTTATTACTCCTTTTGTACTTGAAATATTGCCTGGATAGTCTTTTCAGATTGATTATCTCTTGTGGTTAATAGAAATATTGCCTGGATAGTTTTGTTTTTTCTGATTGATTATCTCTTTTGGGTGGTAGAAATATTGCCTGGATAGTTTTTTTCAGATTGATTATCTCTTTTGGATGGTAGAAATATTGCCTGGATAGTCTTTTCAGATTGATTATCTCTTTGATACTAGAAATATTGCCTAGTTATTCTGGTTTGAAGTGCAAGAGGGAATAAGACAAGGGTCCAATACTCTCCTCTTATTGTTTCAACATCAATGCAAAAAATATAATGAGAAACATAAAAAATAACAAAGATTATGAAAAGTTTGACTCATTCATAATCTGCAAGAAGGAAATACTAGAACTAAGATTTGCAGATGAGCGCTGCAGTGTTGGAACAGATGATCCAGTTGAATAAACAGCACAGAGAACAACAAAATACACACCTAAACATTAGCAAAATCAAGATAAGGATCACTGACAAGGCAAAAACCAGACCTAAAGTTATCCTAGAGAAGCAAGACGTTTAGAACGTTACAAGATTTGAACATCTCTGCTAAATTATAAGCAGAAAAGGAGAATGCCTAAAAGATGTAAGAAGAAGAATGACAATGCAGAGAAACTTATGACAGAACACTAACAAAATGACAAAAATAAAAATCTTGAGGACATGCATCTTCCCAGTGGCAATGTATGGATGTAAGTCATAGACAACCACACAAGCACCAAGGAAGGAGATTGAATTCTTCGAGCTAAGACGCTACAGGAAAGTGCTTGAAATACCATGGATAACACACCAAAAAAACACAGAAATCCTAAAAGAGCTGAATATAGAACAAAATTGGCTAATACATTAAATTGCGTCTAGGAAACTAATATACTTTGGCCACACGCCACAATGGCCTAGAAATAACAAATACTGGAGGGTATGGCACCTGACAAGCGAAGGAGAAGCAGACTGAGGAGAAGACGGACACAAGCCATTAATTAGGTTCTGAGGATAACGGGGACAGAGACGAGTGTTCATGAAAAAAAGTCCACCATGACGCAGTAGAATTCTCTTATTATTTAGACCACATAGTTGTACTCAGGCTCTTCTTTTATGCAAGTATGCATTTATCTATTTGTACATTCTACCCATCACTCCACTGTTTCTCAGTTTCTTTAATTCTTTGTTCGTCCCACAACTTTGTGGAGGAATATTCATTGTTTTGCTTTCATTAAATTCTAAGTTTAATGCAAATTTGAACATTCATACTAAATATTTTTAATTATCAATCAACAAAAGTATTGTCCGAAAAACAAAAATAATCCATGCAGCTTATAACTAATTATGCTTGAATATCATTGTTATCAGCATTATCAATAGCATTTACATTCATTGTCCAATAGCATTAATATTGATTCACTTTACAAGTTGTGCAGGTCTGTATTAATTGAGATGTATAGAAACAATTAATAGGTATGATCAAATACGTCGCTAAGACTAAAACAGAAACGAAACCTACGTCACAACCTAAAGGTCCTCGCCAGGGAAAACAAACATCTTCTTCTTCTTCTTCTTCTTTGTACGCAGTCAGACAGTAACCATTATTTTTTCGAAAAAAGCAGCGGTCATACTGAGGCTGTCGACACTGCCATAGAGCTTGTCTAGTGTTGCCACTGGTGATGGCCACATCTGCTCTCTCTGATCCTCGTATGTCGGGCAGTTTTGCAGCAAATGCTCAGCGGTCATTTTCCCGGTACCACACGGGCATTCGTCGGTGCCACCTATCTTCAATTTGTTGAATAGGTGGTACCTCAGTCTATTGTGGCCAGTGCGAAGTATGAAGACCACGACCTGCTCTCTTCTGTTCAGCTGGTAATAGGCATCGTTTTTGGTGTAGCCAGTATGTTCGGTTTCCCATTTGGTCATGTATCTAGCTGTAATAAGCCATTTTGACTCTTCGTATGTCATACTAGTATCTGGTTGTGGTAGTTTTGCACCTAAACAAACATCAAAAATATGAGCTAACAAATCGTAGAGGAAGGGATGAATATGTAAAATATGATGAATATGATATGAACACATAAATGAGTAAGTGAGTCAGAAAAAGCTCCTAGCTGGATAGTACATAAGAGCTCGTGACTGGCCTAGTCGTACAACATGACCGAACAAAGAAACTTGGCGGTGGTCAAGTGTTTCTGAAATTGGGAGGAGATTTGTTTTAGCAAGGACCTCCACGTTGTAGATCTAGTCATGCCATCGGATGCCCAGGATACATTGCTGGTTGCGCATGTGGAAGTCCTCCAGTCTCGACATGTCATGTTTGAGTAATGTCCAGGTTCTTTGCACTTTATTTTAATCCACAGTACCTCTACAGCCTTTTTTAATTGTCTGTATTAACTGAGCACTAGAGTAACAATAATAAAGGAAAGTGACTTGTGCATGTTACTTTGTATTCAGCCGAACCTAACCCAGATGACACCTTAGATGAGCCTCCTCTTGATGTATCTCTGACACAGGAAGACAGGCTTAGCTCCCTTTTAGCAGTGCTCAGTTCAAATCCAGGTGTGTTCCTGTTTTTTTAAACTTATATATTTCTGTGTTCGTCGAGCGTGTGTGTTTTTTAAAATATTTTTTAAGCTACTCATATCTGAGCTCTTTACTATTGGTGAATTTGTACTGGTAGAGAATGTGTAGTTGCTATTCTCACATCTGTAAATATACTATAGAAGGTGACCTTGATACTCCTCACCTTAATGCAAGGCTCGTCGCTACGGGGATTACTGTGTTGATCTCTACCTGGTTGGCCAGGCTGCTGTAACACTGCCTGTTTCCAGATGTGTGGCATGGATGTGAAATGGTATTCTTGGTCAATATGTTGTGCCTTGGCACTCTAGTTATTTTGCTCTATAAATTGACCAACCTTTTAGATCATCACATTCTCTTCTAAATCTAAATCAGTGAGGACATAGGAAAGAAATTAGTGCTAATTTACTCTTGTCCTCCAGACTAGGAGATACATTCAGCCACCATCTTGTCAAAGAATTATATTATATCTTATTTACAACAGTCAATTATACAATGATTTTAAAGTCGTTTTCAATTATCATCATGTGTTGTGCATGCAGGCTTGACGATCAATTTCTTCCACAACCATCTTTCCTTCTGGCCTTTCAGTACTTTAGATGCTGTCTTTAGATCCCAAGTGGTCTGCCAAGGTCTTTGTTGTTGACAAAGACATGAATAGCACCACTGCTCCACAGAGCATGTCGTAAGAGGTGACTAACTGTGTAACATAGTATAACACTGATTATGGTTAGGTGGTTTGTAAAGAGCAGCATAGATGGCACCTAACAGGCTGTGGATCTACTTTGCTCTAGTGTTTGAGTCTATTAAGATGGACTCACACATTGGTTAACTACCCTCTACACTTGTCTCAACACAGCAGAGTAATAAGCTGCTCAAGCCTAGCCTGCTAAGCAAAAAATTCTCTTCCGGCTACATGCCAGAGCTGGAACCTGCACAGGGACATCTGCCCCTGTAGAAGTACAGGAAGACTAAGAATTTAGTAATAAGAGTGAAAGGTTAATGAAAAGAGGACCACAATTAGTAAATGATGATAGAAGAATTAAACTATGATAAGTTCACAACTGGTCTCTGCACTTATGTCACCTATCCCATAACAGCTGAACACTTATTGCAAATTTGCCCAATATTCACTGCTAAAAGAATAAGCACATAATTACATCCTGAATCCTTGCTTTAAAAACTGTATGACAGTGTTAGGGAGTTATGAGCTTACTGCTGCCTTTGTTAGGGTCATTTGTGTGGATGTATGATAGTTGTTGTTGTTTTATGCCCACAATCAGTAAGTTTACTCTTTTGTGTGCCCTGAAGAGGACGTTAAGTGGCGGGTTGTAGTAGCTTTCCTCACATTCCGAGCATGCTGATGAAGTTGGACTGTGGTCCTCCAGATGGTTGTGAACTAGAAAGAAGAAGAAACTATGAAAAGTGTTGAAGGAAAACTGAAAGAAATATGCTCTGAGAATTATAGTAGTCAAGTTATACATGAAGTGATCACAAAATGATGATACAATGAACTGTCCAATGAAATCTGTTAGTCAAACTTTTAGAGTTTTGTTAAATTGTATTTCTTTCTTACAGGTTCCAGTAAGCATACAGTTGCAACATATGACAGCAAGGCTACTTATTTATGCCTGGCTAAGACACTGGGGCTGTCCTTGTCTCACTGTGAAGACCCATGTGTTGCTAACTGGCTCAAAGAACCAGATGCCAGATTGAAGAACCTCCACCAGTTGGTAATGAGCCACTGTCCAGAGGAACTTGGCTTGTTAAATGGTGGGTTTCTAAAGTGTTGTTCTAAACATTGAAATATATTGCAAACATATTGATGTGATATAAACTTCAATATATGAGACTTTAGCTTTCCTTTTGTGTGACAGGGATTAATTCCCTTTATTTAAGAGGGGCATGTACCCATTTGCAGTTAAATGATTAGGTGGTTTGTTTAGAGCAGCATAGACGACACCTAACAGGCTGCGGGTCTACTTTGCTCTAGTGTATGAGTCTATTAAGATGAACTTGCACATCGGTTAACCACCTAACGCAGCAGAGTATTAAGCTGCTCAAGCCTCTCCCGCTAAGCAGGAAATCCTTTTCCCGGCTATATCCAGCTCATACCAGAGCTGGGACCTGCACAGGGGCTTCTGCCCCTGTAGAAGAAGTATAGGTTGACTAAGAAGAAAATCCTTGATATCTACTATTCAAGCAGTGTGTACACAGTGAAACTTGCCTGTGATTATCTGTCATTGCAGTTCTAAAGCAGTGGCTATACAATACTAAAAAACAGACAATTATTTATAGATAATGTGTGAATGTGGCACAATAGTTAGGGTTGTTTTCGTGTTGTACTATTTTGGACAGGGAAAAAAACTGATCAGAGGAATTTAATTAAATTCTGCACTTGTGGAGTAGACACAATAGCAAGATTAAGATAAGTGACAGAGCACTATAGCACTCAAAGAAGCTCAGATATGACTCTTAGAAGCTGGTTGAAAAATGTGCAAATGTCATAATTGTGTGCTGTAGGAATTTTATGGTAAGGGTTAGAATAATATAATATTTAACAAAATAGCAGTGCAGAATACATATTGTGACATATGTAGGAACAATACATAAATAATTAACAATTCATGAAGTATGAAAATCTAACAGATGTATTTCCAGAAGGTCACGAAGACATTCATTTAGTTGATATATGCAAATTAAAGAATGTCAAAGTCATTTAAATTATTAAAAATTTACACGTTTTATATTTCTCCATTTTCTTTCTAATAAAATTTACTGATGGGAACTATGTTGAGAAACCAGGGACAATGCAAATGCGATAATAAATGGTTTTCAAGTTCATATCTCATGTATACATTTTTTTTTAAATAGACATGTGTGACTTATTTACTGACTAGTACTTGTAAAACCCTTTATTTATGGCTTACTGATTTTCTTACAGCTGTAGGTGGTGTGAATGGTTACCAAAGTATGGGAAGTGACATCAAGAGCATAGTAGCTGGGAGGCTACGTGCCTGCACAGAGTGTGTCCTGACCCAGAAACTTATGAGTAAGTTTCACACTCTTCTGAGTGATGACCATTTGCTGGATGCATTCACACGAGTGGAAATGCCTGCCATTATAACTTTGGCTAGAATGGAGCTCAATGGTTTTGGTATGATTTTTCATGTTTTGGTATATAGCTGATGTTTAACTTCTCATGTTTTGGTATATAGCTGATGTTTAACTTTTCATGTTTTGGTATATAGCTGATGTTTAACTTCTCATGTTTTGGTATATAGCTGATGTTTAACTTTTCATGTTTTGGTATATAGCTGATGTTTAACTTCTCATGTTTTGGTATATAGCTGATGTTTAACTTTTCATGTTTTGGTATATAGCTGATGTTTAACTTCTCATGTTTTGGTATATAGCAACAAGGAAGGCAGAGAGAGAGAGAGAGAGATGCCTTTAAGGCAATAAGAACACTGACAACGGAGTTCTGTCCGGTTCCAAATGTTATCAATGACAAAGAGGATAACACATTAACAGAAACCAAAGACATACTGAATAGATGGAGAGAGTACTGCAGAACCATAAATGGAGATAGCACAAAACGCTCAGTTACAATCCTACCAAAGGATGAGAAAGAACCTGAACCAACATTGGAAGAAGTACGCTCTGCAATTAAAAGCCTGAAAAAGGGAAAGTCCCCAGGATGTGATGATATTCCAGCAGAGCTAATACAAGCAGGAGGAGAGGCATGTGCTCGAGTCTATTACAAGCTGTGTAAACAGATATGGCACAGTGCAGAGTGACCAGAAGCATGGAAGAAATCAATTTATATTCCCCTCCCCAAAAAAGGCAACCTGAAGCTGTGCACGAACTACCAAACTATCGCACTGATCAGCCATGCTAGCAAGATACTCTTGCGAATCCTATTGAGAAGGATAGAGAAAAGGTTTGAATCTGAAATTCACGTAGTCCAGGCAGGTTTTAGGAAAGACAGAGGGACCCGGGACCACATATTCAATTTAAGGAATATCTATGAAAAATGTAGAGAGTTTAATGTAGACCTGAACACATGTTTCATTGATTACATTAAGAGTCCAAGTACAAGGGCAGATGAGCAAAAAGGTGACACTCGAGCAGGGAGTACCCCAAGGGGGAGTACTGTCACCCACACTCTTCCTGGTATATATAAACGATATTACAAAGAATATACCAAGAAGAGTCCATAGCTCAATGTTTGCAGACGATCTGGCTATGTGGACCTCTGAAAAGAATCTCACTATAGCAAGAAATCGGATGCAAACGGCCCTAACATCGCTGGAAGAGTGGGCGAACTCATGGCTGGTCAAAATAAACGAGGAGAAAACCACGTGCACAATATTCTCGCTCTCATTAAAACCCCAAAGTACCAAATTAAGCCTAAATGGCAAAATCCTGCAGCCAAACGACAACCCAACCTATCTGGGAGTCACATTTGATCGGCGCATGACATGGAAAAGTCAGATTGAGAGAAACCGAATGAAAGCCAGAGAAAGAATGGCGATCATGAGGAAACTTGCTGGCACAAGCTGGGGAGCAGACGAAGGCATACTAAAGAAACTGTACACTGGAAGAGTGAGACCAGTTCTCGAGTATGGCATCGCGGCATGGACAACAGCAGCGAAGGCGAACTTCGATAAAGTTAACAAACTTCAAAACCAAGCCATGAGAATTATAACAGGTGGCATGAAGTCAACGCCTATTGTAGAACTTGAAAAGATTACAAAACTGCAATCCATGACCGACAGAAGAGACTGCAGAGCCCAGCTGCAGTCAGAGAAACTCCGAAGACTGACGGACCATCCAATGTACCAGAGACTAAACAATTTGGGAACTGGGAAACTAAAGCGGAGAAACTTTGCAGAAATAGCCAAAGCAAAGATGCACGAAGATCCCATAAACGCACTAACAACACCAAAACCCATCACTACTGTACGAAAACCTACTTGGAGGCAGGATATATTTCCAGAGGTGGTAGAAAATATACCAGGTATTGCAAACAAAAACTGCCAGACCGAAAAAGAAAGGAGAGACACTACCCTAAGCTTCATAACGAAAAGCTACCCAAGCATGGACTGGACCCATGCATACACCGACGGTTCTGTAACAAACGCTACACAGAACGGAGGGGCAGGAGCATTCCTGAACCTACCAAATGGCAGAAAAATAACACTGTCACTCGCTACTGGTAAGTACACAAGCAATTTCAGAGCGGAGGCAGAGGCACTGAGGGCGGCAGTGGAAGAAATGGCAACACACAGTGAAAACGAGAGCCACATAGTCTTGCTGACAGATGCTCTCGCCGTAGTCACAGCGCTAAAAAGCCAGAAAAACACTGAGCTTAATGACTTAAGAGCAGCACTCTGCAAACTGTGCCAGCTGTCCGCACCAAAAAGGGTAGTGGTACAGTGGGTTCCGTCACACTGCAACATCCAAGGCAACGAGGAGGCAGACAGACTGGCAAAAGAAGGTGCAAGGCTACCACAAACAGATACCAGTATAACGTACGAAGAGTCAAAACGGCTTATCAAAGCCAGGTACATGACTAAATGGGAAACCGAACATACTGGTTACACCAAAAACGATGCCTATTACCAGTTGAACCGAAGAGAGCAGGTCGTTGTCTTCAGACTTCGCACTGGCCACAATAGACTGAGGTACCACCTATTCAACAAATTGAAGATAGGGTGTACCGACGAATGTCCGTGCGGTACTGGTAAAATGACCACTGAACATCTGCTGCAGAACTGCCCGACATACGAGGATCAGAGAGAGCAGATGTGGCCATTGCCAGTGGAACTGCAAGACAAGCTCTATGGTAGTGGCGAGAGTCTCAGGATGACCGCCGCTTTTTTCAAGAAAATAATGGTTACTGTCTGACTGTGTACGCAGAAGAAGAAGAAGATTACATTAAGGCCTTCGACACGGTAAAACATCAAAATCTATGGAGAATCATGAAGGAAATGGGGTTTCCTTTGCATATAGTCCATCTCATTGGAACATTATACCAAGATCAACAAGCCGCTGTCCGAGTATCTGGGCAAACATCAGATTGGTTTGCAGTAGAAAAGGGAGTCCGACAGGGATGTATCCTCTCACCATATCTGTGCAACATATATGCGGAATGTATAATGAGAAATGTACGGGAAGATGAGAACATTGAAAGTTTCGACCCATTTACGATTGGGGGGGGTACGAGATTCCAGAGTTACGATACGCAGATGACACAGTGATACTATCAAGAAGTGCAGAAGGGCTAGAGCAGCTACTTTTAGCCGTTAATGGACATAGTAAAGATCAAAATCTGTTCATAAACATAAACAAAACAAAGATAATGACCACCAATAAAACACAATGTCAGCATAAATTTACAGTGGGTGGTGAGGAAATAGATCAGGTTACACATTTTGAATATCTGGGCTCCAGAATTGACAAAAATGGTGACTGCTCGAAAGAAATCAGAAGAAGACTAGCTATGGCAATGCAGAGACTGAACAGCCTGAAGAAATTATGGCAGGGCACCAACAAAACGATAAAAGTAAAAGTCTTGAGAGCCTGTGTTTTTCCTGTGGCAGCTTATGGCTGTGAAGCATGGACGATTATCAAAACTTCTAGACAAAGAATCGAATCCTTCGAGTCAAAATGTTACAGAAAGATCCTCAGAATACCCTGGACAGAGAAAAGAACAAATGTAGACATTCGGCAAGAGCTGAGCATAGAGGAGAACTGGTTCATCAATTCCATTTTGGCTAGAAAATGCAAATACTTTGGTCACATCAAGAGACACAACGGTCTTCAGAGAACGGTGGTGGAAGGTATGGTGCCAGGCAAAAGAGAAACGGGTAGACCAAGAAGACGATGGCACCAAGATATCCAGGAATGCCTGAGTATGACAGTGGCGGAAGCTGGTGTTTTGGCAAGGGAACGAGTTTCTTTCAGACAGACTGTGATGGGAGCGACGTTCTACAAAGGACATGCTACATGATGATCAAGCCAGGACATTTTTCAAAGTGGCTGGTAACTTTAAGATTATACTTTTTATGATACATATATAATTTTTCTGCGCGACACATTTTTTTAAACACTTCAGACACATAAGTTGATTCTTTAGTTTCGTTTTATATAAAAATGGTTGGTTATTGATCCAGCAGCCTATGGGCTCCTGCCCTTTGCCCCAATATAAAAATGGTAAAAGTAAGCAGTTTTTTGTTCAAAAATTATTTACTATCTGTTTAAGTCATTAAATTCAATTATTGATAGCGAATCTGCATGCATCTATCTACAATTTTTTTCTGCACAAAAAATGCTTAGTTTCTTTTCAACTATTAAAAAAAATGAAAATATACGCTTCATTTTGGTTCATGTAATGATTTTTATAGTTAATCTGAATTATTCTGGCAGAGAAGGCAATTCTTCACAAAAAGTGAACGCTGTTTATTGTCGAATACAATAAACATTGAATTTTTGGTGACAGAGACAATAAACATACATTTTGTTTAATTTTCAACATGATAGATGTTTTATATGACTCGAAAACGAAAATAAATCTATTCTTCAGGTGTTTGACTATAAATAAACTAATACCTGAACATTTTTTTCAATATTAATTGTTGCCTGAATAAAATGATAAAGTGGACATTTCTGTGTCAGGTAACAATGATTCCCAAAATTGTCATGGCTATGTTAGATAATGTCATAAATGGATATAGTTTCAAAACATATGTGTCACAAACGATAAAACATGGATTATTAATCTATATTGGGTAAATCTGACATGTTCATTGTTTTTTCAGCTCATGTTTTTTTGTTGATGCACATTTCTTCTTTCAGGTCAGGTCAGGTCAGGTGATCTACAACAAGATCACATAATATGTTAATATAAAATACAGTAACATTTTAGAACAGAGGCTTCAATACAGGAGCTGATCCAATTCTGTACACAGATGGCTCCACCGGCAGAGTTGCAAACGAGTGCGATTGGGGTTTCGTTGGCTACAAAAATGGCAAGGAGGTGGTGGAGAAATCAGCTGCCTACTCCACTGTCACATCGAGTATGAGGGTGGAGATTGAGGCGGTAACAGTGGCCCTGACTTGGTTGGTGACACAACCGGTGACACACAGAGTGATACTGTCAGACTCGCAGAACATACTCCGTAAGGTAGAAAGGTGCATGCTAAGAAGGGGGGGGGACCTCTCTTCTGAATAACTCTGGTAAACAAAGTGTTGCATGGATCTCCTGCCCGGGACATGCAGGCATCTGGGGCAACGAAAGCTGATGCAGTGGCGGGACGAGCTGTGGTGACGAGAGACAGGGCTGAGTTGATAAGGGTAGCTATAGATACTCTACAATATGATGAAGAGACAGAGGATTGCGAAAATGCATATGTGCAGAGGATGATAGATTTCAGAGTGACTAGGGGAGAGGGGAGAAAGTATGTTCTGTCTGGAAAGATCCGAAGAACACGAAATCAACACCTGCCTAGGACTCTGAGTATATACACTTGGACAGAGAACAAAGCATTTATGGGAATGTCCCCTGTGTAATGGTGTTAGTTCCTAGAATCAAGACCAGTAACACTTTAACTGTAAGCCTGAATGAAAATTTTAGTAGGATGGAAAAATGTCTTGCACAAAACATGAGAATTTCACTTCCTCCTGAAAGAGTTAAGAATCTTTGGAGAGTGACAATTGTAGCTTTCTGTTACTAGGGCATGTTTTATAGTTGCTTTTGAAGCTAACGTAAAAGTAGAATTATTATTCTGATAGATATCAAGAGTGAGCTTTCTTGTGTTTTTTGCTTGCAGGAATATGCGAGTCAGAGATTGAGAAGCAGAAGACACTATTGACAGTAAAGCTGAATATACTTGAAGAGCAAGCTTACAAGATGGCTGGTCATGTCTTTTCTTTAATTTCAACTACAGATGTGGCAACAGTTAGTACTTGCTTCTCATTTCAGTTACTGTTGATGTTGTTGTCTTAGTCTAGTCAGACTTGCTCTTGCTTTTTGGCTCCATGTAGAACTGGGTGCTGTTCTGCTCCTAAGATTTGACTTCACTGTACTCCAGACATACTCATAGGTGCTCTGTCCTTCTCAGCAAATGTCAAACGGTGTATGTACTAATGGTTCCTGTAACTTATTGGTTGTACATACTGCTTCGTTTTTCACTCGCCTACTTCTCTCAACCCTTGTTTGATTTCAAAGTTCTTCAATCTGTGAATTGATGATTCATCCAACAGATGGTTGTTGATAGCCTTCAAAATGTCACCCCTATCCATATACAATGTGGTGATAATGGGTGCTTGTGTAGCCAGAATGTCAGCTCTTTCATTGCCATAAAACTCAGCATGTCGGTTGGATAAGGACATCACAATAGATGAATCAGCTATCCACAGACTGCAAAGTTTCAACATCAAATGAGGTTCGAGTGGAGTGGAACACATGAGAGGACTGAGCAGGAGAGTGTACAACCAGCTAGCTACAGAGACCCTCAGCATCCAGACCCTGCACCATTTACTGAGAGAGACTGAACACCTATGGGTATGCCCAGAGTGCATGCACGCCAATTCTTAGAAACAGAAACGATCCTAAAAACATGTTTTAGTATAAATAAAAACTTGTACCAAAAAATATAGTTTTTATATATTTTCTTGTAAATCACACATTGATGCTCATCTGTTATCGCTGAATTGTATTAAAAAAACAAGGGCATTTTATTCTTGCTTGATTTTCATCCATGAAATCATATTTTTTTTCTTGTCTGTTAGGTTTTATATATAGAACTGAAACTTCCTGTCAATGGAGACCCAACACTGGTACCCCACTTGCCCATGCACGGTCGACGAGGACAGCGACCCCCTATTGGTGGTACAAGTAAAGAGATACTGGAGAAGCTGCAAAAGTTTCACCCACTTCCTGGAGTCATCTTAGAATGGAGGCGCCTCAGCTCAGCCCTAACTAAATCTCTGTTTCCACTTAAACGCGCTGCACGGTAAGACTATTCTTCTTAAGTTAACATTTTTGCATTCAATGACATCGCCTGTGTGTTACCATGGCCCAAAAGGGGAGTAAAGAATAGTAACACTGTAACCTGCCAGACATGTTGTAAGAGACAACTAAGGAGTGTTGGGCATGGGGCTGGCTATTCAATTCTGTTGAAACTTTCAGCCACAAAAACTTAAACAGGTATAGAGTCAAGTCAACATTTGATGAATTCTCATGCATTTGTTGAAGACTTACGCTCTACCAGGAGCATTTGATCTCACTTCCAACGAGTAATAAGAAACTCTGTGCAGCAATGCCTCAGATGAGACAATCTGGGGCTGAAGATGCAGCACAGTGAATGAGCTGACAGCAACCAGTGACTCATAGCTGAATGCTTGCATCACGATCAGCGAACCAGAGCTGACCAAGATCCCATTCTGACTTCTGTATTCTGGCTAAGAGAATAGGGATCGCAGTGATGTGTCAGACCGAAAGGTGCAAATATCGCAGTCAATCTGTAAACTAGTGACACAACACATTCCATTCTCTGGACTACATCCTGCTTTTTGCAAAGCCCTTTTCAGGGCTTGGTAACGGAAGATAGAGAACGAACGCAGAAGAAGAAGAAGGGATCGCAGTGGAAAGGCAAAACCAGTACCCACAAATGCCAGCTGAAACTGGATGTATCCGGACGAAAAGCGCATATTTCCCAGTCTTGCTGTAAACTACAACACAACGTCCTTTTCAGGATGAACACTGAAGTTCAAATAATCTGATCATTGGAAAAGATCATACCAACCGGTAAGTATTCCGGCCCCTGTAGCTTCTTAGCACTTGGGGGTGTAATGCCTGACCAGATCATGTCATACCTGACCATAGCGTGTTGTACCTAAACAAAGCATGTCATACCTGACCATAGCTTGTCGTGCCTGAACAAAGCATGTCATACCTGACCATAGTGTGTTGTATCTGACCATAGCTTGTCATACCTGACCATAGTGTGTTGTACCTGAACAAAGCATGTCATACCTGACCATAGTGTGTTGTACCTGACCATAGCTTGTCATACTTGACCATAGTGTGTTGTACCTGAACAAAGCATGTCATACCTGACCATAGTGTGTTGTACCTGACCATAGCTTGTCATACCTGACCATAGTGTGTTGTACCTGAACAAAGCATGTCATACCTGACCATAGTGTGTTGTACCTGAACAAAGCATGTCATACCTGACCATAGTGTGTTGTACCTGAACAAAGCATGTCATACCTGACCAAAGCATGTCTACCTGACCATAGCTTGTCTGCCTGACCATAACATGTCATAACTGACCATAGCTTGTCATACCTGAACAAAGCATGTCTACCTGACCATAGCTTGTCATACCTGACCATAGCTTGTCTGCCTGACCATAACATGTCATACCTGACCATAGTGTGTTGTACCTGAACAAAACATGTCTACCTGACCATAGCTTGTTGTACCTGACCATAGCTTGTTGTACCTGACCATAGCTTGTCGTATCTGACCATAGCATGTGTTCCATCCACCTGTAGTACATTTCCAAATGTGTTGCTCAGCAAGCTGTTGTTTGATTTTGTCCCAATGTCTTCATTTCTGACCTTCTCTTACTACCTCATTTTCATAAACCTTTTTTATCATCTGTTTACCAATGTCTTATTTGTTGTTTGTTAAAGGTTTGCCCTTCTGGATCCTCATGGTGAGGGCACGATTCTTTCAACACCAGACCATAGTCTTCTAGGTTATATCAGGACATATTGGCCAGTGTATTGATGCATGTGTGTATCTGTTTGTGTTGCGTGTGTGTTTGGCTATGACAGTTTTGCTGTACAGCAGTCTTGCCATTCCTTTCTGTACGTGGAGAAGTGGTGACACCTAGCCAAATTCCTGACATGCCTAGTCAAACTGAACACAAAGTGATTTCGAACCCGGTATGTTGGGATTGCAAACCAAGCTTGCACTCAATTTACACGATTGCAAACCAAGCTTGCACTCAATTTACACGATTGCAAACCAAGCTTGCACTCAATTTACACGATTGCAAACCAAGCTTGCACTCAATTTACAAGATTACAAATCAAGCTTGCACTCAATTTACACGATTGCAAACCAAGCTTTCACTCAATTTACACGATTGCAAACCAAGCTTGCACTCAATTTACACGATTGCAAACCTAGCTTGCACTCAATTTACACGATTGCAAACCAAGCTTGCACTCAATTTACAAGATTACAAATCAAGCTTGCACTCAATTTACACTACGAGCTGCTCTCCCCCAATGTTTTATTTTCATTTTTGTAATCATTTTGTATTCACCATCTTTCTGCTATATCCGTTTCATCAACCATAGCACCTTGATTTCAGCAGAGTTCCGAATGTTGCTCACCTTTAAAAAAAAAGTCGATTTTCAAAAGCCCAGCACAAATTAAGCCTTGAAGCCAGAGATATAGAAGGTCCAAGGTAAAGGTAATTATATAGCAGCCACTGCTGCTGGGGATGAGGTGTTAGAGCCTTCATTGTACTAGTGCTCATCTTTTTATACGGTGAGGTGGCCCGTTCTCTTTCTAACCACCTTGCATTCCCTAACTGTAATTCAGGTGCACATTTACAGATTGGTAAAATGAATCATGTCAAGACCAGGGATCAAACCAGGTGCTGTGCCAGGAGAGATAAGCACTATCACTGCTCTGCCACTCAGATGCTCACCAGGCCAAGATGAAGCAGTCAACGAGCTGACAGCAGCCAGCAACTCTTTACTCTTTACTCTTTACTCGCTTCTTGTTCAGGGTCACTATAGCTAACCAAGACCCCACCTCCATGTGGCGACCCTGGAAGCCAAGGGATAGGGTTCGCAGTGATAAGGCAAACCCGGTACTAAAAAAAAGCCAGCTGAAAATACATGTGTCAGGCCGAAAGGTGCAGATATCGCAGCCTTGCTGTAAACTACAACAACGTCACAACATCCTTTTCCTGGACAAACGCTGAAGAAGAAGATGCTCACCAAATAAATAAATTATGCTAATGACATTTGTCACACTACATTTGTATTCACAGACCTTGCCCTTTGCTTGATATGGTTCGAGTATTTGGTGACTCTCAGATCTTCACCTCAACTGGAAGGGTTAGCATGGCTGAACCAAATCTGCAAAACATTCCTAAGGATTTTGCCATTGATTTGCTAAGTAAGTCAAAATATTTGATGTAATTATTTATTAGGTAAATGAGCATGTAAACAATTTTTGGCTGTTATACCGTAAGCTTTTCATAAGGATACATTTTGCAGAGATGAGAAGATGGCTGAACGGTTAACGTACTGGTCTCCTGACCGAGGTGGCACCGGTTGTTGTTGTTGGATGCCCATAACAGTTATAACTCATAACAGTCCTGATTTGTATTCCATTTGTTCAAGTTTTCTCTGCATTCCTGCAATGGTTACTAGTTACCACCTTCTGAATTTGAATGTTCTATGTATGTTTGTTGTTTACGAACCAACGGGCCCTTGGCTAATGTTCTTGTACATTAGATAAATTCTGTGGGTTTCCTGTCCATCCTGGGAAATCTCACTGGCAAAAACCAAGGTACAAATCTTTGGCTGCAATCCCACAACAGCAGGAACTATTGTCAGTGGCAACCATGTCAATTCTGGTGAGGATTTCATTTACCAGAACAGTAAAAATAACTCAGATGCATAAGCCATTAGGACATGATTTGAAGACCTCTATGAACACCCTGCATCGGATCTAGAGCCAACAGAGGTTTTCACTGAAAACCAAGCTACGAATTTACACGATATCTTTTCGTTCCCATCCTGCTGTACAGTTCCAAAAGCCGGACTATTCTGCAGAGTGATTAGATGTGCATGTAAATGTGCAGCCAGAGGCGAATTCTTATGATCCACTAGTATAACCAGGTCTCAAGCAGCGAAGTTACCAGACGGACACCTCAAAAGCACATTTTCTATGCTAAACCATCGCCTTTAGCCCTATTTTGACATGGTCTTAAAGCAGGCCATGAATATCAAGAATGGGAAGCAACCCTCTTCATCATTATTTCATCCCTTCTTCTACTAAGTCGTTTCTCTTCGGCTCCTTAGAGAATAGAGGTTCGTTTTTTTATGCACTTGTATCGTGTGTGCAGACAAACAGTTTTTTACCTGTTTTATCTTTTGAGTGATGTTTTTTGCCTCCTACTTTTGATCTTATGCAGGTCACTGGTGAGTAGGAATTTTGTTATTTTTATAATTTTGTCAGGATAGCAGCTAACGGCCTACTCCTTTTGGTTTTCACCTGCCAAAGGTTTTTTTTACATGCACAGTGTGTACACAGGATCTCTGAGTTTATCATCCATCTCAGATAGGACTAGGTGCAGATCTCACCTCCCTTATGACAGGAAAAATTGAAACTTGCAGTATATGAAACCCCACTGTTTCTTGCTTTTATTATTTCATTTGTTTCTTGAGAGACAAGCTCCTTACCTCTCAACTATAACAACCCACAACTTTGTATCTAGAGATTTTATTTCACTAATCTTGTATGTATTGTTATGTTATTCACAGACTTTAATGGGGAAGCTGTAAGTGCTGTGGCCTCATCATCTGCCATCAAAGCTAGTGATACTAATATAAGAGTTGTAGCATTTGATGGAGATAAACACAGAGGAAATCAACATGGACTAGAGCAAGTGCATCTGAAATATACTGCTACTACACCTGTCAGCATGAGAAAGATGTTTGTTCCTTTCAGAGGTACACATTTGATCTCGTCATTCACTTTTTTTTTTTACAAGCTTTTGACATTACCATTGTCAGTTTATGTGGATTTCTGTTTCACCTATTTTAACCACCTTTCCCCATAACCTGGAGAGCTGAAATTCTGTACAGTCTCTGCAAATCAAAGATTATTTAGAAAGTTAAAATTAAGAATTTAAAGCCAAATGGATTGAAAATTGGTTAATGGGAAGAAAGCAGAGAGTGAGCATAAATAAGGAGTACTCTGAGTGGTGTGAAGTGAAAAGTGGAGTGGCTCGGTTTTGGGACCAATTTTGTTCTTGATATATATAACAATTTGGACATTGATATGGGATCCATGATTGCAAAATTCGCTGATGACACAAAACTATGCAGTAGTGTCTCATTTAAAGCAGAAGTGGATATATTGACATCGGATTTAGATGAGATTCAAGAATGGTCTGTAAGCAGACAAATGGAGTTTAATGTAGACAAATGTATAGTCATCCACATGGGTAGATCCAATATGGAACATAATTACAGAATGATCGAGAACAATATTAGAAAGAAAGAAAAGGAAAGGGACCTAGGGATTATAATAGATCATACAGGTAAGGTGAGTGAGAAAGTTTAGGTAGCAGTGAAAAAGACAAATACAATGTTAGGTATGATAAAAAGGAATATTAAACATAGGAGCAAGGAAGTGATAGTCAAACTGTATAAAGCATTACTTAGACCTAGATTGGAGTACTGTGTACATGTGTGGAGTCCTTATCGTAGAGGGGATATAAACATGCTGGAAAGGATACAAAAAAGAGTGACAAAGCTGATAGTGGGATTCCAGAATTACAGTTATGAGAAAAGACTCAGATAAACCGGCCATCGGTGTCTAGGAAAGAGAAGAATTTGAGATGACTTAATACAGGTTTATACGATGATCAGAGGAACCGACAAATTATACTATAACAAGTTATTCAAAATAAAATCACCTACAAGAACAAGAGGGCATAGCTACAAATTAACTAAAGAAAGTTCCAGATTATATATTAGGATATATTCTTTTAGCCAGAGACTGGTGAATGCTTGGAATGCATTGTCACAGGAAGTAGTGGAGGCAGGGATAATTAATGCATTTAAGAATAAATTGGAAGCGCATAGCTTTTAGGTTAAGGTAATGTAAATGGAACTGGTTGTATACAGGCTCTCCAGAGTCTTCTAAACCAGAATAAAGATGTTAAGTTAAGTGCGACCTGTTAATCTGTCAAATTTTGACGGATGCTGGATAGGTCATTTAAAAACTTGTACTGAAAAACATAATTTTTTTATATTTACCACTCACCAAGAGATAATGTAAACATCTGTTTACTGCAGAATATGTTTTACTTCCAAGTAACTGAAATTTATCCATACAAAGAATTGAAATAAATAGTTAAACAATTTAAGTGGCCAGTGGAGGTTGCCGATTCAAAAGAATTTCCAGGAGTGGCTGATTGTCAAGTCACAATGGCACATATTTAGTAACAAAGAGGCAGACAACTGAATAATTGGAATTTCAACGTATTTGTGTTGCTGCGGGTAACATTTTATCAGCTGTTTCATATAAAATTGTTTTATTTTAGCAGTGACTGGTTCTTCTTTTCACTTTTGCCCTTCAACGTCAGGTTATGAAAAGGTTTCTTGACCGGGCCCTTGAATGTGCTTCGTACATGGGGAACTTTACTGGTTCTGTTATTTCTAATGTCCATCTTTTGCGGGGTCTGTCCTTGGCTCTCTATCATTGTATCTAAGTAGCATTGCTTTCTGAGGGATACTATCTGGTGTTTGTCATGTCACGTGGCCAAAGCATTTAGTTTGCTTGATGACTAGCACTGGTGTTGTGCCAACCTGTGTCCTAATATATTTGTTTCTGATTCTATCCATTTTTATTGTTCTAAGTATTCGTTACAGGCATTTCATCTCTGTTGCGATATTTTTTTATCTTTATTTGTTAACCTTTACCACCCAATACTACAAATTGATGCAATTTCTCCTGCAGCCACATTATTTTTCAGCACATCACATTTTATTATTGTTATTGACTTTGAGAGCCGGTAACCTTTTTAATTTGTTTGTCTATAGATATGATTTTTTTGTGTGTAGAGACATAAACTAATGAAGAACTTGTTGGTGTTATTGTTTTTGTTGTGCGTGTGTTAGTTTCTGAGATACAAGAACATGAATGTTCACATTCATGTTCTTAACTTAACTTAAAGCTCTTAACTTTAAGTTAAGTTAAGAGCATGAATGTGAAAATGTTGAAAAATATCACACAAATTTAGATTCACCTATTCTTGATGTAGTTTAAGTGTGTCTGGTGTGCAGTCAATTCTGTTCATTGCCACAGAGGACATTAAGAGTTTTTTTTTTAAGATCGTTATATCTGTTAGTTTCCACTACAAACGTATTTATTAAATCTACACAAACAAATTAAACAGATCTACCTCAGAAGGGTCTTATGCAACAACTTGACAACATCATCCTCAATTATGGGGTGAATCTTCCAATCCGAGTGAATAAAAGAAAATATTGTTTCAAAATTCTCTATTAAATATCAAAGTACAGTTCCCGGTTTCAACCAGAGAAGAAGAAAGGGAAAGTATTTAAATTCTAAATTGAAATGCTTGTATGTTTAGCCGTGTTTATAGCATTAACCCAGATGTTTATACACAGTACAATGCGATGACAGTGATAAAGATTGCCCAATTCTGGCACTGATAGCATAATGTGGGTAGATGACTGGTTGTCTTATGTAAAATGGTGTTCCTTTGAGAGCGGCTGTTTGTTGTCTGTAAATGGTGTTCCTTTAACAGTAGCTCATTGTTGTCTTATGTAAAATGGTATTTCCTTTAGCAGTGGCTAGTTGTCTTACGTAAAATGGCGTTACTTTAGCACTCACTAGCTTTCTTATGTACAGGTGGTGTAATTTTGGCTGCTGATTATTCCCAGCTTGAGCTGAGAATCATTGCTCATCTATCTGGCGACTCAAAACTTGCGTCCATTCTCAACACTGCAGATGGAGATGTCTTTAAGATAATTGCAGCTCAAATGAAACATTTGAATATTCTAGAAGTTTCTTCTGAACATCGGCAGCAAGCTAAGCAGGTAGGATGATATAATCAGTAATAAACACTTACCTGCGACCAAATACAGTTCGCTATGATTCTCTTAGTATGTCGTTTGGTGTAAAAACTACTTGTAATGAATTCTTTACTCTTGAAGGATTATCTTTGGTAGCGGGTTGTAGTGGTTCTTTATTACATCCTGGGGCATACCAAAGAAAGTGGATCTGAGTCCTTCTCACTGTAGTGCAATGTTTGACTTTTCCATAGGCGCTCCACAAAAGGAATCATATTGAATTATTGGTCCAGCTATTACACATCCTTTTGCTAGGTGCACAATGGGAATTGGAGATGGGGGTCTTGGTCGGCATGTTGCATCTGAAACTAGTGCAAACCTTCACATCTACTAGGAGTGAGCAAATGATGAAGAAGCACCCACTATGAGTAATAAATGCTTACCTGCTATGTGACCAAACACTATTTGGTACACTCATTCGGTTATATCAGTTTAAGATAATATGTTTCACCTGATCCTGACTAACATAGTCTGGTCAGTGTGTTTTGCTGCCTGACCAGATGTTAGTCTCCTCTCCCCACTAAGAAAGATAGACTACAAATTGAAGGCACTAGCAAAATGGTGAGAACCTTCCTTTGTGTTAAATACATCTCAATACAGAAAATAAATTGTTCCCAACATTTCATGAGAATGCGGCCTGATTGACTTCCACTGTATGCTTCTAACACAAAAGGTTGCGGCAATAGGGCTCAAGGGAGACCTCAAATAAAGGAATAGATGACATAAGAGCAATCTTTCAATGACTCATGCTTATAACCAATGCAACACACCTGGTCCAAGAATGCAGACAGTGGCCATGTTCTTGACTCCCCTATAAGGTGCACAGGGATAATTAGAAGGACAAAAATCATGAGACCCTTCTAAGATTTAAACCATGAACCTCTAGCATTATAGGTGAGGATCACACCACTAGACCATCGTGCCATTTGAAAATAAATTTTCACAAAGAAAGTAGGTAGTGTTGGAAACATACAAATATGACTTCACTTTATTGATTTTTTAAAAATTAGCTCGTTCTACTATTATGTAAATCTGGTGGCACTTCGTCTTCATCTGCTTTCATTCTGATAAGGACATTTTGTTGCATTATGTCATTGTTTGCAGCAAGGCTACAATATCTGAACTTTTTGACAGACACATCTGGAATCAGTGCTACATTTTTGGGACCTGGTTCACCTTCCCACCTTGATTTATATTCTCTTATCTATGTCGCATGGGTGCGGTCTGTTTCCAGGACTGCCACTTAGAAGCAGAATATGATCTTGATCAGCTCTGATTTGCAGTCACTTAATGTTTGATCCCATTTTGTCTGACAATGACAATTATAAGAAACAATAAAGAGAGAACTACACTGATCTTAAACAAAAACAGCAGATTGAACAGTCTGTCATTCTCTCTTCCAAATCTCTACATCCCAGTGTAGAACAGGAACAATTAAATAAGAATAATGACAATCTTGTTTCATTCTTAATTACCTGTGTATCCTGTAGAACGTAGTCCTTAAGATAGATCTCTCAAAGGCATCCTACCTAGGAAATTCTACCTCTTGTGCAAGTCTTTTTCTATGTCCCATATCTTTCTGTGTTTTTCAAGTCTCTCATTCTGTTTCTTACTTGTTTCTATATCTGATCTATAAATAAACCTCTAAGTAGTTTGTTTCATTATAACTTTTTTCTTTGTATATTGACATAGGTCTGCTATGGAATGCTGTATGGGATAGGGCCCAAAGCTCTTGGAGAACAGCTTGGAATGGATGAAAATGATGCTGATGTTTTCATGGAGACCTTCAAATCAAGATATCCAGGTAAAACATTGCAAGTCTGCAATAACTCAACCCAGGTGTTGTCTTATAAGTGTTGCTAGCACTTTCAATATTCCTGTTCCATATATCTTAGTATTAATTAGTTAATGAACTAAGAACATAAAACAGCTACTGCAAAATCAGCAGTCTCAAATATATGGCTTGCATGAGGCCCACCAAACCATATGTTGGGATCCGCAATGTGATTGATATCTCAAATTGCGATAACAGATTATGATGGTTCAATAGTACTTACTTACTTTCCATGTCCAGCAACCTCACAAGTTATTGGACCAGAAATCAGCTGTCCTGGTAGATCTTTCATTTGTTGCCATGAGATCTGCCAAAGTACATGGTTCTTGCATTCTTGGGCAGTTATACAGATGTTCTAGGTCTTTGATGGCTCCGCATTTGCAGACATCGTCATCTGCATATCCTTATTTTTCAAGTTCAATCTACACCTGTTCAGGGCTGTCCACACAGCGCATTTCATAATATGCCATCACAAGTTTTTCTTTGCTCTCCATCCATCTCTCACCATTTCTTTGACACCATTT
Source organism: Ariolimax columbianus (assembly GCA_036924085.1). Taxonomy (NCBI): domain Eukaryota; kingdom Metazoa; phylum Mollusca; class Gastropoda; order Stylommatophora; family Arionidae; genus Ariolimax; species Ariolimax columbianus. Next base: position 60,106,805 of record JAVGWX010000011.1, read on the forward strand.
TTCGGTTCGATTATGCTCTGCTTGCTGGTCTGTTTACTGTACAGTGTGAAGAAAACTTTTCCTTGATTTCAGTCGTCCCTTTTGTGGATTATATCCAAAATGGGGGTGTCTCTGATCACAGAACTGCTTTTTCCTTTTGACATCTGACACAACACATCTGCTTGTTTCTGCAGGTCTAATGTCAGCAATTGGATAAATATTTGCCTTTGATGTTGACTTAAGGCACAATGCGACACACCTCATTTACTGCTACATCGACGTGTCTCGTGTGTGCTGACTCACAGGTTCAGTAGTGAATATATAACATTACATGCTATCACACCCAAGTGTTACTGGGTTCTCTTAGGGAAGAAAAGAATAGTAGCACTGTAACCAGCCAGGCATGCCATAGCAGGTGACTTAAGTAGGGATGGGCATGGGCCACCCCGTCCTGTCAAACTTTCAACCACAAAAACTTCAACAGATATGGACAGATCAATGCTCCCTGCTGAGTATAGATAGTCAATAAATGCACACCTAGTCTTCTGTCCTGTCCCATTCTTTCTAGCTCCATCCATATCTTCTCTGTTTCCGTTATGTTTGTCACAAGCTCTCTTATCCATGAGTGATTAGGTCAACTTGTACTTCTCTTGCTTGGGGATTCTCCAACAGAAACTGTTTTGTAATGCTATGATCTGTCAAGTTCCACTGACATATATCTGTCAAGTTCACAGTTTTATATTAATGACTTTATCATACCATTTTAATTAAATAGATTCACCGCACCCGTCATGAAAGCCTGAACAGATTGAACCTTTTTCACATGCATACACCGACGGTTCTGTAACAAACACAACACAGAGTGGAGAAGGAGGGGTATTCCTGAGCCTACCAAATGGTAGAAAAATAACACTGTCAGTGGCAACTGGAAAATACTCAAGCAATTTCAGAGCGGAGGCAGAGGCACTGAGGGCTGCAGTAGAAGCAATGGTGACAGGCAAAAGAAATGAAAGCCAGATAGTCCTGTTTACAGATGCCCTAGCCGTAGTCACAGCACTAAAAAACCAGAAAAATACTGAACTTAATGATTTAAGAGCAGTACTCTGTCAACTATGCCAGCTGTCCGCACCAAAAAGAGTAGTGGTACAGTGGGTTCCATCCCACTGTAACATCTAAGACAACGAGGAGGCAGACAGACTGGCAAAAGAAGGTGCAAGACTACCACAACCAGATTCTAGTGTGACCTACAAAGAGTCCAAAAGGCTTATTAGAGCCAGATACATGACCAAATGGGAAACAGAACATACTGGCTACACAAAAAATGATGTCTATTACCAGTTGAACAGAAGAGAGCAGGTCGTGGTCTTTAGACTCTGCACAGGCCACAATAGACTGAGGTATCACCTATTCAATAAACTAAAGATAGGTGGCACTGACGAATGCATTTGTGGTACCGGGAAAATGACCGCTGAACATCTGCTGCAAAACTGCCCGACATACGAGGACCAGAGAAAGCACATATGGTCATCATCAGTGGCAACACGAGACAAGCTCTATGGCAGTGTCGACAGCCTCAGGATGACCGCTGCTTTTTTCTAAAAAATACAGGTTGACGTCTGACAGCGTACGAAGAAGAAGAACCTTTTTCATTGTTAATTTAGGCGTAAGAGCAGAATATTCGAGGAACTGAAGTAAAATTCAATACTAACAGTGACGGAAAGCTAGCAATGCAATGCAGTTTTAAATTAGAGAGAAAAGGATGCACTTAATATTCAGGTTAGGAAATGAATGACTCTACAACATTATTCAACAAATGTCAGACTGCATTTATTGCTGCCAAAGATGGATGTGTCGAACCGAAAGGGGTAAATATCGCAGTCAAGCTGTAAACTAGCGACACAATGCATTCCGTTCTCTGTACTACATCCTGCCACTTGCAAAGCCCTGTTCAGTTGGTAGCAGGAGATTGAGAACAAAGAAGACTAAGAAGACTGCATATTAACATATGCTTGTTGTGTTTCTGATATACATGTTGATATGATCATCTGATTAGTGAAGTGCAGTTGTGTTTCATGGCATAGGTGCGGGGCTCAACACCCACAACTGTCATGCTCCAGTTGGCTTGGCTGTAAATGGATATCTGGCATACTACTAGGGAAGTAAACGACAGCAAGGGAAAAAATTTATCACTCTACCTCATACAAGTTGTGGCTTAACCTAACTTAACGTATTTATACTGGTTTAGAAGACTCTACAGAGTCTGTATACAACCAGTTGATATACTGAAGTCTTTACCAACTTCATTCCCTGACAGTAGTTTACCTAAAAATGGGCTTAGCCAACAGGGTGGGGACTGTCATTGTGATCCAAACGTGGTGAGTCTATAAGAAACCTAACATTGCACTACACCTAGGAGAACTCAGGCTCACTTTTTTTCAACGAGATATAAGGCGAATCACTACAAGTTGCCAGAGAAAGTCTGTTGCGAGCAGATAACTCAGCGCCAGTAACTTAGGGTAGCAACAACTATGGCTCATGGATTAATCAAAACCTTTTCAGCTCTCTGTGGTACATAGGCTTTAAACAGATATATGCAAAGTCATCAAATGCTTTCTTCTTTTGTTTTACTGCTCCAGCCTTGCGTGTCGCAGAAAAGAGGTATGCGTAGACTTCTGTTCTGCGCTAGGTGGGAGGCTTATGTAGTGGACATGTTGAACGTTTGGAGTGTTTCCTTGATCCTCTCTATCCAACGTCGCCTTGTCCGACCTCTTGCTCAAGAACCTGATACCTTCATGTAGTATGATTTAGCTGCAGGTTCATCGTGCATTCTTGCCAAATGACCAAACCACTTTATTAACCGGTGTAGTCCCCACCATATTCCTAATCGAACTGTTACAGATTCTGTCTCGATTTGTTTTTCCTGCTGCATTTCTTACACAGTGCATCTCACAGGCCTCGATCTTACGTTTGTGTTTTTCTAGTAGTGGCCATATTTGACACTGATAACATAACGTAGGGATGATCAGTGTGTTTATCAGCTTCTGTTAAGTGGACATAGCGACATCTAGATGTTTCAGTATCGATGCCAGTTTATAGTGCACCTTGTTTACATTTTGGATACTATCTTTCTGTCTAGCCTCCTGTCTCCAGTGAAGACTCTTCCCAGATACGGAAATTCCTGCTCAGTACAAGGGACTTACAACAACTAACTCCATATTTTCATAGGACAAAGGTATTCTGAGTGTGAAGCAGTCTTCTGGGTTTGATATAAACCAACGGAAATATGAATCCCATATATAGCCGATTCAGCGATTAGGAAGTCATGAGCACCATCATGTTCGGTCGACACTGGAATTAGATAGACCCTGTCCTAAGAGAGTAACCAGATACCACAACTGCCTTGGTATAAGGGGAGGGTGAGAGAAAGGTTGGTCTGGGCCATCTTGGCGAAGAACCATAGAAGCCAAAATGAAGATCATGAGTTAGAGTTGGGGCACTGCGCAAAGGATGGCTGCAGACTAGGTGGAGTGGATGGAGTTTGTTGCGGCCCTTAAAGATGCCACCAGGCATGATGGTCAGTGATCACTTTGTCAGTCACTGACCCAGGAACTAAGATATGGCTGATGAATAAAAGAGCTAAAAACTAGTTTACCCAGGGATCCGAGGAAGATTACAAATGTTATTTTTCTTCTGCGTTTGTTCTCCATCTCCGACTACTAACCCCTGAATAGAGCTTTGCAAGTAGCAGGATGTAGTCCGAGAGCGGAATGCGTTGTGTCGCTAGTTTACAGCTTGACTCTTTGGCAGATAAATATTCTAATCTTTGTTTTCACAGGCATCCGAAAGTACCTGCAAAAAACTGTGGAGTTTTGTCAGAAGAATGGTTACGTGAAGACACTATTCAACAGGAGGCGCTATTTGCCATCCATCAAAGACATCAACCCACATGCTAGAGCACAGGTAATTAAGTCATCTTTCATGTAAACATCATTATTCGGTCGCCTAGGATTGTGAGCTTGGTTTACGATCCCAACTAATCAGGTTCGAATCATGTCATGCTCAGGTACGTTGTGGAATTTATAATGGTATGATCACTTCCTCCTGTTGACCCTGCTGTAAATTGGTTCCTGATGAAGTAAGGAGAATATTTTGTAGCTGCTGCAAGGGCTATGGAGTTCATGCTGTGTTGTGGGCACTTTCAACAATGAAAGCGACTGAGCACATATGGAGACTCTCAGGTGCACTGATGTCTATTCTATGCACCATTTTCCATATACATCATTATAAATGTGGTTTAAACTGTTGCGGATGAGACAATATTGGTGGGATATGGGGGACTGCCTGTGTCTGAAGTCATCAATTGTGTAAGCTCCACTGTTTCAGTTATATGCATTTTTTAGCTAATTGTCTGCATGTATTGGACTAAGCTTCATGATGTGCACTTCTCGCTGTTGGATATGAAAGACTCTCATAAGACAGCATTCTTAAGAGAAACAACTCTGGGAACAAACAACATTTGCCAGGTAGGCATAATGCAGCACACTACACCTCGTTTCTAAAAGCCAGATGTAGAGATAACTCTCATAGTCAGGTGAGTAACTGAGATTAATGGCTTGGCTTTGTTCGTTCTCAATGTCCCGCTACCAAACTCTGAAGAGGGCTTAAGTAGCAGAAAGTAGTCCAGAGAACAGAAGCTTGACTGCTATATTTACACCTTTCGGTCCAACACATCCGACATCAGCAAGCATTTTTTTAGTACCAGGTTAGCATTCCCTCTTATATCCCTTCTCCTTAGCCAGTCTGCCCTGCTGCAGCCTGTTATCCAGGATCACCACGTGGAGGTGTAGAAGGGTCTTGGCAGCTCTGGTTCGCTGACGCTAGCAGTCAGCTCTGGGTCGCTGACCACTGCAGCTCATGCGCTGCTCAGCATCTTGATCCCACTGAGGTGAATGAGGAAGAATAATACTTTCAAGACATACCCTAGGTAATAAGTAGCCTCGAAGCACTATTTAAAGCATCAATAGTATCCCAATTTCACTGTAACTGACTTGTAGCCTGTTCTGTATCCATCTCTAAGTACAAACTTTGTAGATGTGCACTGTATATTTGTACTTGAATATTTGCTGAATGCCTTGTGTCCACTCTTAGGCTGAGAGACAGGCAGTGAATACCACCATCCAGGGCTCAGCTGCAGATTTGGTGAAGATTGCCATGGCAAAAATTGACAGAAAATTGATGGATCTGTTTCCGGATACTAAAAAATGTCACTCACAAGCTCTACCAACCAAGGGTTAGTAGTACAGATTTTTTATTAAAATTAGTTACTAAGCTTGTTAGTGATTGTTGTTGTTTTGAATGCCCACATAAAATGGGAAATGGCAGAAGCTCTTGTAAAATCAAAACCTTTTGTTAAGTGCATAACTGACAATTTTTTGGTTCAACATGTAGAAGCAGCTACCAGAGGCAAAAACACGCTCGACCTAGTTTTTACTACAGAGGAAAATATGATTGAAAACGTTACCATTGGGAAACTGCTTAGCTCAAGTGACCATCAAATCATTCGTTGGGATCTTATAGCAGGGAAAGAAGTAAGCATAAACATGTGAATATACGACTACTCTAAAACAGATGTTAAGAAGATGAAAGAGGCAGCGAGCCACATAATCTGGAAAGATATTGTCGGAGGAACAGATGTTGAACAAGAGTGGGAGAGTTTCAAAACAGTTCTAGAAACACTAAAAGAGGAATGTGTTCCATGCAGGGAAGCAAACCCCAAGCGTAAAAAGTGGAGAACTAGATTTGTAGTTAAATGTAGAAGAGCTAAAAATAAAGCATGGAAAAATATATAGAAGCAGGTAAATCAAAAGAAACATATTTAAAATATTTGGACAAGCAAAACATAGCTCAGAAAGTGAATAAAGCAGCAAAAATAGACTTTCCAAAAAAAACTTACTCATAGGATCAAAACTGATAGTAAAAGCTTCTTTTCTGATGTTAGAAATAAAGAATGAAAGACAAAGTAGGCCCTATCGTAGTTAGCCCAGGAAAAATAATAAGTGAGAATAGGGAAACAGCTAATCTACTCAATCAGTACTTTGGCACAGTCTATACAATAGAAGACTGCTCCAAGATCCCAGAGCCAAAGAGACATGGATACAGAGGGATTAAGATCAATCTGTATTACAGAGGAAATGGTATTTTTTTTAATTGGAGAGGTTGAAAGTGGATAAATGTCCTGAGCAAGATGGTATTCATTCAAAATTGCTGTTTGAAATTAGAGACCAACTAGCAAAACCATTGGCTATATTATGTTCTCAATCACTTGCAAAAGGGATTGGAAAGAAACAGGAGCGATCGCCTTAAGCAAAAAGGGCAAAAAATCAGACCCAGTAAATTATAGACAATAATCAAAGAAAACATTGTAATGCATTTAGACAAGTTTAATCTAATCAGAAATAGTCAGCATGGGTTTACTAGAGGGAAATCGTGCTTAGCAAATATATTAGAATTCATGGACGAGGTTACTAAAAGGATAGATAAAGGGGAGCCAGTGGATGTTATTTATCTTGATTTTGCTAAAGCCTTTGATAGAATACCTCATCAAAGATTATTTATAAAGTTAGAATCACATGGAATAGGTGGAGAAGTTGCCAAATGGATTGAAAATTGGTTAACATGAAGAAGGCAGAGAATGGGCATAAATAAGGAGTACTCTGAGTGGTGTGAAGTGAAGAGTGGAGTGCCACAGGGCTCAGATTTGGGACCAATTTTTGTTTTTGATATATATAAATAATTTGGACATTGATATCGGATCTATGATTGCAAAATTAGCTGATGACACAAAACTCTGCAGTAGTGTCTCATCTAAAGAAGAGGTGGATATATTTTGTTGGATTTAGATAAAATTCAAGAATGGTCTGTGAGCTGGCAAATAGAGTTTAATGTAGATAAATGTATAGTCATCTACATTGGGTAGATCAGATATGGAACATAATTTCAGAATGGGCGAGAACAATATTAGAATGATTGAAAAGGAAAGGGACCTAGGAGTTATAATAGATCATACAGGTAAAGTGAGTGAGCAAGTCCAAGGTAGCAGTGAAAAAGGCAAATGCAATGTTAGGTATGATAAAAAGAAATATTAAACATAGGAGCAAGGAAGTGATAGTCAAACTGTATAAAGCATTAGTTAGACCTAGATTGGAGTACTGTGTACATGTGTGGAGTCCTTATCGTAGAGGGGATATAAACATGCTGGAAAGGATACAAAAAAGAGTGACAAAGCTGATAGTGGGATTCCAGAATTACAGTTATGAGAAAAGACTCAGATAAACCGGCCTAAAGTGTCTAGAATAGAGAAGAATTCGAGGTGACTTAATATAGGTTTATAAGATAATCAAAGGAATGGATAAATTAGATTATAACAAGTTTTTCAAAATGCAACCACCTACAAGAACAAGAGGGCATAGCTACAAATTAACTAAAGAAAGGTCCAGATTAGATATTATGAAATATGTTTTTAGTCAGAGAGTGGTAAATGCTTGGAATGCATTGCCACAGGAAGTAGTGTAGGTAGGGACAATTAATGCTTTTAAGAATAGATTGTATGCACATAGCTTTTAGAGAAAGGAAATGTAAAAGAAACTGGTTGTTTGCAGACTCTGCGTCTTCTAAACCAGTATAAAAACATTAAGTTAAGGAGGAACTCTGAAAAAGAAAATAATAAATATTTACCAGAGATCAGAAGACACCGACCTTATGCTATTTAAAATGAAACTAATGACAACATTTTGCTCTCTAGATCTGTCAAACAGAAAGAACAATAAGACACCCCCAGTGATAGGAGCATTTCTTGTTCTCCAGCTTCATGACGAGCTTCTCTACGAGGTGTCTGCTGCTCATGCACTGGAGGTAGCCAGAGTTATCAAGCATTACATGGAGACCGCAGTCAAGCTCAGCATTTGCATGCCAGTAAAAATCAAAGTTGGGCCCAGCTGGGGTGAACTTGTGGATTATGAAGTTCCAGAATAGAGGTCCTAGCCTTCACCTTCAGTTTCTCAGTTCATTTGGGACTGTTCTTGTTGTGAGTTTTTCAGATAATAATTTTTTTTTATTATTGATGAGGTAATCAGTTTGTTGTTGTTGCTAATGCCACTCATGACGACTTTCTCTGATGGTGGGTTGGTTACATGGCTTTCCTCACATCCCCAAATGTACATAAGGTATACCAGGGTACTCCTGCCTGTAGTGCAATGCAAGGTTCCTCAGTAAGCTCATCACTATGGAGATCACAGTGCAAATTCCCACCTCATTGGCCAAACTGCCATGAAGCAGCCTATTTCCAGAGAGTACTGCTTTGAAGTGAGGTAGGGTTTTGATCAGTATGCTTTAACTGTTTGTAATGTTTCAACATAGTCTGATCAGTATGTTTTGCCTCCTGACCCTGACGAACATAGTCTGATCAGTATGTTTTACCTCCTGACCCTGACAAACATAGTCTGATCAGTATGGTTTAGCTGTCCCTGGTGAACATAGTCTGATCAGTATGGTTTATCTGTCCCTGGTGAACATAGTCTGATCAGTATGGTTTATCTGTCCCTGGTGAACATAGTCTGATCAGTATGTTTTACATCCTGACCTTGACGAACATAGTCTGATTAGTGTGTTCTACCTCCTGACCCTGACTATTATAGTCTGATCAGAATGTTTTACCTGTCCCAGGTGAACATGTTTGATCACTATGTTTTACCTGACCCTGGTAGGTCAAAGATAGCCACCTCAGAGCTGCAGTCACCACATCCAATCATTATTCTCATACTGGGAAATCTGTAATGATAGGTTTCCAAAAACATGGCATTACACGCTTCACTTTATTTTGACTTTCAATACTGTCACAGCCCGGCCATATTATCTTCTTTTCATCATTAACTTTCTACAAATAGCAAAGGGCGGTGTATCTGTAGCTCACTGGTTGTACACACTCTGAGGTGCCCTTTCTACAAAGTTTGTATGGGTTCTTGCAGTGGTGATTTTTGTAGCACTTTATTTTGAATGATGAGCTGTCAAAACTATTCACAACTTTCCATCATTAAATGTAATGCCATTCACAACTTTCCATCATTAAATGTAATGCCATTCACAGTAGTATGCAGTAGTTCTATTCTTTCCTCCCCAATTAGAGACCCTAAATCCCTGCAGAGAAGATTACAGTTCTGCATATATTTACAATTTTTTCTCAGAACATTGGAATGTTCGCTTTATTTAGTTATTTACAAGCTTGTCTATTTGACTTGACTGAGTTATTCCTCTTGTACCACAGGGTGTAGAGGTTCTCCTTTTTTTTTATAGATATTTTTGTCTGTCTAGTAATTTCCAAATGATGGGGTACCAACCCTTCTTATTCATCTATTATGGCATGAAGGGCAGTTTAAATTATTACTATTTTCTGCTTTTTTTTTGTACCCCAGTGACACAATAGCATCTACCTATATCCTCAGACTATTGAATTGTATATTTATATATTGGGTATATTTTGTTTTAAAGTTTGTGTATGAAATTGTATATTTTTATGTTTATTTGTAAAATATTTATTCTCAATATAATGAAATAAATTATAATAGAATTAATATTATTGTCCCATTATCAGCAATATAGTAAGTCCAAAATATCATTTCAAGGACGGTCTGAAGGAGTTCCTAAAGTGCTGTCAGACATTAACACCTAGGAAAATCTGGCTCAAAGTCACTAAACCTGAAAGAGTGCAGCCACAAACCGCGTTGAACTCTTCGTTGATCTTCGTATCCAGACTGCCTAGAATAGACATGCAACCAGGAAGTCTAGAGCAGAGAAAATAGAAATACAGAAATATCAGAGACAACAGTGGTCTACGTTTGCCAGTCGTGTCAAAGATCTTTCCAGGCTAAAATTGGATTGATCAGACATGAGCGCACACATACTCAAGGTTACATCATGACATGGGATGATGTTGGTGGACCGCATCGATGATAATAGACAAATTATTATTATTAGTAAGTAAGTAAGTAGCATGTCCTTTGCAGAACGTCACTTCTTACAACTGCCAACCTGTTTGTCTGTTATAAGTCTTTTGGTGTGCAGTACAGTAGGCTGCTATTACTTTCTGTATGCGGAGGAGCAATCACGCAGAGAGAGAAAAAAACCTGTGTCTGCCAAACTGGACACAGTGTAATTTGAACCCGGTGCGTAGGGATTGTGAAACGAATATTTTACCCCTAGGCCAAGCTGCCTAACATCGGCAATGTAATGAAATATATTATGATGAAAGTAATAGTATCATCCCATTATCAGTATGTCGGGACAGACAACAATGAAAAATTATACATAGGGTTAGTATGCTCACCATGTAAATACCATTCATTCATTCATAGGTGTCTTAGTCTTTGTAGACCATGTGGGTGGCACCCTGTGAGTAGTCTCTCAAGGTGCAAATCTGGGCACTGAATATGGAAACCCTGGGCTGCCAAAACTGCAGGATCCTCCTCTCGGTCTCACTGGTGTAATCCAAAGGAATGCAAAACATGACAATTTGGCACCAGCTCAGCTGCAGGAGCTGCCGGAATGAGTTCGCAATTTTTAAACCATCCGCCTTAGGTGCTACTGCTCATATTTTCTGTCTGGGTTGACACCCGTATCCCTACCCTCTCCTGAGGTTTCCACAAGGCAGTGGAGTATCAGCTTTACGGCATAATAAATTTTGTGAGGCGATATATTGGCTCTACAGGGTTAATCAGTCAAGTCCTCCTGTCCTAAATTGATCCATCCATATCTCATGTAGCATGTCCTTTGTAGAACGTCGCTCCCATCACAGTCTGTCTGAAAGAAACTCGTTCCCTTGCCCAAACTCCAGCCTCCGCCACTGTCACACTCAGGCACTCCTGGATATCTTGGTGCCATCGTCCTCCTGGTCCACCCCCTCCTCCTCCGCCTGGCACCACACCCTCCACCACCGTTCCCTCAAGACCGCCGTGTCTCCCGATGTGACCAAAGCATTTGCACCCTCTAGCCAAAATGGAATTGATAAACCAGCTCTCCTCCATGCTCAACTCCCGCCGAATGTCCACATTTGCTCCCCTCTCTGTCCAGGGTATTCCGAGGACCCCTCTGCAACATCTTGACTCGAAGGATTCGACTCCCTGTCTAGAAGCCTTGGCAATCGTCCACGCCTCACAGCCACAAGCCGCCACAGGAAAAACACAGGCTCTCAAGACTTTTACTTTTATCGTTTTGCTGGTGCCCTGCCATAATTTCCCCAGGCTGCCCAGTCTCTGCACCGCCACAGCCAGTCCTCCTCTGATTTCTTTCGAGCAGTCACCATTTTTGTCGACTCTGGAGCCCAGATATTCAAAATGCGTAACCTGGTCCACCTCCCCACCACCCACCGTAAACCCATGCTGACACCGTGTTCCATCGGTGGTCACTATCTTTGTCTTGTTTATGCCTATGAACAGACCTCGATCTTCACTATGTCCATTAACGGCTGAAAGTAGCTGCCCTAGCCCCTCCGCACTTCTTGATAGTATCACTGTGTCATCTGCACATCGCAACCCTGGAATCTCGCACCCCCCAATCGTAAATGGGTCGAAACCTTCAATGCCCCCATCCTCCCGCACATCTCTCACCATACATTCCGCATATATGTTGTACAGATAAGGTGAGAGTATACATCCCTGTCGGACTCCCTTTTGCACTGCAAACCAACCTGTTGCCTGCCCAGACACTCGGACAGCGGCCCGTCGATCCTGGTACAACGTTTCAACGAGATGGACCATACGCAAAGGAAACCCCATCTCCCCCACGACTCCCCACAGATTTTGACGCCCCACCGTGTCGAAGGCCCTAGTGTAATCAATGAAACATGTGCACAGGTCTACACCAAACTCTCTACACCTTTCATAGACACTCCCTAAATTGAACATGTGGTCCCAGGTCCCTCCGTCCCTCCCAAAACCTGCCTGGACCACGTGAATCTCAGACCCAAACCCCTTCTCCATCCTTCCCAATAGGATTCGCAAGAGTATCTTGCCAGCACGGCCGACCAGCGCGACAGCTCGCGCACAGCCCCAGGCTGCCCTTCCTGGGGAGGGGAATATAAACCGATCTCCCCCATGCCTCCGGCCACTCCGCACCGTGCCACATCCGTCCACACAGCTTGCGGTAGACTCGAGCACACGCCTCCCATCCTGCTTGTACCAGCTCCGCTGGGACACCATCGCATCCCGGGGACCTTCCTTTTTTCAGGCTCCCAATTGCAGAGCGCACCTCCTCCAACGTCGGCCCAGGCTCCCTCTCATCCTTCGGCAGGACCGCAACCGAGCGCCCTGTGCCGTCTCCACACATGGCCCTGCAGCACTCTCTCCATCCACTCAGTATGTCCCTGGTTTCCGTCAGTGTGTCATCCCCCTCGTCATTCACGACATGTGTTCCCACTGCCCCGAATGCATCTCGCTCTCTGCCCCGTTGCCGCAGGTTTTCCACATCCCCACACGTCTCTACCACATATCTTCCCCTATCTTTTCCTATTTCTCTTCCAACTTTTCCTGCGCAGTTTTCACATGCTGCGCCGGTCCCCCCACTTCCCATCCGTCCCAATTGCTGCCCCTCCGCAATGAGTTTCTGTGTTTTGTCTGCCATATAGCTCCGTGTCCCGTGCAATATCCCTGGAATCACCTCTTTTGCTGTCGAGATCAAAACCTCCCCTGCGCACGATGTCAACTCCTCAGATGTCATCTCTTCCTGCACAGCAAGCAACGCCTCAAACCTGTTCTCTACTTTAATGTTGTATTCAGTAGGTATCGCTGACACATCGAAGCGCATTGGCCGGCAACCCCTGTAGATCCCGTGCAGTCCTGTTTAGAAAACTGCAAACAGCAACTCGTGGTCCGCATCGCAGTCCGCTCCCGGCAGTGCTTCTGTCGCCAGCACATTTGATCTCCATTCCTGTTGCACCAGGATGCAGTCCACTTGGTCTCTGCCGCTGCCATCCGGGGAGGTCCACGCGCACAGTCTTCGCGGATGCGCATCCATATATGTTGAAGTTTTTAGGGCTTATAATTTCTACCGAAGGTTTAACATCTGATCACATGCTAAGCCCTCCTTTGTTGCCTCTTACAATATTTCTGTCAGGTACAGTGTTATTACTCTTTGCGCTACTTTCAGGCCCTAGTAACTTATAGACGATGTATTATTAACATACATTATATTTTTTAATTTGTCATGAAAATGTTGAAATTGTTTATATACTCTTTGCTAGTTGTCTTTTTAAGAGATTATTCCTAAAATAATGAAATTATTTATTTATGCATATATAGTGCATTAATTAAACTATATTTTTCAAACAATATATATTGTCGATGTATGTATGATTATATGGCGTGACGGGATCTTTACTTTTTTAAAATTTATGTATGATTATAATATTATATTTTAAAGTTTAATTTGGGAATTATGAAATTGTAAATTTATTGTAACATGTCTGTTTTAAACACTATTCTCAGAATAACTAAGTTAGAGCATTTTTGATTGTAAAATATTATAATTACAAGTTTGTCATTTTGTGGATAATAAACTTCAAGAGCCAGGGGATTACTTATTTTTTTTTATTATGGTCTGAATTAAATGTGAATATTGAATTCGTCCAAATTGGTTTGTGACAGAGAAAGAGTTGAAAATGAAAGTAGTAATTCTATTGATTGGATAATGCAACAATTTGAACACACATGAGACACATGAAAGCTGTTATTTTCCCTCCACATTATTGCCATTTAATACATTATAATGTAATTATGTGTCTAAGTGTGGGCTTTGAGTGGGTCACGGACAACGTGTCAAAATCAGCATTGGGACATGTAAACAGTTTTTGTCAATCTGACCATGGATTTGACACTGTCAACCGGAAAGGTTCTGACAAATCATTGTGAAGTTTGGTTGCTCCGGAAGATTCATTACAGTTGTCTACCAGTTTCACGGTGACATGATGGCTCAAGTACTGCACAAAAGAGACTTGTCTGTAGTCTTTCCAGCCACCAACGGTGTCATACAGGTATGTGTGTACTGGCACTGACACTCTTTAGCATGGTCTTTGCAGCAATGCTTTCAGATGCTGTACATGCCACTGCTACTAGCATGCATATCAGGTGCAGAACACAAGGTCAGCTGTTCAATCCGAAACACCTGAAGTCTTACACCAAGGAGAAGGAACCAACCATCTTGGATTTCTTGTTTGCTGATGATTGTGCCCTTAACACCTGCTCAGAATGCAATCCACAATGACTGAATTTTTGGCAACATCCAGCAACTCAACTTTGGTCTCATGATCAACACTAGGAAAGCTGAGAAACTCTTCCAACCTGCAAAGCAAACATTACCATATAAAACCAACATCTTGAGGCAATCGATAGCTTCACCTATCTAAACAATACCATCATCAAAGAAGAAAATATTGGTTCTGAGGTCAACAGCAGGATTGCAAAGATAAGCTCTGTATTTGGAAGGTTACAAGTGAAAGTCTGGAACTGACAAGGCATCAGTTTCACCACCAAGGTAAAAGTGTATTGTGCTGTAGCGTTAACCACTCTGTTACATGTCTGCTAAACATGGACAGTGAAAACAGACATGCCAGACAGTGAAATTATTTCCATTTGAGCTGTCTGCACAGGTTGCTCAGGATCAGGTGGCAGGACAAAGTGCAGAGCTCTGAAATTCAAACATGTTGAGCATCCATACACTTCTGAAAAAAAGTCAAGATAAGATGGATGGGACATGTTGTTCGCATGTCCACAAAGTGTCTCCTCAAGTAGCTGCTATGCTACACAGTGATCTCAGAACAGGCAGGATATAAAACTGCTCTTCGACTTTATTCCAATTGCAGGTTTAGTTGAGGGGTATTTAGGCTGAGGACCACACAGCCCGATGCAGCTCCTTGTCGGTAGGCAGGCATCACAACTATTTGGCCACCCGTTCCCATTTATATGTATTGCAATTACTTACTTACTTACTTAATCGCTCCTCTTCTACCGTGAGGTGTAGAGGTTTGCCAAAGAGAACGCCACACTGCTCTATCCGCCGTCTTTTTCCTGGCCTCTTTCCTTCTTCTTCTTCTGCGTACACAGTCAGACAGTAACCATTATTTTCTCGAAAAAAGCGGCGGTCATCCTGAGACTCTCGCCACTACCATAGAGCTTGTCTTGCAGTTCCACTGGCAATGGCCACATCTGCTCTCTCTGATCCTCGTATGTCGGGCAGTTCTGCAGCAGATGTTCAGTGGTCATTTTACCAGTACCGCACGGGCATTCGTCGGTACACCCTATCTTCAATTTGTTGAATAGGTGGTACCTCAGTCTGTTGTGGCCAGTGCGAAGTCTGAAGACAACGACCTGCTCTCTTCGGTTCAACTGGTAATAGGCATCGTTTTTGGTGTAACCAGTATGTTCGGTTTCCCATTTGGACATGTATCTGGCTTTGATAAGCCGTTTTGACTCTTCGTACGTCATACTGGTATCTGTTTGTGGTAGCCTTGCACCTTCTTTTGCCAGTCTGTCTGCCTCCTCGTTGCCTTGGATGTTGCAGTGTGACGGAACCCACTGTACCACTACCCTTTTTGGTGCGGACTGCTGGCACAGTTTGCAGAGTGCTGCTCTTAAGTCATTAAGCTCAGTGTTTTTCTGGCTTTTTAGCGCTGTGACTACTTCGAGAGCATCTGTCAGCAGGACTATATGGCTCTCATTTTCACTGTGTGTTACCATTTCTTCCACTGCCGCCCTCAGTGCCTCTGCCTCTGCTCTGAAATTGCTTGTGTACTTACCAGTAGCGAATGACAGTGTTATTTTTCTGCCATTTGGTAGGTTCAGGAATGCTCCTGCCCCTCCGTTCTGTGTAGTGTTTGTTACAGAACCGTCGGTGTATGCATGGGTCCAGTCCATGCTTGGGTAGCTTTTCGTTATGAAGCTTAGGGTAGTGTCTCTCCTTTCTTTTTCACTCTGGCAGTTTTTGTTTGCAATACCTGGTATATTTTCTACCACCTCTGGAAATATATCCTGCCTCCAAGTAGGTTTTCGTACAGTAGTGATGGGTTTTGGTGTTGTTAGTGCGTTTATGGGATCTTCGTGCATCTTTGCTTTGGCTATTTCTGCAAAGTTTCTCCGCTTTAGTTTCCCATTTCCCAAATTGTTTAGTCTCTGGTACATTGGATGGTCCGTCAGTCTTCTGAGTTTCTCTGACTGCAGCTGGGCTCTGCAGTCTCTTCTATCGGTCATGGATTGCAGTTTTGTAATCTTTTCAAGTTCTACAATTGGCGTTGACTTCATGCCACCTGTTATAATTCTCATGGCTTGGTTTTGAAGTTTGTTAACTTTATCGAAGTTCGCCTTCGCTGCGGTTGTCCATGCCGCAATGCCATACTCGAGAACTGGTCTCACTCTTCCAGTGTACAGTTTCTTTAGTATGCCTTCGTCGGCTCCCCAGCTTGTGCCAGCAAGTTTCCTCATGATCGCCATTCTTTCTCTGGCTTTCATTCGGTTTCTCTCAATCTGACTTTTCCATGTCATGCGCCGATCAAATGTGACTCCCAGATAGGTTGGGTTGTCGTTTGGCTGCAGGATTTTGCCATTTAGCCTTAATTTGGTACTTTGGGGTTTTAATGAGAGCGAGAATATTGTGCACGTGGTTTTCTCCTCGTTTATTTTGACCAGCCATGAGTTCGCCCATTCTTCCAGCGATGTTAGGGCCGTCTGCATCCGATTTCTTGCTATGGTGAGATTCTTTTCAGAGGTCCACATAGCCAGATCGTCTGCAAACATTGAGCTATGGACTCTTCTTGGTATATTCTCTGTAATATCGTTTATATATACCAGGAAGAGTGTGGGTGACAATACTCCCCCTTGGGGTACTCCCTGCTCGAGTGTCACCTTTTTGCTCATCTGCCCTTGTACTTGGACTCTGGCCGTTCTTTGTTTGAGGTAGTGGTTGATCCACTTGTACATCTTCCCACAGACATCACTTCTTCTTAGCTTGACTCTAAGTCCATCCTTCCAGACTTTGTCAAATGCCTTTTCCAGATCCACCCAAACAGCTACTGTGTGTTTCTGTGCCTGGTAGGCATCTTCTATCTCCTGGGCTATGAGGATGACCTGGTCCTCAGTGGATCTGTGCTGTCTAAAGCCGGCTTGCTGTGGAATTAGTATTCGTTTTTCTTCCAGATGCCACATCAGTCTGGTGTTTATCATCCGTTCCATCAGCTTGCCAACACAGCTCAGTAGGCTTATGGGCCTGTATCCATTTGGATCTGTTTTGTCCTTCCCTGTTTTTGGTACTGGTACCAGTATTGCATCTTTCCATGCCTGGGGTACAATACCCCTTTTCCAGCTTTGGTTCAGGACTGATAGTAGTTTCTTCTTCGCTGTTTGGCCCAGCCCCATCAGCATTTCGTTTGTTATCCCGTCTTTTGCGGGAGATTTCCTTTTCTTTAGTGTACTCATAGCCTCTTCCATTTCGCGCATTGTTAGTTTGGCAATCATGTGCTCTTCAGGAGCCGTATTTATGTTTTCGTGTCCCTTTAGTTCTTCGCTAGTGTCTGTATGCTTATCTGCAGGGACCTCGATGTGGTTTGCTCTGGCATAGTGATCGACAAAGGCGTTTGCGGCTTTCTTACCTGTGATCAAGTTCTCGCCCTGCTTGATAGTAATTTGTTTATTTGACGGGGTTTCGTCGTTCATGGCTCTGACTAGCTTCCATAGCTTGTTCCCGTCTTTGTCCAGGTTCAGACTTTCCGTTTTATTTTTCCAACTTTCTCTTGCTGTTTGCTTGAGAGTGTGTTTGTACTTCGCCGCGGCGGCTTTGAGGGCGATGTTTGCCTCCATGGATTTTTCTCGTTCTGCCATGTTCCTAGCATTTGTTACTGCATCTTCCACTTTCTGTAACTCATCATTCCAGTAGGGCTTATAGTTTTTCCTAGCTCCTCTTGGGATGGTTTCAGTGGCGGCTTGCATTATTGCCTTGCTTAGGCTCTCCACCATGGGCTTCATTTTGGTGTTTCGTGTGTTGATGGTTTCACACAGCCCATCTGTCAGGATTGCAAATCTGTCCCAGTCGGCTCGTTTGTAATTCCAACGTGGGAGCGGTTTTGTTTCCTGTGGGCTTACTTCCATGTCAATGGTTAGCCTGATCGGCCTGTGGTCGCTACCTGCCAGTTGGTTCAGCACCTGGCGGTCTATTTTATAGTGTATGTCCTGTGTGGAGAAGGCCAAATCTGGAGTCGAGGTGGTATGCCATGTTCTTGAATAGAAGCTAGGGCTATCCTCCGGCCTATTGATTAGGGAGAGATTTGCATCTATCTCCCAATCTTCCACTTCGTCACCTCTACTGTCTGTGTCAGAGTATCCCCATCTCTCCGAGTGGCTGTTGAAATCTCCAACTACTATGCAGTTGGAGTCTCTGACCTCCATACTCGAGAGCGATAGGTCTCTGTTTGGTGGTCCGTACAGATTGAAAATGCGGAGTTTCGTCTCTTGAGCCATTATGTCAACTCCTACAATTTCTGCTTGTCCGGTGTGATTGACAGGTACCGCGCTACTCGGTATGCTGTTTCTGGTCAGTATCAGGACCCCTCCTTTGTGGCCTTCTCTATCTAGACGGAAGGTCTGGTATCCTCTGATTGAGAATTTATGGTTATTGTTGAGGTGCGTTTCCTGGATACATGCCACGTCAATCTTACCTTCATGCAGGTGGTGTGTTAGGGAAAGTTTTTTGTTAATGACTCCCTCCGCATTCCACTGTAGTATTTTGAGGGTCTTGAGGTTTTGGCCAATAGACGTTACCCCATAGCCATGTGCCTTGACTCCACGACACATGGGTGGGTGACCACCAGTAGTCAAGGGTGGGCCCCTTCGAGGCGTGAGGCTCGGCGCTATCGCTGCCTGGCGGGTCTCCTCAGGATGAGCGCCATACGTTTTTCGAATAGGTTGTGCTGCCATCATACTGTGATTTACGTTGCACTGTTTTGTTAGGCTTGCGGCCCCGTGCATCCGATTTCAACAGGCGTTTCTGTAGGGATGCCCTCCTTAGCCTTTGGCTGTCCCCAGCCTATCTGCAAGGCAGCAGTTGTTTACAATCAGAGTTTTCTCTCCTATGGAAGTTGTCTTACCAGACTTTCGAGTCTTCACTACTCGTGTCTATAGGGTGCAATGATGATATGATATATGAGATGGACTGGTTTACCCGGAAGAGAGGCAGTCCAGTGTGTCTGTATCCCAGGATCGTCACGTCCTGCCAGAAACGTAGCATTTGCATGTGAGTGGGGTATCTCTTTTTCCCTTTGTTTTCTTGGCTTCTATGCAGGGATGGTACGCCTAGCATTCCCCGCCACCTGGGGTGTTGACACAGTGGGGCAGGTGTGCAATGTCCGCTGGTCTGCATCTCTTCTGCGTCCAGCATGATAGTTATGGCTGATAACGTACAGAGGTAGATATCGTAGCCGGAGTGCATTTCGCCAGAGGACAAGCCTGGTAATGTCACAGAGATGTTGATCGCCTGGTGTGCGGACAACTCTCATGGTCAGTGGTTGAGTCTTGACAGTTCACAGTGAGGTGGCTGCTCTACTGTTTTCGACACCCCGACCAGGTTCTAAGTCTTTGGTTGGTGTTTTTTCGCACCCCATCGCCGTATAGGGTGAGTATCAAGCAGTTGTCCGCCCGCTTTGATTGGCGGGCGGCAAGAACCTCTTACTGTGGCTCTACCTGATAGGGCTGGGGCGCAAGCCCCAGGTCCCGAGCATGTAGGAGCCTCCCATTGCAGTGGTGCTGAGATTTTGGGCGGGATTTCGGCTTACAAGGGTTCGGCCGAAATCCCCCACATGGTAGCCTCGCGCCCTTGGCTTATCAGCCTGGTACGTGAACCAAAGTGTCTGCGGCTCCTCTCGATTTGAGCTGGTTTTCCGTAGCAACGCCCTGTCATTTGTAGGGTAAAACTGACCTGTCTTCAGATGATCTATTTCCAGCACCCGTTCACTATTTGGTCAGACGAATTTATTGAGGGCTTTTGTTTGTCAATGACCAGGTATTTGAGATCTGCGGTTTCTGCGGAGTTAAACACGATTTCCGTAGCGTTCTTTCATTTGAGTGTTTGAGAGCTGACTTGTCATCCGTGAGTCTAATACCAGCGTACGTTCATTATTAGACCCAAACGGCAGTGCTCTCGATTTGTCAGTTCTACAGTATTGGCGTGTTCAGTCAAATTAAGCCGCAGGTTCCACACCTGGTGGTGCCCTTCCGTCAATTCCCTTAGCGAGACAATCAAGAGGGTAGCCCCAAAATTTTCGAGGGTCTAATTCCAGCACATGTTCTCTATTAGACCCCACGAAGGTGTACTTTTTGATAGTCATTCTGCATTATTGGCGTGGGCCTCTTTCCAATCCATCCCTCTGTCACTTAGGGACTGTAGTATGTTGTCTTCCCAACGTACTTTGGGACGTCCTCGGGGTCTGCGTCCTTGACTTTTGATCTCCCATGACCGCTTTGGTATCCGATCTTCTTCCATTCTACAGACATGGCCAAACCACTGTAGTTGGGACTGCTCCACTCGTGTCTGCAGGGGTTGAACTTCAAGACTGCTACGTATTGTCTGGTTACAGATCTTGTCCCTTTTCGTCACCTGAACCGCCTTTCTTAGGTACCTCATTTCTGAAGTTTGTAATTGCCTTTCTTGGGCTGTAGTCATTGCCCATGACTCACATCCATATGTCAGGACAGGCACATAGGTCGAGCAGTATACATCCATCTTTGTTTTCCTGCTTATTTCTCTTCTACTGAGGAAACCTCTGTTTATTGCATGGAACAGTCTACCTGCTGCTGCCCTTCGTGCAGTTAACTCCTCTTTGATTCCTCCCCTGCTGTCTATTACCACTCCTAGATATTTAAAGTTGCTGACCTGCTCCAGTGCTCGTGTTCCCAGGGTTATCTGATGTCTCTTTTCATCTCTATGTATTGCAATTACAGACCATAAATATTTGATCTGAGTATCTGTCTCAAACTTTTGTTCATTTATGGTGTTGTTGCTATGGAACCATTTTTTTTTTTACACCATTAGATTTGGCGTTCCATTGTTGAATTCCATGTCATATTTTTAGCCCCTACGTTCAAGTGCCCTTCCGTCACTATTACAACACACAGGGTAGACAGTAGGGATCTGATTCTTTCATAAAAATAAAGGGGCCCTTTGAGTACTTGATATTTTTATGATTTGTCCTTTCATTTTAAAGTTAGACAGAAGAAGCATCACTACGTCAGGTCCCTATACAAGAATCCTGTGTCCAAGCATTTGCAGTGGACGTTTTAATAGCAATAGTTTTACATGTTGAAGTTGTTAGACACATGCACAATTATTTTTAATTGCCTTGGGCGGTTTATATTGGTCCTATTCTTTTCAACAACAAAGGATCAACCATTTACGGTTCAGACTTAGTTGCCTTGTAAGGTTTATAGAGGGATGGGTTCTCTATGGCGAAGTGGTCAAGCCGTGTGCCTTGTGTTCAGACGGTTTGAATTTGAGCTGCGAACGGTCTGTTCAGGATGTCAATTTTTCCTGAGAACCCTGGGTTCATCGCTGAAGCTATGGGCTTTGTGCAATGCAGACAGGATACCTTTCTACTGAGAGAGACTGAGCCATATGGGAAAACCCGAAGCGAATAGGTGTAGCCCTCTTAACTTTAGCAGTTCAGACTTAGTTGCCTTGTAAGGTTTAAAGTGGTCCTATTCTTTTCAACCACAAAGGTTCAACCATTTACAGCTCAGACAGAGATGCCTACTGTTTCCAACGATCTTTCTCATGGTCAGGGACTGCGTGATGAAGCAATCAAAGCGTTGAAAAACAGAGTCACAATACGCATTTGGTAAGTAGCTGGAATACCTCTATTTCGGAGATGATGTATGTGTAAGCAGCAGGACAAACCTGAAAAGATAGATAGACTAACATATGAAGCAACAAAGGTTGGATTGCAGATCAATGTGAACAAAACAAAGAAATAAGAATAAATGACAGACAAAGATATCTCAAGAAGGAATGGGCAGAACATCAACGAAGTATATGGCGGTTATGTTCTATTGGGGAGAGATGTCAAACCACAGAAATAGCCAGGCACTGTGTTGGCTTTCTTCTTTATCCTGAGAAGACGAAGTTTATTACCAACACAGAATACATCAATGAAAGAAGGCTATATCTGCAAATGACAGAGTCTGGACAAACAACGACACTGATCCATGAGTGATCTAGATCTACTACTCGTTTAATGACAATAGCAATGCCGGGGGACAGGACATAATTTTTCTAGATCTTTTCTGACGCTATCAGCGGTGTTGATAAAATGGATGATTTTAAGAAGAACGGGGGAAAAAAGATCATCACTTGAATGTTGCCTAGGGTTCCACGGTGACACCTCTTTGGAATGGAACAGCAATGAAGGGGCATTTATTAACCCTATGCATTGGGCAGAGGTTAAAAATAACAAATACCATCTTCCAGCACCGACGCAGTCATGTCAAATCATGGTACAGGGGGAACAACACAATATAGCGTCTCAAATCGATTTCAATCTTATCAAACACAGGCAGAGAAGAAACATAACAGATTCTAGGGTAATTCCCAACATCTACATGGATACTGACTATCGGCCAGTCGTGCTGACACAAGGACTTCCACACAGGACGAGTCCAAAAACGGTCAAACCAGTTTTGGCAACAAACCTTCAAAAGTTACGAGAGGGAACTGTCCGGAATAGTGTGTGTCGAGAAGTTACAAATGTCTTTATCTCACTTACAGAAGAACCTAGGGGCATAATTAGTGAATGGGCTATCTTTTGACCAACTTTAACGGCTGCTCTTCATAAGTGATGTGGAACAAAGAATTTAAGTCACGGAAAAGGTAAGAAACAAACAACTTTGTGGAGTAATATATATACGGTCTAACATGGAAGCTTGCAAGGGTTAGTTGACGTCCAAGAAACAAGATAACTACATCGCCTACCAGACAGCAAGACGAAACACCAAAAGGATAATAAAACATGTCAGAGAAGAATCTTGGAAACATGGCGAGCTGCTCACTTCCATATGCCAAAATCGTCCTAGAGACTTTTTTAAAAAAATATCAAGGTGATGCGATGTAGAGGAGTGCTTTAATCCTACTTCAGCCATCAATAACAAGTAAGACTCTCCTATATTTAATTAACTCAGCCAAAGAGAACGCTCAAAGGAATACTTTCAAGAATTTTTCAACCCTACTACCTCCACTGGAGATTCAGCTTCTCTACAACGCATTCCAGATCATATAGAACCTGCCATAATGATTCAAGAAATAGAGTTGCAAAGAAAAGTCATATAAGTAAGTCATCAGGCATGGACGGCATAACAGCATGGACGATATGTGGGGAAACATGGTTAGTTTGACTACAGAGACTCTTTGCGAAGGCGTGAGAAGACATACGTGTACCAGACTACTGGCAGCAAGCAATAATTGTGCCAATTTGGAAGAAAAACGGCAACAAAAGAAACTGTGACACATACATCGACATATCGTTACTTAGGAACACTGGTAAAATGTATGCGAAGATCATAGAACAGAGCATATTACCTATTGTTGAACCTCGACTGCCCCGTTCCATTTGGATTTCGCCTTAAGGCAATTAAGCAAAAAATCAATAGAATGCAACGAAAATCTGTATATTGCTTTAATTGAACAGGAAAAAGCGTTTTGTGGGGTAGACAGGACTAAACTGGAATATTCTGGAAGATGATGGCGTACAGGGCCAGCTCCTTGATAATGTTAGAGCAATGTATCGTTCGAGTATAAATATCGTCAGAACGATTGAGGTGTCACAGATGCTTTTGAAATCACTATCTGAAGCAGAACTGAACTCAATACACAAATTACTCTGTAGATTATTAATGTCTGCTGTACAACGATGAAAATAAACTGTAAAATAAGTACAGGAACGTGCTTGCGACTACCTGTGCTAAATACAATATACGAATTAAGGAGAAGAAAACAAACTACGAGGATCGGTAGAACACCTGGGCCACTCAACATAAGTATAAATGATATTGCTCTTCAACAGGCCCATGAGTTCAAATATTTTGTATTTTTTTGGCAGAGGGTAGGATCGACAGGGAAATCGAGACTATGTGTCAGAAAGCATCTGCGGTAACTTATCAGCTGTCACCACTGGTTAGACACCCGAGTTTGGCAACAAACCAACAGCTGATAAACAGTATATGTATGCCGACTCTGTGCTACCAGTGCCAAACATGGCCTCTGTCCAGGGCGCATGAGAGCAGAATTTTGACATGTGAAATGAAGTATTTAAGGAAGGTTATTGGTGTTACCAGGAAAGACAGAATGCGAAACGACATTCGCAGTACGGTCGGCACTACATCTTGTGAAGAATACATTTTTTGTAGGCACAAAACACGTTGGTTGTGTCATCTCATGAGAATACACCCTCATCATCTTCCACTGATAGCTTACAACTCTGGTAGATCTGGCTACAGGGTAAGAGAACGGCTGCGAGGCAGGTGAATAGATGACATTAGAGTGATTGTGCAACGACACAGGCTCACATTGACCGATGTAACGCACTTGGCGCAGGACAGACGATTTAATCTTCCCACCATGCTTAACGGCATAAGTGGAAAGAAAAATAACTAACTAAAGAGATCCCATAAAGATTAAAGGTCAACAATTAAAAATGACAAACCCGGAACACCAATTTACAATGAAGACATTTGATAGACCAGATTGAGAAAACAATTTCCAACAGAAACATGTACCACCGATACTGCGACACGAAGTCGAAGCAGTCTTTAAAAAACAGTTCACGAAACAAATCACCAGGAGCGGATTGTTTTACAACCGAAGCAACTCTAGCTTACGCTGAGACAGGAGTAAACTGGCTGAAAAGAATTTCAACGGCAGCGTGGAAAGACAGTGCAGCCCAATTTGGCCAACAAAAGGCCATAATAGTGCCGATTTGGAGAAATACTGACAGAAAAGGGGACTGTGACACCTACAGAGTCACACTGGTAAAAATCGACATAAAAATCTTAAAACAAAGAATAAGGCCCATAGTATAACCACAATTAAGTGATGCACAGTTTGGATTCTAAAAGGGGATGAATTGCACAGATGATCCGTTTAGCATAACACAAGCAAGCGAAAGAGCAATAGAATACGGTAGACAACTAAACATAGTTTTCATAGATCAGGAGAAAGCCTTCGATAGAGTGGATAGACACAAACTCTGGTCTGTCTATACTATAAGTCTACGTAGTACACGAACAGTTATTAGATAATGTGAGAGCCGTGTGCCAAAGCGTAGTTAGGACAAATGACGGCCGTACTGACGCATTTGAGATTACCACGGGAGTCATACAAGGTTTTGTTTTATCACCACTTCTATTCATGACCTACATGACTAAAATAACAGAAGAAACCCTGACGGCAACGAAACTGCAGAAAGTGAAGTCCACGAATCACCGAGGGAGTTACTTTTCCCAGACGACCAATGTTTTATATATGAAGATAGATTTGATTTACAAGATCATACAAGTAGGCTTAATACAACTTGTGCGAGATACAGCATGAAGATTAGTACTTCACTGACAGAAGCTATGATCACCAGGCTCTCTAAACATATGTCAACAACAGACTCAAATATGTGCAAGAGTTCAAGTACCTGGGAAGCCTTTTCGCTGAGGACGATGAATCGATTAGACAGATGAATCGAAACGAGATGTCAAAAAGCAAGTGCAGTGACATACCAACTGTCACCACTACTCAAACTTTGAAACAGCAGTATAGAAACAAAACGGCAACTTGTTCTTACCAACTCTCTACTATCAATCAGTGCCAAACATGAGCCCAGTCCAAGGCAAAGGCAAAGACCGCCGTCCATCGTTGACGATAAATGCATAATGAATTTTGCTAGCGCTATTTTTAGCAAAGATTAACTGCTCTACTTTTTATCCTCACTCTCTCGTCTCGAGCCGCCCGACCCCAGTGGCAAGTCAAGGACAAGACGACTAGGGGGCGACTACGAGATGCAGGGGACTCTGCATCAAGCACCAGTGAAAAAGACGGCGGCGGAGTCCGAAGTCGAACCCACACCACCTACTCACGAGACCGACGGCTTAACCACTTCGCTACGGAATCCCTATCCACGGCACATGAGAAAAAAAATTGCAACCTGTGAAATGAGATGCCTGAGAAAAGCCATCAATGTCACCATAAGATACATAATTTAAAATACCGTCGTCAGAAAAATGATAGGAAAAACAACCTCCAAAGAATCCATTGCATAAACAGAAAGTTTTTTGGCTTGGACATCTCAAGAGAATGAAACCAGATCGACTGCAACCCGTCACTTAACGTCCTTTTCTCGTCTGCTCTGAAGCTTTTTCTTGATTGGATTGCGCGTGTAGCAAGTTTATAAAATTAGGTACCAAAACAGCTGACAAACAGGATTTTTGGTTTTACAAACTATGTGCTACCAATGTCAGACTTGGTCCTTCAAGTACCTAGGCAGCATTTTTTTTGTTAACGGGACATAAGTTTTTATAGAAAAATTCAAACTAGATGTAAAGAAGTCTTCTCATGAGAAAGTAACCTTATCTGCTTCTTCTTCGTCGTTCGTTCTCAAAATCCCCCTACTAAGCCCTGAACGTTCTCAAACTCCCTCTACCATACCCTGAACGTTCTTAAACTCCCTCTACCAAGCCCTGAACGTTCTCAAACTCCCCCACCAAGCCCTGAACGTTCTCAAACCCCCTCTACCAAGCCCTGAACGTTCTCAAACTCCCGCTACCAAGCCCTGAACGTTCTCAAACTCCCTCTACCAAGCCCTGAACGTTCTCAAACTCCCTCTACCAAGCCCTGAACGTTCTCAAACTCCTCCACCAAGCATTGAACGTTCTCAAACTCCCCTACCAAGTCCTGAACGTTCTCAAACTCCCTCTACCAAGTCCTGAACGTTCTCAAACTCCCTCTACCATGCCCTGAACGTTCTCAAACTCTCTCTCTACCAAGCACTGAACGTTATCAAACTCCCCCACCAAGCCCTGAACGTTCTCAAGCTCCCCCACCAATCCCTGAACGTTCTCAAACTCCCCCCCCCCCAATCCCTGAACGTTGTCAAACTCCCCCTTCCAAGCCCTGAACGTTCTCACTCCCCCTACCAAGCCCTGTACATTTTCAATCTCCCCCTACCAAGCGCTGGACGTTCTCATACTCCCACTATCAAACCCTGAACGTTCTCAAACTCCCACTACCTAGCCCTGAACGTTCTCAAACTCCCACTACCAAGCCATGAAAAGGGCTTTGCAAGAAGCATAATGTTGTCAGGAGAACGGAATGTGTTGTGTCATAGTTTTCAGCTAGTCTGCTAATATCGACCCGACACGTCCTACTTCAGAAAACATTTTTGGGTACAGGGTTAGCCTTCCCTCTTCGATCCCTTCTTCTTACCCACTTTGCCCTGTTGCAGCCTATTATCCAGGATCACCACGTGGAGATGGAAAAGGATCTTGTCAGCTCCCGGTTGCTGGCCCTATGCTAGCAGTCAGTTATGGGTAGCCGAATGACACTGCTCAATAGCCGAATCACACTGCTGAACATCTTGATCCCTGTAACCCGATCAATTACCACTGCACGCTGGCTACAAGGAAGGACGGGTGGCAGATGGATATGGATATAGCAGGAATCAGGTTTACAGCAATCAACGCAGCACTCTGGTTCAGGAAATATAACTTAAGCTCTTTGTGGCTCTTAACTGTACAAGTGGGTGGGAAGGTAATCAGTGCTTTCTTTTTCTTCTTCTCTTTCGTCCTGAGGCTGACGCTATGTTAGATTGTGTCCTAGTTTATAGCGAGGCTGCGATTTCTAGGCCTTCGGCAAATTTTTTTGGACTGGGTTTGTCCTACCTCTTTGATCACTATTCTATCATCCAGGCTGCGCGGATGCAGCATGTCTACTGGGTCGTCACTTGAAGGAGGAATAGAGTCTTTGACACCTTTGGTCTGCTGACACTAACGCAAGCAGACAGTTATGGGTCGTATCTCGTTCACTGTGTCTTCAGTCATCCTCCTTCTGCCCCCCCCCCTCCCCGAGGTTTCATGATGTCTCCCACCAATATTTTGATGTCTGTAAAACATAAACGTAATCGCTCAGTGACTGCACCAGGAAAAATATAAAACGAAGCCTCACGTTACGGCACAAGGCGTTCGTTAGGGACAAAGAAAACAGAACAGCAAACAACTATCACAACAACAAAAAGCCAGACATGGTGTATAACGATGATACAATACGGTTTGAGTATGCAGGGTGAATGCAGGTATGAAAATAAACAATAATGAAACGAAGGAGGGAGCAAGGTGCTGTTGGTATAACTTAACTTAACGTCTTTATACTGGTTTAGATGACTCTGCAGAGTCTGTATACAACCAGTTTCTTCTACTACACTTGATCTAAATCTAAAAATAACTTTGTGCATCCAATCTTATCTTTAATGAATTAACGAACTCTGTCCCCACTATTTCCTGTGGTAATGCATTCTAAGCATTCATCACTCTCTGACTTGAAAAATATTTCTTAGGATCGAATCTGGACCTTTCTTTAATTAATTTGTACCTATGCCCTCTTGTTTTTGTTGACGGCTCTACTTTGAAAAACTTGTTATAATCTATTTTCCATCATTATCTTACAAACCTGTATTAAATCCTCTCGAATTCTTTTCTTTTCTAAATACTGTAGGCCGGTTTTTCTGTGTCTTTCCTCATAACTGTAATTCTGGAATCCCACTATCAGTTTTGCTAAGTTTTCTTGTATCCTTTCCAGCATGTATATTTCCCCTCTAAGATAAGGACTCCACATCTGTACACAGTACTTCAATCTATGTCTAACTAATGCTTTATACAGTTTGACTATCACTTTCTTGCTCCTATATTTAGTATTTCTTTTTATTATTCCTAACAATGTGAGGTGTTGGCCAGAATAGCACAGACAATATCGGCGCTTGCACGGCTTTACAAAATCTGGCAAGATAAACGGTTAGCACTACGCACGAAAATCAGATTAATGCGTTCACTGGTCCTGTCAATGTTCCTCTATGCTTGTGAGACATGGACAGTTACAGCTGACCTTCAACGAAGGATACATGCCTTGGAGATGAGATGTTTCCGAAGACTTTTAAACGTCCCGTACAAAGATCGAGTTACAAATGAGGAAATACGAGATAGAATTTCAACAGCAATAGGGCCTTTTGGCAACTGTCAAAAGAAGGAAACTCGCTTGGTACGGTCACATATCGAGATCAAATGGTCTTGCAAATACGATCCTCCATGGAAAGATGCAAGGCAGACGACGAAGAGGCGGGCC
The DNA here is from genome assembly GCA_036924085.1 of Ariolimax columbianus. Taxonomy (NCBI): domain Eukaryota; kingdom Metazoa; phylum Mollusca; class Gastropoda; order Stylommatophora; family Arionidae; genus Ariolimax; species Ariolimax columbianus. The sequence goes on from JAVGWX010000011.1 coordinate 60,136,229, forward strand.
CAAAAAGAGGTGGGAGGACAACATAAACGAATGGACCAATCTCCGACCAGAAAAGGCACAGACAGCGGCCGCTGGCAGAGAAGGGTGGCGTGGGATTGTGAGGATGTCTTCATGTGTGCCCCAACGACCTCATCGGTTACGGTGACCTGACCTGAACATTGCATTTGCCTTTTTCACTGCTACTTGGACTTGCTCACTCACTTTACCTGAATGATCTATTTTAACTGCCATAGGACCTTTTCCTTTTCTATATTTCTAATATTCTTATCTCCCATTCCATAATATGTTCCATATTTGATTTACCCATATGGATGGCTGTAAAAAAGTAAAGTAAAGATCCCGTCACGCCATGCGGCGCATAGGAAATTAGGTGTTAAGCACATGTTATTTTGTAACCAACGGCACATAGTGGATGATGTGGTCAGCATCACGTCTGTCACCTGTACCTCCCAGATTTATGGTACCCAATTTCTGTGGCTGGGTCGACCACAACCTGATGTTGTCTATGGGTATCTCTGTATCTCTGTATCTTTGTATCTCTGTCGCCGTTTGGCTCTCTTGCCCTCTACTCTGCCCCCCCCCCTTCCAAATAACCTTTAGCTGTCATGGCGCTTGACATGACCAACATTTTATTTTTCTGATTTGTATTTCTTTCAGAAGTGTCTGTCCACCATTGGTTCTCCTATCTTTCCAAGAGACTTGTCCTAGTCTTCTGAATACCCCCATTTCAAAGGCTTCAATACGCTACTCCATTTTCTTTATCAGGGTCCACGTTTCTACTCCATACAATAAAACTGAATGCACATAGCATTTTATGATTCTCATTTTTAAGATCTGAGATATCTGCTTTAACAGAAGTGTAACTCTCCTGCTGTTAAATCTATTTTTGGCCATTGCAATTCTAATAATGATATCCCTTTCATATTTGCCATCAGCTGAAATGAGTTATCCAAGGTATACATAGCTTGACACTTGTTCCAGAATTTCTCCATTTATGTGGATACAATTTTGGACTTTCTTTCTTTTTGGTGAACATCATAACTTTAGTCTTTTTTTATGTTGATTTCCAACCCATATTGCTGACTTTTTCTAATGATCTTATCTATTAAGTTCTGCAGATGTACCGGATCATCTGCTATTAACATTGTATCTCCAACAAATCTGATATTATTGATGCTACATCCTCCTATATTCAATCCATTAAACAAGCAAGGAGAGAGAACACACACCTGTCTAACCCCTTTTAAAATAGTTATACTAGGTGACGCCTCCTCTCTAGATCTCAAACATAATGATTGATCCCAGTACAAGTTTGATATCCTTACCGTCCAGATTGATATCCTCCAGACATCTTATCAACTGCCCATGCTTCACGTTATCAAACACTTTAGTGTAATCAATAAAGCAAGCATATACGTCAAGACGACCATGTTGTGAAAGCCCAGAGCAGACGCGAGACCCGGAAATGCCGAACAACGGGAACACCATCACCTTCTACAAACCTCGTGTGCCCGATATGTAGCAGATGTTTTCGTGCCCGCATCGGCCTGTTCAGCCACATGCGCACCCACACCCAACAGGGGAATCTGTGACAAGGATGATGTCGGCGGTCCTCATCGACAACGATGGACAGCCATTGTACGTCAATTTGTAACTCTGTGTATTTTTCTAAAATCATTCTCATACAGAAAATCCCCTATCTTGTTCCGCTGCTATGTTTGAAACCAAACTGTACCGCACTTACCTCTTAGTTAATCTGCCCTTTAATTCTTTCCCGTTCAATTCCAGGGGTTTGGGTACTTGTGATTGTCATGTCAAGATCAAACACTTAAACGCGTTTAATTCTTTCATGGGTCCGATATCAATGTTCAAATCATTTATATCAAGAACAAAATTGGTCCCAAAGCCGAGCCCCGTGGCACTCCACTTTTTACCTTACACCACTCAGAGTAGGCCTACTCCTTATTTATGTTCGCTCTACCTTCTTCCCGTTTACTATTTTTCGATGGGACGATGAGGCTATTAACGTCTGGTCAGGCAAAACACGCTGATAAGAGAATGTTAGCCAGGGCCAGGAGAAATATACTGGCCAAGACCCTTTCCTGACCTCCTCGTTGGTCGTCCTGGAAACGAGGACAACAGTCTGGTTAACAAGGTACGGTTGGACATGATCTCCGTAGTAGTGAGCGACACGCAGATGAAGCCAAGTATAGCACAACCGCATGGAGGACCCAAGTCCACCTTCATCAGTACGCTCGAGATGTGAAGAAAGCTACCGCAACCCATCACTTAACGCCCTTTTCAGGGCGCACATACGAGTAACCTACTCATTGTGGGCATTCGAAACAACCATTTTTATATCAATTTGGCAACTTCATCACCTATTCCATTATATTTTAACTTAAACAATCTTTGACGAGGTACCATATCAAAAGCATTTGCAAAATCTGGATAACGAGACATCACGTAGTAGCATCGGCAAAATGGACTATGTACAAATAAATAAATCGAAGCTGTGGCTGTACCTAAGGCCAACAGTCGATAAAACCATATTTATAGAACTGAGCCATTAACTATGAATTGTATGATTGTTTTTATCGACTTCTGACCTTCATTCATTACCGCCACTGCTTCGATTTATCTGCAATCTGAGACGTATTATAGCGATATAGATTGACTGCGCATGTCATTCATTGTAGGCTGCATGTCGTTCGTATTGGATCTATAAATATGCGTGCGAGAGAGAGAGAAAGAGAGAGAAAGAGAGAGAGAGAGAGAGAAATGAAGTGTATTGACATAACGCTAAATACAAGATCAATTCGTGGGGCGGAAATGTTTATTGTCACGTGACTAAGGAAAACGTCGTCGCTAAGCACTTTGTTTATGCATGGCCGTCAACGCAGTTCACAGATATGATTTTATGTGACTGGTTTATATAAACATGATATCAGTTATTGCAAAACTATAAACAATATTTATGTTTTGCTTTCCTAAAAATAATTATAGGTCAGTTTTGATTAATTAAGTAATTCTGTTGAGCTAAATAGTTATGCTTTCTTGCATAAAATCGGAAAAGTGGACATATTCCAAATTCAATTCCTATTTTATTGAGAAAGAATATTAACCATTTATTTTGCATCGAGTTGGAATTAAAATAACTTGTATTTGAAGTTATCACCATTTTTTCATTACATTGCGTTTAACATATTGTGAAACTAAGTGTAAATGATATGATTGGTCATTACAGGAATATCTCCTTTTTTTCAGTGAGTACCCACAAAATTGACTGTGAGCATGGCCACTAAGGTCATTCAGACACAAATACCAAGGGCAGGCTCAGCTAAATGGAGTCGTCCACGACCAATGACTGTTGTCCACCCCATGTCACAGCAATCACTTGATCTTGACTTGACAATCACGGGTACTCCAACTCCTGGACTTGAACAGGAACCTTCCAGAATTGTCCGATGGCCACCAGGTATGTATTATTCATCATCTTGTATGCAATTATTCCTTAAAATTAATGATACTTTCACATTTGTTAGTTAGTTTTCTTTTAACTTATACCTTTGAGTGTTGTGGGGAGCTCAAGTCGTCTATCCTGCATCAAGTGCATTGCATCAGTTGTTGTGAGCCAGTGCCATTGCACAATCACTAACTTAACTTCATTATACTGGTTTAGAAGACTCTACAGTCTGTATACAACGAGTTTATTCCACTTTAAAAATGACTGTGATCATCCAATCTATTCTTTAATACATTAACTGACCCTGCCTCCAACACATCCTGTGGCAATGCATTTCAAGCATTCACCACTCTCTGACTGAAAAGATGTTTTCTAATATCCAATCTGGACCTGTCTTCAAATAATTTGAAGCTATGCCCTCTAGTTCTTGTAGCTGCTTGAACTTTGAAAAAACTTGTTATAGCCTAATTTATCCTTTAAATTGATTAATTTATAAACCTGTATTAAGTCACCTCAAATTATTTTCTTTTCTAGACACTGTAGGCCAGTTTTTCTGAATCATTCTTACAATGGCTTTTTTTGCATCCTTGAACATGCTGATGAAGGTGGATCAATGTTCTCCAGGTTATTGTGCTATGCTTAGCTTTATCTGTGGGATACTAACTGCTACAAACATCCCTTGGATTCCCACCTTGTTAGCCAGACTGAAATAGTCTGTTTCCAGTGAGAACTGCATGGAAGTGAGGTGGGGTCTTGGTCAGTATGTATCACTAAACCCTGACTAACATTGTCTGATCAGTATGATTTGCTTGACCAGACATTAGTCTCCTCTCCCTGTGGTACATGTTGAACATCAGAGGGGAAAGCACACCCCTGCCTCACACCAGTAGTGATTTCATAAGCATATGTGACAACATCAGTCATTCTTACAATTTTTTTAATTGTATGATACAGTGCTCTTACATTATCAAATAGCTGACATTGTACACCATCATTTTCAATTATCGTCCAAAGTTTATCCTGTCTACCCCACCAAATACTTTTGCTTGATAATTGAAAGCAATGTACAAATTTTCGTTACTGTTGTCCTTTCTCTTCCAAGTTGGCATGATTGTAGCTTTTTACCAGTTATCTGGTACATGTCTAGCTTTCCATGCTGTTGTACAGTCTCTTCAGCCACATTAACCCTGTTTCCCCACATGTATTAATTGCCTCCGATGTTATACCGTCCATGCCAGGTGACTTATTCTTAGGACTGTTCTTTATAGCTCTGTCTATTTCTTGAATCATTATATCAGGTTCTATCTGCTCTGAGTTGCGGGGTAGAAACACTTTATCCATAGTGGAGGCAGTAGGGTTGAAAAGTTCTTGGAAGTATTCCTTTCAGTGATATGTTCTACTGTGTTCATTAGATATAGGAAAATCATGCTTGATGACCAAAGTAGTATTGAAGTACTCATCTCTGAATTGCATTGCCTTGATACTTTAAAAAAAGTCTCTAGAGCATTTTTGGCATATTGATGTTAGTTGCTTGCCGTAATGTTTCTAAAATTCTTAGGTAGGTGATGTAATCATCTTGCTTTTCTGATGTCAACGAACCCTTGTAAGCTTCCTTTTAAGATTGTTTAGATTCACTTACCACATAATTTCATAAAGTCATTTGTTTCCATGTCATTAGTTATTTCTTCCACCTCACTTATGAAGACTAGTCATCAAAGTTGTCTTAAAGATGTCAAATTCAGTACCTATGACCATAATCTCTTCTTTTAGTGACATACAGATAATTGTTACTTCATGTCATACACTATTTCTGACAGCTTCCTTCACTAACTTTTAAATATTTGTTACCAAAACTGATTTGACTTACTTCAGACTCATCCTGTGTAGAAGTATTTGTGAAATATTTCACATTTCAAAATTTCTGTATATAGGTATTTCTTGTCCCCATTGAATTAACTTAACTTAACGTCTTTATACTGGTTTAGAAGACTCTGCAGAGTCTGTATACAACCAGTTTGTTTTACATCACTTTGCTGTAAAAGCTATGTGCATTCAATTTATTCTTAAATGCATTAATTGTCCCTGCCTCCACTATCTCCTGTGGCAATGCATTCCAAGCATGCACCACTCTCTGACTAAAAAAATATTTCCTAATATCTAATCTGGACCTCTCTTTAGTTAATTTGTAGCTATGCCCTCTTGTTTTTGTAGGTGGTTGTATTTTGAAAAAAAGTCGTTAAAGTATAATTTATCTGTTCCTTTGATTATCTTATAAACTTGTATTGTTCCCTCGAATTCTTCTCTTTTCTAGACATTGTATGCATTGTTTCATTTTTTTTTTCGCGCCATGGAGTTATGCTTATTAATATATTATTGTATTGCCCTTATCTATCTCTTCAATCTTCATAGCTTTTGTCTATTGTTACTTTAACTTACATGCCTTTTTAAAATTTGTAACTGCCTACCAGTGTTTATTACTAATTTAACTGCTTGCATAATGTATATTTTACAATTAATCTTTACAGAACATCTTCAGCGTCCAAACAAGCAGAAACCAAGAGTATCAAAATCTACAGCATGGAGAACTGACAATGAGGTAAGGCATGATAATACCTCCCCTTAACTCTTTGAATATGTCTCATCACTTTAAACGCCACAGAATTTTCTGTTATGTACAACTAACGGCTGACGAAGCACGAGTTATAATAACATCATATATGCATGATGAAAACGTGTGAGATAATGGAGAGCAAAGCAATTCCGATAGCGACAGTAACGTATTTGAAAGTGATCTTCATTTTGTCATCAATGCTAGTGACGATGAAAATTATGCCCCACCTCTTTGAAGAAAAGAGTGGTTGCTAAACAAGGTAGAGGTCGTGGTAGAGCAGCAACTGAATCAAGGTCTGTAGATGTTACTGTTAGACCTACAACAACTGCTGTTCATAGGAATGTTATAATGTCTGTATCAGTGTATCGGCAAAGGCATGAGTTGATTCATCATTCAAGTTGCAGAGTATCAGAAGTAGAACACATTTCTGTTTCATCCTCTTCACAGTTCAGAAGTTGCACCAGATTTTGGGTTAGATTATAGCTCCCAGACAGCTGAATTCTTCAAAAAAAATATTTTTGTTCAAGGTGAAGGAACATCTGATGTTCAATGAATACCTTTGTGGAGGTGAAGGAACATCTGATAAGTTCAATGAATACCTTTGTGGAGGTGAAGGAACATCTGATAAGTTCAATGAATACCTTTGTGGAGGTGAAGGAACATCTGATAAGTTCAATGAATACCTTTGTGGAGGTGAAGGAACATCTGATAAGTTCAATGAATACCTTTGTGGAGGTGAAGGAACATCTGATAAGTTCAATGAATACCTTTGTGGAGGTGAAGGAACATCTGATAAGTTCAATGAATACCTTTGTGGAGGTGAAGGAACATCTGATAAGTTCAATGAATACCTTTGTGGAGGTGAAGGAACATCTGATAAGTTCAATGAATACCTTTGTGGAGGTGAAGGAACATCTGATAAGTTCAATGAATATCTTTGTTAAGAAAATAATAGGGATGAGTACCGCCCCCCTGTCTCGTTGTGTGTCCAATAAATGGTAGGATATTACTACAACTGAAATTAAACAAATTTGTTTCAGTGTTCATTCATATGGGCATTGACAGAAGGCTTACTATATCTGACTAGTGGTCAATGTCACTAGAGCTGTACACTTTTTGGTACCATATTATGTTTTCACGAAAGAGGTTTCAAGCTATTTATCACTATGCTTCATGCAGGTGATGACAATGCAGAAGACAAGAATAAAATTGAGCCGTTCATAAACCTTCAAGCAATTGCTGATTTAGAAAATTACTACTAATATTGCAGCAGTAATCATAAAAGAAGTAGTCAAAAGACCACCAGAAATATGTCCAATTGTCTAACCAATTAATTATGTCCAAGGAATTCCTCATATTAATTCATATGTTTCACATGAGCACAGTTGTGTACATTGTTCAACACCCACTGACAGAAAAAGAATGTACTTTATCTGCTAAGGGTGCACAACCAACCACATCTTCAACCTAGGGAATGTTTTCAGGCATACCACAATGCCTAACATTAAATAAATGCTTCTATACAACTGTTTATTTATGTGAAGTACAAAGGGGCTTCAAATTAAAAACTTAAATATATTTGTTGGGTAAATTTATTCTGAAAAAGTGAATCACAACTGTATCATTTTTTGACATAGTCACCCATTGTGTTCAATACAAGTCCCTCAACGAGTATAAAGTGCATGGATTTCTGTAGGAAGAAAATCTCTTAGTTGTGTGTGTTACACTCATGCACCACCAGATGGACCTCTTTATCAGACCTAAAAATCTTTCCTCCCAATGCCTATTTTAGTTATCCAAAGATGGGGATATAACTTGGGGCTAGGTCTGGTGAATACAGCAGATGTGGTTGGCACTGAATTGAAAGTGAAGGTTCTTGATGGCTGCAGTCATTCCATGGACATAATGGGGTCGAGCATTGCCATGTTGCAAAAATACACCTTTACTCAGAAGTCCACGTCGTTTGGATTTCATTGCGGGTCGCAGATGTTTTTTTAGAAGATCTGTATAAGTAGCACTGGTGACTGTGTTCCCCTGGACATGTAGTGCTCTAAAATAACGCCTTGTTCATCCCAAAAGAGAGTCAGCAAAACCTTCCCTGTAAATTGCTGCTTGCAAAACTTCTTTAGCTTTGGTGAGGAGGGACAGGTGCCATTCCTTATTTGCTCTCTTCATTTCAGGCTCGAGGTAGTGAACCCAGGTTTCATCTCCAGTAACAATTCTTGCTAGGCAACTATCACCTTCTGCTTCAAAGTGCCGCCAAAGTTCCTGACAGGCATCAACGTGTTGTTTCAATTCTGGAGTAAGTTGCCGTGGCACCCACCTTGTAAACACTTTGTAGTACTGTAGCACATAATGGGCTGAACCCTTGACTAATGTCTAGATATGCAGCAATTTCATTCACAGTCAATCTGCGATTTTTGTTTAAGAGGCGATCAACGGCTGCAATCGACTCTGTGAGTCACTACTTGCCTGACCCGGTCATAAACAGTCTGTTGCAGAACTAACGCCATTTTAGAACGTTCTACTCCACTCATACACTTGCTAGATTGAAAGACATGCATTACTGTACTGGACTTTCATTCGCCTATGAATTTCTATAGGTTTCATCTCTTCGCTACTCAAAAAAGGGAAAACAGAACGCTGCTCTTCTTTGGTGCATGTCAATAATTGAACGACTATCTTTTAACTACAATTATAACATTATGTTGTTCGTCTGCACCTTGATGGCATGTTCAGGTTGCTCTTGACATCTTGGGCAACTATATTAACAAGTTACAATACATGGTTTTTCAATTTTTATCCCACTTTTAAGGTTTTCATTTGAAGTCCTCTTGTATATTTTATGATTTTGTGTAGATTTTTGCAAGTTTTTAAAATAGTGAACATGAAATAGGAAAATATATTTAAATTAGCAATGATAAATGACATCATGAAGAAATTTGGCAGTCATCTTCAGACATAAATGGATATCATTCTTTGTGGAATTTATGGATTTTAGTTCACTAGCTGGACAATGGGAACATGGTGAGTAAAAAAAATTTTTATGAAAAAAAAAAAAAATTATAATGATTTGATCGTTGCGCACATTAAATAATGAAGGAAAATTAGCATATAATGGCCAGATTTGAATTCTGCATTCAATGTTCGAAAATTCTATATATAAACATGAGGCATTTGTTTATTTGCAATGCCAAGAATATTAATTCATTTGAGATCACCATATGTGCAGTTTGTTTTCTCTTTTTCAAAGAGTGATTTGTTGTAAAATTTAGGTGTAATTTTTGTAATATTAAAAAAAAATTTTTTGGCGTTTTCCTTATTTCTCTATTCCCCAAGGCAGTGTGCATTGCACTACAGTTTTTATTTTTGCGTCTGTCGGCCCAGAGCATCTGACTTCAGCATGCATTTCATATAAGGGTGTGCTTTCTTCTGCATTTTCTAAGGGTTTGCTTAAGGTAATAGTTGGTGCTGTGATGGGGATCGAACCCAGCATCTTTGGGTTGTGAGCCATGTCACTTAGCCACTAGCCCACGCTGTCTCCTAATTCCTGTGTATGAAAAGGATTAATGTTGCATTAAAATATTTTTATTAACTTCCTAAGATAATGCACAATGAAGACCCAGGCGAACAAACTGCTGAGCATGTTTTGCAGGACTGTCCTCTGTATGGTCAGTTAAGGAGGATACACTGGCGAAATGATTTGATGCTACAATCAAAGCTGTATGGAGTTAAAGAGTAACTGCAATCAATGGTCGAGTTCATTGCAGAAACTCACCTGATGGTTAATAATTAAGCAAGATCCCAGCATGCAAATAGATATTGTGACAACACTAAGAAAATTGATTTCTAGTGTAGTTTTTCAGTTATTAAGAGAATCAATATGCAAAAAGCACAAAACGAGACATCACTATGACATAAACACAACTGCGGTGAGATTAAAATGAGATGAACAGAAGCTTGTAACAATTTGTCTATGCCGTCAGATCTTTGAATGTCTGAGTGATTAATTATATTGTATGATCTTCCATTTTTCTTTCTTTTCCATTCTGTAAAATAAAAATTGTTTATTGACAGCAAATAAACATAAGCTCTCAATAGGAACTATTTAAGGATACTGTGTCTTCTTGTCCTCTTTTGTTTTGTATGCAGTATAGGATCATCACTACATGTTAGCCCCTGACAGAAAGTCTTTCCCAAAGCATTTGATATGGTCTTGCAGTGATTATTTTTGTAGCAATTTATTCCATATGATGAGTTTCTTGGCCCATATCTAACCCTCTTTGGTTGCTGTTTGCAATATACTTGTAGGTTACAGTGCCTCAGTTATTTGCTCCTTGGTATCCAAACAAGATAATGCAACAATATGGTGTTTAATATTATATTTACTTTCACTTTTGGTGCTGTGGCAGCTTTTTGAGCAGGTCAAAGGTAAACTAACCACAGGTTACGAGGGTGTTCGCCAGATGTTTAGGGCAAAGGATCCTTATGGAGATTTAATAGTAACCAGGTAAGGAAGAGATAATGATGTTAAGTAAAAGAAACAGAGAGAGAGAGAGATGGAGAGAGAGAGAGAGGGAGGGGGGGGGGAGAAGTGAGAGAGAGAGAATTTATTAGTGAGAGGAAAATTGGAATTGGTGAATTGAGTGAAGCCACTGGATGCTTGTGGGAATGAAGATGGTGAGTCTGTTGGAAAGTTTACATATAACACAAAGAAAACTGGAAAGAACTCTTATTTTTAGATATTTGTCAAAAGGAAGATATTTATCATTGTAAAATACAAATAAAGAGGGTTATGCATGGCACTAGTAGCTTCAACATGTAAAACGAATCGCTGCAGAAATCACCACCTCAATAGCACACATTAGTGGTTTTGTGCAGTCTTCCTATAATGGGACCAGCTGCAGTAGTCGCCCTATTCTTGATATGAAGACAGAGACAAAGAAAGTCAAAATACATTTAATTAAAACTATATGCAATTTTAAAGCACAGATCTGAGAACGATAAGTAATCAGGGTCAGGTGAAATATGTTGATCAAGACCCCCACATCACATCTTTGTTCATGCACCTGGAAACAGGCTGTATCATAACAGTCTGGCCTATTAGGTAGAGATTGACACTGTAGTTTCCATAGTGGTAAGTTTGCTGAGACACCTTGTATTGCACTATAATCAGGATGGACCTCCGAGCATTTTCCTAAACATGCCTTGGAATGTAAAAATAGCCTGTGTGACTCGCCACTAAAAGAAACGTCATCAGGAGTTAACCAACTGAGCACAAATACTCACAACAAGGCACTGATTTCACAATTGCTCTAAATCTACAATTATTCATTCGTTCATTTTATTAGAAACAACACTTACCTTTTTATTGCAGAGAAGGTCTATTCTTGATCGTGAAATCACTTGTGGGTCACATCAGCAGGGACCAGTATGATTCTTTCCTGAAGTCGTAAGTATTTTTATATATAATAAATGTGTGAAATAAATGTGATTTCATGTTGACAGTTTTTAACATTTTGCTAAAACCAGATGTATAAAATACATGTGACTTAAAGTAACAATCTCAATTATACTTTTAAAAAACAAAATTGAACTATTGCCTTATTTAATTGTTGCTTTCACTGAATCTGCCATTATCAAAAGCACTGAATCATGTCATGTTTCTTCCAGAATTAGTTTGCACTGGAGATCCAGCATAAGTTTTGATGAATTCATAGTTCGCTTTCAAGACAATCCTGTGAGTAGCTTTACATTTTGTGTGAACAAGAGTTGTGTCTGTGAGAAATTATATTTTAAGCAGATATCAGAGCACAGTTTATTATTTTTTATTAAAAGAGAATATGGAAGAAATTTTTTCATGTGAACTTTCTGGCATTTCCTTGGATCTCTGAGTAGTAGAGATCGGAAGCCATGTGCAGTGTTGCGCATGTTAAAAATCCCGTGGCAGTTGGAAATCGAAAGAGTAGGCTTATCGGCCGCTGCCTGAGCAAAATTCAAAATTAGGTTAAAAATCTAGCCAAACTATTATGAGATCCTTGCATTGTGCTGAGATTATCCCAAAAATATAGAGAAGAACAGAGTACTTATGGGTTAAACCATGTGCAATAACGTTGATTCTTCGACTAAACTAAACTAAACTTTGAAGGAAATATAAAGAACAAGCAGAAGAACACAATACATAAACAGCAGGTGAGAATAGTAACACTAACACAAGCTATGTACATGTAATATATAGATTCATGACTAATTGTGTTTATATACATGAGTGAACTAATTTATGAAAGAAGATGATGAATTAAAAAGATTGAAAGTGTAGGCCTGTGTTCTTAACTTGTATAAAAATATTGTTTTTAATGTTGTAAACAATGCAGTTAACAAATTATATATGTCACTTAGCAATATTGTTAGCTATTTCAACATTTATATAAATTTGTATTTCATGGGAATTTATGTAAAATCCACATAAAGTCAAAATGTGATCAAATAAATAGTAGTCAGTTGGGGGTCACTGTGTTCAAGAGCTAAGGCACTCATCTCTCAAAGCGATGAACGGAAACGGTGCACAATTGAATCATGTAAGTTTCAAGTGACCTCTCATCTCAAGAGTGGTGGGTGGTACCAGAGCGTCTGCATCCTGCGTTATCTCCAGTCATCTTGACTTGCCACAGGTCATCTTGCCACAGGTCTAAGGTAGTTTGGGACCAGAGAGTGTAAGGTTGATTACCAGCGCAGTTTCTTCCTCACTATAATCCACAGAGCTTGATTTTGGGACCAATTTTGTTCTTGATATATATAAATGATTTGAACATTGAAATCAGATACATGATTACAAAGTTTGTGGATGGCACCAAATTATGCGGCAAGTTCTCTTCTCCGGCAGAGGTGGATCCATTAAGATTGAAATTACATAGAATTAAAAAATGGTCTGAGTCCTGGAAGATGGAGTTTAATCTAGAAAAATGTACATAGGAAGAGAACAATATTAGGACAATAAAAAAGGAAAGGGACCTAGGAGTTATAATACAGTTACGGTGCAAGAGCAAGTCCAGGTGGCAGTGAAGACGGCTAATGCAATGCTGGGTATGATAAAAATAAACAATTCACATAAGACCAAGGAAGTAATAATCAAACTATATAAATAATTGATGAGTACTAAATTGGAGTACTGTGTTCAGGTGTTGAGTCCATATCATAAAGTGGATATAAACACGCTAAAAAGATACAAAGAAGAGCTACACAAATGATCACTGGGTTTCAGAAATAAAGTCATGAGGAAAGACTAAAAAAAACTGGTCTTCAGTGTCTTGAACAGAGAAGAAATCGAGGTGATTTAATGCAAGTTTATAAATTAATCAATGGAAAGGATAAATTAGACTATACCAAGTTTTTCAAAGTAAAACTGGTTACAAGAAGAAGAGGATACAATTTGAAATTGTTTAAAAACAGGTCCAGATAATATATTGTTATAATATATTAAGAAAAATATTTTTTTAGTCAGAGAGTGGTGAATTCTTGGAATGCATTGCGGCAGGATGTGGAGGCAGAGTTAATGCATTCAAAAATATATTGGATGCTCACAGTATTTTCAGTATCTATGGAATGAAATAAACTGGTTGTATACAGACTCTGTAGAGACTTCTAACCCAGTATAATGAAGTTAAGTTAAGGATGTCCAAGAAACAAGTGCATTACACGGGCGTGCCAGAGCATCGAGATGCAGACTTTTGCTTAGCTGAAGAGATCTACCTAGAACAGAGAACAGTGGCTTCACTGGTCTCCGAACTGACTAATCTGATGATAATGACAAATATGTGACTGCAGTACAACCAAATATAATTTTTTAACCAATAATTGAGGAGATTGTACAAAATCATTGATGACATGAATTATTGACTTTTCTGCAGTATTTCCTTTATATTCTATACAGCTATTTGATTCACTATTTTCATCTGTTGTGTTCTTTTTTGTCCAATTCTTGACAAAGGCATATTTTGGTTGAAACCTAAGTTACCGTCTTATACAATTCTAATGCAAATTTGCTTTTTAACATTGGTATTTTAGCCATTGTATGTTTGTAACTATTTATAAAAATCCTTTTCTCATAGTTAATCTTAAAATCATGTTAGTAGTAACAATAAATTCACATACATCTAAATTGTCGCACATATGCAATAAGAGCTTCAGAAAAAAATTGTCAGTAGCCATCTAAATGTACAGTCAGTTTTAAAAAACAAAGTAATTGCAACAAAATTTAGGAGAGTGGATTCAATAATTGACTAATGCTTAGTTCTAAAAATTGCTGATGAATGGTAACATTCAGTATTGGGATGCCATCATATATATACAATGGCTATGTGCTACACAGTGAGTTATCTGTTTGAGGCTTCTCTATTAGAGTGAGGGATCAGGTTATTGCTGGGCAGAGCAGAGCATAGAGGACAAGAACTTCTAGCATGAGAATGGAGATGGAAGCAGTGACTATAACTTTGAGATGGCTATCAGAGACCTCTTTAATAGGGACAGTCATCGTGTCAGACTCCCAACTCTAACTTTGGAAGGTACAGAAGGACTAGCTTAGGCTTGAGTGGATGACAACTGTAGAGCCATCAAACCTACAGGGGCTGGTGTGGGTGTACTGTTCTGATTATAATGGGTTCCAGAGTAATGATATGGCTCACAAGCATCAATTTTTGGTACACTAGATAAAGAAAGGAGTGACATTTTGAAGTCTATCATTGACCGCATTTAGGGAATGACATCACAATAGATGAATCAGCAGTTCACAGACTACAGAGTTTTTATATTGAATGAGGTTTGAGCAGACTGGGACATAAGAGAGGAGGATGAAGCAGATGTGTGTACAGCCAATGAGAGGCAGGAACCATCAGTATCCACTGGTGATGGCTAATATGTGTAAAATGTTTTGTTCTTGTGGATTTATAAGTTTAACATTGTTTTCAGTGATGTTAGGAAATTCTATGCAGAGCAATTGACAGGATACAATGTAGTTGTCAGATGTAGTATTCCTGTTCAGTAGGAGTTTTAACTTTTTACACACTCAGAGATGACAGGCCCACTTAACCTATGACTCCTAAATGTCATTCCATTCTCATGTTGCTGTTATTTTTATATTCTCAGATTTTTAATACAAATATTGTGTTTGGTCACGATACACGTGACACACTCTATATTTAGTTAAGTGTGTGAGTTTAAAAAAAATGGTTTTTTAAAAATTGGATGGGTTGAAAGTGGATAAATGTCCAGGTCAAGATGGTATTCATCCAAATTGCTGTTTGAAATTAGAGACCAACTAGCAAAACCATTGACTATATTATGTTCTCAATCACTTGCAGGAGTGATCCCCTTATTAAAAAAGGGCAAAAAATCAAATCCAGTAAATTATAGACCGGTGAGTTTAACAAGCATAGTCTGTAAATTGTTAAAGTCAATAATTAAAGAAAACATTGTAATGCATTTAGACATGTTTAATATAATCAGAAATAGAAATCATGGATTTACTAGAGAGAGATCGTGCTTAACAAATCTATTAGAATTCATGGAGGAGGATGTTATTTATCTAGATTTTGCAAAGACCTTTGATAGAGTACCTCATCAAAGATTATTTCGAAAGTTAAAATCATATGGAATAGATGGGGAAGTTACAGAATGGATTGAAAATTGGTTAACGGGAAGAACGCAGTAGGTTTGCAAAAATAAGGAGTACTCTGAGTGGTGTGAAGTAAAAAGTGGAGTGCCACAGGGCTCGGTTTTGGGACCAATTTTGTTTTTGATATATATAAACGATTTTTACATTGATATGGGATCCATGATTGCAAAATTTGCTGATGACTCAAAACTATGCAGTAGTGTCTCATCTAAATCAGAAGTGGATATATCGAGGTCGGATTTAGTTAAAATTCAAGAATGGTCTGTAAGCTGGCAAATGAAGTTTAATGTAGATAAATGTACAGTCATCCACATGGGTAGATCCAATATGGAAGATAATTACAGAATGGGCGAGAACAATATTAGAAAGATAGATGTTAGGTATGGTTAAAAAAAAAAAAAAAAAAAAGGAGCAAGGAAGTGATAGTCAAACTGTGTAAAGCATTAGTTAGACCTAGATTGGTGTACTGTGTACAGATGTGGAATCCTTATCTTAGAGGGGATATAAACATGCTGGAAAGGAATGTGAATGCTTGGAATGGAATGCCAAGTGAAGTGGTGGAGGCTGGGACGGTTAATGCATTTAAGAATAGATTGGATGCTTACAGCTTCTAGAGCAAGGTGATGTAAATGGAACTGGTTGTATACAGACTCTGCAGAGTCTTCTAAACCAGTATAAAGACGTTAAGTTTAGTTAAGTTTAGGATACAAAAAAGAACAACAAAATTGATAGTGGGATTCCAGAATTACACTTATGAGTAAAGACTCAGAAAAACTGACCTACAGTGTCTATGAAAGAGAAGAATTTGAGGTGACTTAATACAGGTTTATAAGATGATCAGAGAAACGGATAAATTAGACTATGGCAAGTTTTTCAAAATACAACTACTCACAAGTACAATAGGGCATAGCTAAAAATTAACTAAAGAGAGGTCCAGATTAGATATTAGGAAATATTTTTTAGTCAGAGAGTGGTGAATGCTTGGAATGCATTGCCACAAGAGGTAGTGGAGGCAGGGATAATTAATGCATTTAAGAATAAATTGGATGCGCATAGCTTTTAGAGCAAGGTAAAGTAAATGAAACTAGTTGTATACATACTCTGCAGAGTCTTCTAAACCAGTATAAAGACGTTAAGTTAAGTTAAGTATAAGATCTGAAGTCCGGTGAAGAAAAACTATACTGCCTATTTCTAAACCTATTCATATTTTGGATTCTATTTCCAGGCTGTAGCCATGCATTTAATTTATGACCTGTCAGTCAAGCATCAGAAGCAGAATAATCTAGAAAAAAATCTGCGTAACCAAGACATGCTGGAGTGGTGTCCTTTTACCAGTGCCCCTCATGCGTATGTTGTGTTCCGCAGAAAACTGCACCAAGGGTATGATTATTTCATGCATTGTTATCTACATTTTACTATTACAATAGCTAAGATTTTACCTGTAAACTTCAGTTGCTTATCAGATCGACTACTTTCAACCACTCACAGTATCAGATACGTTGTCCACTGTGACATAGACTCACTCCTAGCATCAGAGATGTTTATCAACTGTGACAGAGTAGTCACTCCTAGTATCATAGATGTTTATCAACTGTGACATAGAGTAGTCACTCCTAACATCAGAGAAGTTTGTCCACTGTGACATAGAGTAGTCACTCCTAACATCAGAGAAGTTGGTCCACTGTGACAGAGTAGTCACTCCTAGCATCAGATAAGTTTATCCACTGTGACATAGACTCACTCCTAGCATCAAAGAAGTTTATCCACTGTGACATAGACTCACTCCTAGCATCAAAGAAGTTTATCCAATGTGACATAGACTCACTTCTAGCATCAAAGAAGTTTATCCACTGTGACATAGACTCACTCCTAGCATCAGAGAAGTTTATCCAATGTGGCATAGAGTCACTCCCAGCACCAAGATGGGTGTAATGACAAAATGACTTTAAAAGTTGTCTAGATGCATTCTGATCCAGTCCAAGATTGAAATTTAATTCACATATTCACCTCTGAATGAAAAAGTTTAACAAAAAATAATTACACCATTGCATGATTCAGTAGAATATGTGTTAAAGTTTAATTATCATCTATACACATTTTATACGAAAATGCATTATTGCCAAACTTTAAAAATCTTTTCTTATGTATGATGTTCCATTAACTCATCTGTAAAAGGATTATTTGTATTTTAAAAATATCAGTGAAACTAAGAAGTTCCTATGGATTTCATGTGCATGTATTATTACTTGTCAATTCCTAAACATGGTAATAATCCCACATTGCTAAATACCTATTAGATTATCAGCTTACATAATGTCTACAGGAAATTACTCAAGGAACTAGTGGGCGGACAAGTAGTGTCCCATCTAAGAAATGAAGATGCCATACCCTGGGTAGCCACAAGCCACTGAAAGAGACCTAGGGCAATGCTGGAACATTTACAAACAATGATGTTTGCAAGGGCTTTCATTTGAAGCAAGAAATATTTTCTGTGGTCCTTGACCTGGAGAATTAATATAACCAAGTAGACTTTCAGATTGGTGGAATCAACCTTTGGAAGTTTAGATGGTTAGCATCTGTACTGATATAGAGAACATTTGCACTCTCCTTTGGGTCATAGACATCAGAAAATGTCACATATGCCCCACGAATGTCTCAAGGTTCCCCACTCCCACCTTTGCTGTTTAACATCTAAAACTATAAATGTAGCCAACAATTAAACACACGTCTCATAGATGAATGTTGACATTCACAGTTGGTACTATCACATACTTATTATAAATCTTAGTTAGCAATACATTACTCTTACCATTTTGCGCTATTGCTGGTAACAAAGTAATGGAAAGAATTATTGTGTAAGTGTGTTCATTTTTATAACATCAATCAACAGATTGTTGTTTGCAAATGCCCATAATAGGAAGGTAACTCTTTTGTACGCCCTGAGGGATCAAGATGCTGAGCAGCACATGAGCTGCAGTGGTCAGCGACCCACAGCTGACTACTAGCGTCAGGGCCAGCGAACCATAGCTGCCAAGACCCTTCTACACCTCCACGCGGTGATCCTGGATAACAGGCTGCAGCAGGACAGACTGGCTAAGGGGAAGGGATCGAAGAGGGAATGCTAACCCGGTACTTAAAAAATGCTTGCTGAAGTCGGAGTGTTGGACCGAAAGGTGCAAATGTTGCAGCCAAGCTGTAAACTACGACACAACGCATTTCGTTCTCTGGACTACATTCTGCTACTTACCCCTTCAGGGTTTGGTAGTGGGAGATTGAGAACGAACGAAGAAGAAGAAGAAGTACGCCCTGAAAAGGACAGTAAGTGGCGGGTTGCAGTAGCTTTCCTCACATCACGAGTGTGCTGATGAAGGTGGACTGGGGTCCTACAAGCGGTTCTGCTATGCTTGGCTTCTTCTGCGTGTCACGCACTACTATGGGGATCACATCGATCCTTGTTAGCTAGGCTGCTATTTCCAGGGAGGGCTACTAAGAAGCTGAGGTGACAGTCTTGCCATTATGTTTTTCCTGACCCTGACTAACATGTCTGATCAGTATATTTTGTCTGACTAGATGTTAGTCTTCCTCTCAAATCAACAGATTAAAGGTCACACATTAAAGTGCTATATTTGGTATGGTTGCCGAAAACCTGACAAACGGCGAGTTTAATGATAGAGAATATATATGTGTGTGCGCATGTGTGCGCATCCCACTTGCTCACTCACTTTGCCTGTATGATCTATTTGAACCCCTATGTCCCTTTCCTTTTTTGTCATTCTAATATTGTTCTTGCCTATACATTTCGTTAACACATCTGTTCTACCAATGAAGAAGTACATATGTATCCATGTTACATGAGGAACTGAGACACCAGTCTAGTGAGGCACAAAATACTGACCATCACGTCGTGTCAGGGTCAATACACTGACCACGACCACAATGTCTCTTCCGTGTAGCGTTTCCTGGAAACAGGATGTTTTCAAGGCAGCCTGGCTGATGAGATGTAGATCAAAGTGAGAAATTGACATGATCCCCCAATTAGTGAGCGCCACGCAGATGAAGCCAAGCATAGCACAACCACCTGGAGGATCGTGGTCCACCTTTATCAGCATGCTCGGGATGTGAGGAAAGCTACTACAATCCGCCACTTAACGTCCTTTTCAGGGCGCACAAAAGAGTAAACTTACTCATTATGGGCATTAAACAACAACAATCCATGTTACAATTTTAGCTGTATTTCTAATGAGCTTCTACTTTTTTATTAACCAGAGAGGCAGATATTCATGACCTGCTTCCTGCTATTTGTTTTAATAATGATGGCAGGGTCATTATGCCACAACTAAGAGAGGCTCTAGCCCTGGTTGGTTTGCGCCTGACAGATGCAGAGTTTGATCATATATGGCTGAAGTAAGTCTAGGAAGGCTGTTTAATTATGCATGGCTAAAGTTTCTTTAATATTTTATCTTAATTGATCAGCTCTTTGACTAGATGCTTGGCCTAGTGCAGGTTCCAACTCAGTTTCCATCTTTACCGTCGCAGGCGTGGGTGACCAGTGGACAAGCAGTTTAAAAAAAATTAGGTTTCTGATATTGCTATTTGTCTCTAGTGAATCCTGCCATCAAGTGAGTAACTGTGTGCGAGGTCATTTCCTTTCAAGCAGTTATCATATGGCAGTTTTGGAACTCCAGCACTCGTCATTTCTGTTTGTAGTATGGCCAGCACATCAATGTTTTGAAAAGTTTATAAGCTGTAGAATGTCTTTGACTTGTGACATTCTCTGAATGTCACTGTTGGAATGGGAAGGTCCATTTGGCATTGCTGTCTGATTGCTAGTCTCACAAGATGTGAGGCATATATTGTCCTCAATAGGTGATGCAGTGCTTTCGTTAGTGACTGTTTAACAGTCAGGACCACATCATTAACAAACTCCCATTCTGATATGTAAACTGGCTTCATCACCCAGTGTCCTAATGAGTAATTTTGTCATCTTCTCCTTACAGGCTTCGATGATATTACCCAAGAAAAGTATGAAAAGATGGGGGCACCGAATATGACTCTGTCTTACACCACTAGTGGTCTTGAACTCCCCTGACTTGTTATTTTACAGAATATCACTCTGTCTTACACCACTAGTTGTCTTGAACTCCCCTGACTTGTTATTTTACAGAATATCACTCTGTCTTACACCACTAGTAGTCTTGAACTCCCCTGACTTGTTATTTTACAGAATATCACTCTGTCTTACACCACTAGTAGTCTTGAACTCCCCTGACTTGTTATTTTACAGAATATCACTCTGTCTTACACCACTAGTAGTCTTGAACTCCCCTGACTTGTTATTTTACAGAATATCACTCTGTCTTACACCACTAGTTGTCTTGAACTCCCCTGACTTGTTATTTTACAGAATATCACTCTGTCTTACACCACTAGTTGTCTTGAACTCCCCTGACTTGTTATTTTACAGAATATCACTCTGTCTTACACCACTAGTGGTCTTGAACTCCCCTGACTTGTTATTTTATGGCCCTACATAATTCCTGCAAAAGAACAGAAAGTACTTTGACACAAGTGGCCAACTATAGATAACGGCCCTGAGGCATGTAAGGAGTGTAAAGGATGCACGAAGCAGAATAAGTAGTGGGGAATATCTGTCATTGTCATGATTGTTCTAAAATGAAATGAGCAGTAAGTAAGCATGGCAAGTTTTCTGTCACGTTGCAATAAATTACGAGGCGTGTTCAAATGAAACTTGACCAAACTGCAAGAAGTGAATATACGTACAATGTGCATGATGACGTCACTTCTGGTGTAAACATCACCTACCAACCGTCAAGTTTGCAAAATTTCCTTATCCTCCGACTCATAATTTCCACAGCAGACCATTGAAAACATGGTGGGTGTGATACGGAATCTGTCCAGAGTTGATCAGCGAGCAGTGATTCGGTTTCTAACAGCTGAAGGATGTCGACCAGTTGACATTCATCGCAGAATGCAGGTAGTGTATGATGAGAAAATGTGTCGAAGGCAACAGTGAAGAACTGGACAATGATGTTTAAAGAAGAACGTGAGTTAACACAAACGAATCACTGCTCGCTGATCAACTCTAGGCAGATTCTGTATCACACCCGCCATGTTTTCAAAAGTCTGTTGAGGAAACTATAAGTCGGAGGATAATGAAATTTTGCAAACTTGATGGTTTTACTTGATGGTGCTATTTACACCAGAAGTGACGTCATCATGCACATCATACGTATGTTCACTTGTTGCAATTTGGTCCCGTTTCATTTGAACACGCCTTGTATTTAAGGTATTTTTCTGTCTTTCATCATGTGTAGGTTTGATCCTGATAACAATGGTTCAGTACCTATAAAAAGGATTTACAAAATGTTGAACCTGTCACCAAATGGGCTTCCCAAAGCAGATCCTAGAGACACAAAGAGTGCCTGTTCACAACAAAGAACTTCAGCCCAACCCAAAGAATCGGAGCAGAAGAGATGCAAGACTGAGGTGAGTTTCATTGTTGGGATGTATCAATATTATTTGCTAAGAGAGCAAATAAATTTTTAATAAATTTAAAGAATTTATAGACTTACAGAATGAGTACTAAAGTAGAATAAAGGGTATAGAATCAGCACGAGAGTAATACAACATTTAGTGTACACAAGTATATATTTATGACTTGTAACTCATAACATCATGTCACATAGTGCTGACAAATTTTGGGACAATGTCAAATCACCTTCACTTTACTTCAATACCTTATATCTTGGGATTCTCAATTGTTTGAACATTTGTCGGGACCAACACAGCATATAAAAAATGCGCAAGAAAAGTTAGAAGAAAAATAAGAAAAGATAAAAGAAGATACATAGTGGACACTTGTAGGGACATAGAAAATCGACAGCATCAAGGCAGGGAAAGATATGCCTTTAAGGTGATAAGAACACTGACAAGGGAATTCCGTCCGGTTCCACATAAATGACAAAGAGGATAAAGCACTAACAGAAGCCAAAGACATAGTGAATAGATGGAGAGAATACTACAGCAGAATCATGTATGAAGACAACACAAAGTGCTCAGTCAAAATCATACCAAAAGATGAGAAAGAACCTGAACCAACATTGGAGGAAGTACGATCAGAAATCAAAAGCCTGAAAAAGGAAAAGTCCCCTGGATGTGATGATATCCAAGCAGAGCTAATACAAGCAGGAGGGGAGGCCAATGCTCGAGTTTATCACAAGCTGTGTAAACAGATATGGCACAGCACAGAGTGGCAAGAAGCATGGGAGAAATCAATTTATATTCACCTCCCTTAAAAAGGCAACCTAAAGCTATGCACAAACTACCGAACTATCGCGCTAATTAGCCATGCTAGCAAAATACTCTTATGAGTCTTATTGAGTAGGATAGAGAAAAGATTTCAATTTGAAATTCACGAAGTCAAAGCAGGTTTTAGAAAAGACAGAGGGACCAGAGATCACAAATTCAATATGAGGAATATCTACGAAAAATGTAGAGAGTTTAATGTAGACATGTACACGTATTTCATTGATTACACGAAGGCCTTTGATACGGTAAAGCATCAAAATCTGTGGAACATCATGGAAAAAATGGATTTTCCTGTGCATAATATCCATCTCACTGAAACATTATATCAAGATCAACGAGTCACTGTCTGAGTATCTGGGCAAACATCAGATTGGTTCGCAGTACAATAGGGAGTAGGACAGGGATGCATCCTCTCACCTTATCTATATAGCATATATGTGGAATGTATAATGAGAAATGTTAGAGAAGACAAGAACATTGAAAGTTTTGATACATTTACAATTGGCAGTTACGAGATTCAGTGATACTATCATGAAGTGAAGTAGGGTTACAGCAGCTACTTTCAGCCGTAAATGGACACAGTAAAGATCAAAACCTGTTTATAAACATAAACAAAACAAAGATAATGACCGCCAATAAAACACTATGTTAACATAAATTTACAGTAGCTGGTGAGGAAATAGATCAGATCACGCATTTTGAATACCTCGGCTTCAGAATTGACAAAAATGGCAACTGCTTGAAAAAAATCCGAAGAAAACTAGCCATGACAACACAGAGGCTGTGCAGAATGGAGAAATTATGGCAGAGCATCAATAAGGTGACGAAAGTGAAAGTCTTGAGAGGCTATGTTTTTCCTGTGGCAGTATATGGCTGCGAATCATGGACCAAAATTTCTAGACATAGAATTTAATCCTTTGAGTCAAAATGTTACAGAAAGATCCTCAGAATACTCCTGGACAGAAAAAAAGACAAATATAGACATTCTGCAAGAGTTGAACATAGAGAAGAACTGGCTTATCAATTCCATTATGACCAGAAAGTTTAAATATTTTGGTCACATCAAGAGACACAATGGTCTTGAGAGATCAGTGGTGGAAGGTATGGGGCCAGGCAAAAGAGGAAGGGGTAGACCAAGAAGATGATGGCATCAAGATATCCAGGAATGCCTGGGTATGACTGTGGCGGAGGCTGGAGATTGTCAAGGGAAAGAGTTTCTTTCAGACAGGCTGTGATGGGAGCGAAGTTCTATAAAGGACATGCTACATGATGATGATGATAATTTTCTTCCATGTCATAATCAGTAGTTAAACCCTCCCTGGTATACTTTAGCCACTGTATTGATTTTCTGCTTCTGTAAACCTTCTTTTGTCCTAAATTGTGGTGCTCTAATGTTGAAGGAATGATAATTCATTACTCTTTATACATTTTGCCTTTGTCCAGACTATTTTATAATCTTCCTTTCCGGTTTTTTTTCTGCCATGAATAATGTGATTTCAGACAGTTCTCTAATGAAGCATTTCAAAATGTATCTTTTCTTTGATTGCTGATTGCTCATCTTTGAAAAAACATCTTGTAAGTTTTCAATTTTATCAACTATGCATTATTTCTGTCTTCTTCCATTTCTTCTGTTTTTGTTATACAATAGCTGCATCTATTTTCCCCCAAAATGTATGGCAAATCTCAGGCTTGTCTCATCGCCATACAACGTATCCTTCAAATGGTTTGGAGAATATAATGTCACTATGATGTTATGTTTATTTGCCCACCTTACATACATTAGTGGAAAGTTCAGAAGTGCAGAATTGTCCATGGCATCTAAGCAGAAAAATGTAGAAAGAAAACCAAAGGACTATTCATCAAGTGTATCTTTTCCAGAATGGGCATCTTAAGTCTAATCTGTCCACACAAAAACATATTTCAAAAAGGATACATTTTCATTGAAATTTGGCTTAAATGTATGACTTTGGTGAGGTTCAACTGTGTATTATAATAAAACCTGTTTCTTCTTTTTGTCCTTTCATACTTCATTTGGAACATTGAGTCACCACTACAGTTGGCCTCTTTTAGGAAGTCAGGGGTAAAGCACTTTGCATGTACTTGCAGGGGTGGTTTCTGTAGTAATTTGTTTTACATGATTTGGTTGCACAATTCTATTTTGTCAACCACTGCATAAAACTTGTTTAGATATGAGGAGTTATTTATCAATAATAGAGATTATAGTAATCATCTTTATGTTGTTTTCAGATGCAAATGAGGACAAACACACGAAAAAACACATCTGTGTCCAAAGTTGAATCAGTGGAAATATGTGGACATAAAGCAGAAATCATTGGTGTTGGAGAGGAGAAAACCAAAGCCAAGCTGCCAAAGAGTCCACAAAAAGTAACAACAGAGGTGACAACTACAACGAAGGAAGATAAAACTACAACTGTTACTACTACGACTACTACTACAAAGACCACCACTGAGAAAATGGAAGAACAGATTGTTGATGATTCTAGGCTGTCATCTCATGTCAGAGCTCTGATTAAGGCCAAAAAGTCTCCACCTCAGTTTGACAGTGTGATTGACCATCTGCATTACAAGGTCAGTGATGACGTGTTTTAAATTTGCTTACTATTTGACATATACTATGTACTTGCTACCTTTGCTTATTGCATCATATTACATTGTTTAACTGCTTATGCCCACAGCGATCCAAATACAAAAGGGCACCACAAAAAAGAAAAATTGACCTCATACTCTTTGTGCATATATATATATATATATATAAACATATATTATATCTATAGTCCTACCACAGACTATTTCTAGCCCAAGCAACAAAGTCAATTAACATTGTATGTTGCTGGCACTCATACGAATGACCACTTTGGAACACCACATTTTATAGACAGTTTTATTCCAATTTTGGATATTGGAACATCTTATTGAATAGGAAAAAAAAAGGTTGCTGGATCATAGTATACACATTATGAAAGCTGACTAAATGAAGGCTGTTTCAGATGCTTGAAATGAAATTCATCAACCACAATCAACATATCCATATCCCAATAACACAGGTATCCGAGGGCTTGTGCAAAAGGAGGAAACTTTGAACGCAAAATGAAATAGTCATAATTTTTGTAAATAAATTACGTACGACTGTGCAAATTTTCACAAAATTTTGTCAACAAATAATCATTGTATGATGAATTTGGCTCCTTTTTTCTCCTACATAACAATGAAAGTTTTGAATAAATGTAAATCACCTGACCTCTTATTTTTAGTGACATCCACCATTAGAAATCTAATGATGAGATTGTTCTAAAAAGCTCATTGATTGTAATTTGTTTGATTGCAATTTGATTATATGTAGCTAATACTTTTGTAACCTTTAGAGAATGTTACTGTTACATTACAGTGTGTATGCTACAATAACATCTAATTCATGATGATTAAATGTAATTTTTTTGTGAGGATTTGTAATTGTAAGTTGTATTTTAATTAACAAAGTAATGATAAAAAGCATTGTTAATTTTAAAAAAACTTATTTATAATGCCAAACTTCTTATTGCTTGACCTAGCTGTAATTACAACTAAATACACTGTATCATCAGGTAATAATTATATTGAGTTTATGTATTCTGTAATTGGATCTATTACTGGGGAAAGAAGGAATAGACACACTGGAGTCTACTTGATCATCATCATCATCATCATTATCATGAGTCATCTGGTTGATGTCCTAAAACTGTTTATAAGGTTATCTGAGCATGTTTCTCCATTTGACCCTATCCTCGTTCGTACTATAACATTTGTGCATGCCTGAGATGTAAAGGTGAGTCTTGGTTACCCTCTTCCACTTTTCCTCTGGTTTTTGCCCTCCAGTAGTTTCTAAAGAGGACTTTCATGTTGCATATTGTGCCCCAGCCAACTCAATCTTCGTTTTTTTGTATAATTTTCAATATTTGTCTTTGTGTGCATACTTCAATGAGGACATTATCATTATATCTTCTTTCTGTCCAATTTACTCATTCCACTCTGTGGTGGCACCACAAATCAAATGCTTCCAAGCCTTTTTCATACATCTTTGCTAGTGTCCATGTTTCAGCTCCATACAGTGCAATTGGCCCTATTGTAGGTTGTATCATACCATAGACCTATCTTGGAAATTTAATGTGGCTGTTTCCCCTTGCTTTCCATATCGACCATTTCTGGCTGACAGGACAAATGAGTGCCCTGCTCTGCTCATCTGCAGAGTTGTCCACTTAAACTGGTGGATACTTGATCCCCAAGTCTCTTTTAGCTGCACCCAGTGTGTTGCCTGTTCTCTACAACTAGGAGAAGTAGTTGGAAGTTTACCTTCTTTGAACTGAGACTCTGAAGTACTTTTGGAGTTTACTTAGCATGCAGTAAATGATGATTAAGGAAGGTATTGTTCTTAGGGTTGGCAAACACATCATGTAGAAAAAGTACTATAGTAACAACAACTGCAAGTGCACATCTGCTTTTATGTAAGTTTTATTAAAGGGGATCAACTGCAGTGGATAATACATGCTCATATAGGAATGTAAATGGAAGATGATGAGCGTTAATTAACAAAACATACTTCTGAGCCGAGCGATCACTGTTTGGTCCCCATTTGGTGCAGGATTTTTCCAATCGCAAAATGGCTTCTGTGGTCAACCAAGCCTAAAAATATTGGGTACCAGAATAATCTGTGAAAGTAAACGCTGATGGCATGATGTTGACCACATCACCCATAGTGTGCCGCAGGTCAAGAAAAATATTGGACTAACACCATATTTCCAATATGCCACACTGGTGTGTTGAGATCTTCATTGAAAATTAATTTTTTTATCAGAATTGATTGTCCTTCACTAATTTGTCTTACTTTGCCAGGCTGCTGAAAGTGCTCATAGAAAGGTGATTAAAAGCTTACATTTGTTTTTACATATGTCTTCTTGCAAGTTTATGTATTAGCCGTATAGAATATACTACATTCAGAACACCTTATATATGCATAGTTGAGCACAGTGTGAAGCAATATAGACTATACATGTTGAACTCAACTGAAATCAGATATTACATACATTTAAAAAATGTGAGTAGTGATAATGACTTGTTTTTCTGTTTAGCTCAGGGAAACAAATGAAGTTTGCAAAGCCACAGTGTATTGAAACAAGTTAATAATTTAACAAAATATAGTTCCAAATATAGCTATCACTTTCGCAAAGGAATATTATCTCTTATCTTTCAGCAAAAACTGTTTGCTGGCAGTAGATAATATTTTAATGCACAAACTGACATTTTGGGGATCTATAGTAAATCAGTTTAAATGCATTTATAAATAATATTTTGTGCATGTTCAATGTGAGACAACTTCAATTTTAATTTTGGGCAAGAAGCGTGTATCATGTAGGCTATGTTCCTTTATTCACATTTGAATATTCAGTTACAAATCAAATGTTAATTTCAAAGCACTAGGATCAAATCAAATGTAATTGTGATTGTTCATCTATTTTCATTATATCATACATTTTACTCACTTGTAACTTTTAAAAATTCCTGTAGTTAAAAACAAATTTAGGCATTATGCCAAATTGACAGCTGTGCTGCTTCTTTCACTCTTACCTGATCTGATAAACTTTTGCTCATTGTGCAGCTGCTAAAATGGATCTACTCATTCTATCCCTTTATTTTAGTGTATCAACCAATCAAAAAATATAATTTGAAGTTATATTCTTGATTATACTGCTTAATCTTTTGAAAATGTATGTGTAATTAACATTGAAGCTTTGAAAAGCACATGACAGTATGTTGCTGTTCCGTTTTAGAATATGGTTTCCCTAATCCTACTGATATTTGTAGTAAGCAAAGATGTTTACTTATGAGCTGCAGAATTTCTAGCCATGAAACTATTTCCAGTGGTTACGAAATATGCTTTATTTTTCATTTGTTAAATGAATCTTTAACATTCACACAGATAAAAAAGTCTTTATTGCAATAAGAACTTCAATTTTTCAAACGGCTTCGGTTATACCAAATGAAATATTAATCAACCATGTTCGGAGTAACACACGGTCATACAATCCATGTATGAATAACAAATTAATTAGCTTGGATTGGGAGTCAAACAAACTGGTATGTCAGATTAGTAAAAGTTTAATTAATTTAGATGCTATCCCATTCAAATAAAAGTTTCTGGTTCGTTAAATTAATTCACAAACAAAAGAGCAACATGTCAACATTTGTTGTAGTTGTTAATTATTATTTTTCAAAAGTGATTTAACTTTATGTTTGAAGTGTCTTTTTTTCCGTTTCACAAATTATTTATTGTCACTGTAGTGCTTTGAAGTCACATTTTGGTAAGAGCAGATTCACAGTATAATTTTGTGCTGTTTATATTTTTGTTTTTTAGAAATAATTGTCTTTTGAGAAGTGTGTTTCTTTTGTCCAAACTCAAAACAATGCACCATATTGTTTGTACACTTTGTAGCAAATCAAATAAACATCTGTTCTTCCCTGATATGATAATAACATTATGAAACAAGCACCTCTCTCTCTCTTTCTCTCTCTCTCTCTCTCTCTCTCTCTCTCTCTCTCTCTCTCTCTCTCTCTCCTTCTTCTTCTTCTTCTTCTTCTTCCCTCTCTCCCTCTTCTGTATTAATTACAATACAACATTTTTGTGACCAAAAATGAGAACTGAATAACTACTTCAGCATTTAGCAATTCATAAGGCAACTATCAAGTTATAATATTTTATTATTAGATTTATGTGCATGATTTTCATCTTCTTATTCAGCGTTCAACCTGAAAAGGACGTTGTTTCATAGTTTGC
Organism: Ariolimax columbianus; assembly: GCA_036924085.1. Lineage (NCBI taxonomy): Eukaryota > Metazoa > Mollusca > Gastropoda > Stylommatophora > Arionidae > Ariolimax > Ariolimax columbianus. The sequence continues at coordinate 60,166,131 of JAVGWX010000011.1, forward strand.
AGCAAGGCTGTAATAGCTGCACCTTTGAGCACCAGGTTTGCCTTTCCACTGTGATCCTTATTCTCTTATCCAGACTGCACAAGTGCAGTCTGTTTCCAGGGCCACCATGTGTACTCAGAATAGGTCTTGGTCAGCTTTGGTTTGCTGGCACTGATGAATGCAGCCAGCGATTCATAGCTGGCTGCTGTCAGCTCATTCAATGTGCTGCATCTTTACCCTATTTGCATATAATTTAAGAGAAAACTTGTACTTTGCATGCTTGGTTGGTCGGTTATTGATCCAGTGGTCTATAGTCTCCTGCCCTTTAGCACAATGCCATATAGTGGTATCTGCAAGTATTTGTTAGCTGTTGTTAAGTTCCGTACAAAGTGTTCCATTTGTCTGGCCTCGAAGGAAGAAACTCTTTCCTAACACCGGCAAGCACCAAACATTAAAACAACTAAGATGTTTTAATAAAAGCTATAATTTGAGACGAATTGTTTCAGCTGAAAAGAATTCTAGCATCCAAAATAGAACTGCTAAATTCTTTAAATAATTACCAAAATTTCTCATTGAATGTGTGACTCAATAGGATAATGGTTAGACAGTAGTTTAAACTAATAAATAAGTAACACCTTTAATATGAAATATAAAAATGTCAAAACATACTCATCACTTCATTACACAAGTTGCAATAATAATGTATATTGTGGGGTTGATGGAAAAAGGGACTCATCTAAGCTGTTTGACGTGGAAGCTTGTGATAAAGATGCGTGTGTGTTTCTTAGAACTTTCAACTTTGGCAAGAAGTAATATGTGTTTTACTGAGTTCAGTGTTCATATTTTGGTTAATCCACTTTGTTTAAAATTTTGGGTTTGTCATAGTGTTGTTTGCTTGATTTCTGTTATTATATAGTTGTTTAATTTTAAGTGTGTAAGTGTTTTATCTTAGACAATCTACATGACAGCACTTTAACTTTCCATTGTTTGTGCACTAATTTTTCTTTCTTTCTTATGTTCACAGCTAAATGCACTCTCTATTATGGTATTCATTTTGCATTATTTTTTTAAAAACACTTCGCTATCTTGAAAAACTTTTCAATAGCTGTTTTAAAAGGGAACAATTGTGCTGCCTTAGCAACTGCAATAATATATCGATTGCAAGATTTAATGTAAAAAAAGTAAAATTAGTATTTAAATTGATTTATGAAAGATTAATCATATATCATTGTCAGTTTGAGGATGTGAATCCAGTTAATAAAGCTGGTCTATTATAAAATAATTCATCTGTCAATGTTTTCTTTGAACTTAACATGTCAGGTAAAGAATTAAAACAAGCACCAAACTGCAGACACCTTCTCAGAAAATGTTAAAAACGACCAGCTTCCAATAATATATTTTTTGTGTGTATCTGAGTAGCAGAGTAGTTAGATTGCTTGCTTATCATAGCAAAGGTGCTGATTTCAATCCCTTGTTTTGAAATGTTCCAGTTTACCCAGCTTAAAATTGGTACCTAGCTGGCTGTTAGCCAAGGCAAGGCAGTGAAAAAGGGAGCTTATCCCAACACCTCAAAAAATGTTGAAGCCTAGTACAATGAAGTTGTTAACACTTCATCCTCGACAACACCTTTACCATTTTTTTTAACATTATTTGTTCCTTTCATTTCTGCTATTATTTTCACAGTTTGAAGAAACTTGCCACAACCTCCATTCTGCGTTCCGTCTTTTCGACTTCATGAATGATGGCTACATTGCCAGGATTGACTTTCGTCGGGTCTTGAAAGAATTTGGATTTGACATTCCAGCCATTGATCTTGACACATTTCTCATACGGGCAGGTGTGAGTGTTATTCAAGGTTAGTTTTGAAGATATTATGTGACAATTAAATCAACAACCTTTCAGCTCTCTGTGGAGCTCAGGTCTTCAACAAATACATGCCAAATCCTGTGGTCCAGAGCCATTTGTCCCAGCTCTTTACATGTCTTCATTGTTTCCTTTATGTCTGTCTCGAGCTCTCTTCATTATGTGTGTTTTGATTTGTCTCTGCAGCTCTTACCCTGGGGATTCTAGAACAGAGACTTTCTTGTAATGCTATCAGTAGGTTCTTTTTAAAGAGTGCTTGATCCAATATCAGCATCTTCTCTTCACCTCATGTTGCACTGATATCTGGCTGGTTGTTTCCAACAGTTCCACATTAGTGATCAAATCACACCATTTCGATCTCCAAGTATGGACAAAGAAGGGAACAAGCTACGGAAGCTAGTCAGAGCCATAAACGACGAAACCCCGTCAAACAAACAAATTACCATCAAGCAGGGCGAAAACTTGCTCACTGGTAAGAAAGCCGCAAACGCTTTTGTCGATCACTATGCCAGAGCAAACCACATCGAGGTCCCTGCAGATAGGCATACAGACATTAGTGAAGAGCAAAAGGGGCACGACAACATCAATACGGCACCTGAAGAGCATATGATGGCCAAATTAATAATGAGCGAAATGGAAGAGGCCATGAGAACATTAAAGAAAAGGAAATCTCCCGAAAAAGACGGGATAACAAATGAAATGCTGATGGGGCTGGGCCAAACAGCGAAGAGGAAACTGCTATCGGTCCTGAACCAAAGCTGGAAAAGGGGAATTGTACCCCAGGCATGGAAAGATGCAGTACTTGTACCAGTACCAAAAACAGGAAAGGACAAAACAGATCCAAATGGATACAGGCCCATCAGCCTACTGAGCTGTGTCGGCAAGCTGATGGAATGTATGATAAACACCAGACTGATGTGGCATCTGGAAGAAAAACGAATACTAATTCCACAGCAAGCCGGCTTTAGACAGCACAGATCCACTGAGGACCAGGTCATCCTCATAGCCCAGAAAATAGAAGATGCCTACCAGGCACAGAAACACACAGTAGCTGTTTGGGTGGACCTGGAAAAGGCATTTGACAAAGTCTGGAAAGATGGACTTAGAGTCAAGCTAAGAAGAAGGGATGTTTGTGGGAAAATGTACAAGTGGATCAACCACTACCTCAAACAAAGAATGGCCAGAGTCCAAGTACAAGGGCAGATGAGCAAAAAGGTGACACTCGAGCAGGGAGTACCCCAAGGGGGAGTATTGTCACCCACACTCTTCCTGGTATATATAAACGATATTACAGAGAATATACCAAGAAGAGTCCATAGCTCAATGTTTGCAGACGATCTGGCTATGTGGATCTCTGAAAAGAATCTCACCATAGCAAGAAATCGGATGCAGCAGGCCCTAACATTGCTGGAAGAGTGGGCGAACTCATGGCTGGTCAAAATAAACGAGGAGAAAACCACATGCACAATATTCTCGCTTTCAATCAAACCCCAAAATACCAAATTAAGTTTAGATGGCAAATTCCTGCAGCCAAACGACAACCCAAACTATCTGGGAGTCACATTTGATCGGCGCGTGGCATGGAGGGGTCAGATCGAGAGAAACCGAATGAGAGCCAGAGAAAGAATGGCAATCATGAGGAATCTTGCTGGCACAAGCTGGGGAGCAGACGAAAGCATACTAAAGAAACTGTACACTGGAAGAGTGAAATAAGTTCTCGAGTATGGCATTGCGGCATGGACAACAGCAGCAAAGGCGAACTTCGATAAAGTTGGCAAACTTCGGGGCCAAGCCATGAGAGTTGTAGCGGGAGGCATGAGGTCAACGCCAATTGTAGAACTTGAAAAGATTACAAAACTGCAATCCATGACCGATAGAAGAGACTGCAGAGCCCAGCTGCAGTCAGAGAAACTCCGAAGACTGACTGACCATCCAATGCACCAGAGACTAAACAATTTGGGAAATGGGAAACTAAAGTGGAGAAACTTTGCAGAAATAGCCAAAGCAAAGATGCACGAAGATCCCATAAACGCACTAACAACACCAAAACCCATCACTACTGTACGAAAACCTACCTGGAGGCAGGATATATTTCCAGAGGTGGTAGAAAATATACCAGGTATTGCAAACAAAAACTGCCAGAGTGAAAAAGAAAGGAGAGACACTACCCTAAGCTTCATAACGAAAAGCTACCCAAGCATGGACTGGACCCATGCATACACCGACGGTTCTGTAACAAACACTACACAGAACGGAGGGGCAGGAGCATTCCTGAACCTACCAAATGGCAGAAAAATAACACTGTCATTCGCTACTGGTAAGTACACAAGCAATTTCAGAGCAGAGGCAGAGGCACTGAGGGCGGCAGTGGAAGAAATGGTAACACACAGTGAAAATGAGAGCCATATAGTCCTGCTGACAGATGCTCTCGAAGTAGTCACAGCGCTAAAAAGCCAGAAAAACACTGAGCTTAATGACTTAAGAGCAGCACTCTGCAAACTGTGCCAGCAGTCCGCACCAAAAAGGGTAGTGGTACAGTGGGTTCCGTCACACTGCAACATCCAAGGCAACGAGGAGGCAGACAGACTGGCAAAAGAAGGTGCAAGACTACCACAAACAGATACCAGTATGACGTACGAAGAGTCAAAACGGCTTATCAAAGCCAGATACATGACCAAATGGGAAACCGAACATACTGGTTACACCAAAAACGATGCCTATTACCAGTTGAACAGAAGAGAGCAGCTCGTTGTCTTCAGACTTCGCACTGGCCACAATAGACTGAGGTACCACCTATTCAACAAATTAAAGATAGGTGGTACCGACGAATGCCCGTGCGGTACCGGTAAAATGACCGCTGAACATCTGCTGCAGAACTGCCCGACATACGAGGATCAGAGAGAGCAGATGTGGCCATCACCAGTGGAACTGCAAGACAGGCTCTATGGCAGTGTCGACAGCCTCAGGATGACCGCCGCTTTTTTCGAAAAAATAATGGTTACTGTCTGACTGTGTACGAAGAAGAAGAAGAAGATGAAGAAGATCTCCAAGTAGTGATCTTCACACAGATGAAACCAAGCATAGCACAACTGCCTGGAGGACTGCGGTTTATCTTCATCAGCATGCTCAGGATGTGAGGAAAGCTACTATAACCTGTCACTCAATGCACTTTTCATGATGCACAAAAGAATAAACTTAATCATTGTGGGCACTAAACAACAACAACAATTACACCATTTCAGTCCTTCTATTATGTGCATGCATCTTTTTATGAAATTATGTATCATTTTGATTGTTTTTATTGTTTCTTCATCTTTCATTTCCATGCAATAAAACAGTACAGTGGAGATTTTTATTTTTGTCAATCAATCAATGTTCTTTAAGTGCCATATACAGCACATAAGACAGAAACCAGTGCTCTCCAGTTTGATCTGTGTGACGCCACTCTTTTTAGTTCATGAATGTTGTTCAAGCCATCTCTGTGACGATTGTTCTGCAGAGAGTTTCTTTTGGTTTTTCTCTTTTCCTGCTGTCAGATGGTGACAACATAAACGCTTTCAGAGGGAGTCTGTTGCTGTCCTTTCTAAGAACATGCCGATGTATGACCACCATTTTTTCCTGACGAGTGATGAAACACATTATTGATTGGTGACTTCTCTAATTGTTTTGTTGGTTATGAGTTCTTCCCAGCCAATGTTCAACAGTTATCTAAGACACTTATTCTTGAATGCATTTAGTCTCTTTTCTAATCCCTTTGTTTGTTTGTTTTAGACGTAATTTCTTTTGATTTCCTTAAGTTCGCAGATACAATGAAAGTAAAAAAATAAGATGACCTCGCCTTAGTGGCTGCTCTTTTGACTCTGTCCGATGTTTGTGTCAAGTTTTTCGATGTTTGGTGGTTCCTGTTTGGATTATATTTCACAACTCCTCCTTCACCAGGTGGTATCAGGGACTTTATTCTGTGGAATCGATGTGTTTTCGATCGATTACCCTGTTTGTTGTGCTGCATTTTGCTGCATTTCATACCTGGCTCGAGCAGCGGGAAACCAGTTCATGACGGAGTTCAATGTTCTGCTAAACTGCACAACAGAATTCAATTCAGATTATCACTACTCAAGGACATTTCTGCTCGGACTGAAGCCGACTTCCTTCTGCCCGTCCCTCCCTCCACTGGAGGTTACATGATACCTCTCCCAGCCTTGTATTCTCAGCGCAACAAGGGTCATGCTGACCAACAGGTGGAAACAATCAGAAACCTTGGCCGTTGGACACATAAAAACAGGGCATTTGACACGGAAAGCTTGGTCTAACACACTCCTCACGGCCCTCATCCCAAGGCTGCAGAGTACACGGCTCCACCTGGAGAGTCTGTAGGGATATTGGTCGACACGCTACGCATGAACACAGTTTCAGCAGTTGGACATGGTAGTGGTTGATCAACGCAATGGGCATTTGACGTCTATATAAACATTATTATTATTATTATTAATGAAAGCTTTTCTCACTTTGTTCATTCTTATTTTGATATCTTTATCGATACCGATACTTTATCTATATTGCTGTCAAAAGATATTATGAATGGGCAGCTTAATTTGTGGGATGCTCATTGTACTTTTCTCTTTCCAATCCAAAAGGACAAAAGTCTGCAACTCTCACCTTGCAATGATATGAATTTTGTGTTATCTTCTTGAAACTGCAGTTGCCTTGTCTTCTTTTTACACTGTTCTTTGTGAGATGTTTTTTTAAATACTTTCCTTCTCCTCTTCCTGTGTGGGTTCCAATCCAGTGGATGTCTGGTTATATTGTTTCCACAAGTCTGCACTTGTTATTACTTCTGAATATCTTGGTCATTATAGCTAATAGTACACTCCGAGTGGTCCACCGTGGTTTTTGTGAAAGACAAGAATAACGCCCCTGCCCCACAGAGAGCATGTCATAACAGGCGACTAACTGTGTGACATGGAATAACACCGGCCATGGTTAGGTAGTTTGTTAAGAGAAGGATAGATGGCATCTAACAGGCTGCAGGTCTACGTTGCTCTAGTGTTTGAGTCTATTAAGATTGGTTAACCACACTCTGTGTCACTTGTCCCAATGCAGTGGAGTAGTAAGCTGCTCGAGCCTAGCTAGCTTAGCAGGAAATTCTCCTCCCAGCTACATCAATCTCACACTAGAGCTGGGACCTGCACAGGGACATCTGCCCCGGTAGAAGTACAGGTTGACTAAAGACTAACATTATAGCTAAATTATGGAGAGAATATTATATGCGTATTCTAGAATTTGCAACCATATCTTGATTATAGCAGTAAAACGAATTATTAAGAATAATATTCTGGAAATCTGCATGAACAGGTGGATGACAGGAACAACAGGTCGCAGTGTACTTAGCGAAATGCCACAGCCAAAAAGCAACGATGACATAAATAAACTACATAGGAGAGATCAAAGTCTCATCTTTCAGTTCCGAACCGGACATACCAGAGTCAATGGCCACTTGTACCGTATCATACTGCAGTACCTGCCCTTGTGCAGACATTGCTCTCATCCTGATGAAACATTTCGACATCTACTCATTGAGTGCAAGGCGCTTGCGGACATAAGGAAAAGATTCTTACAAGCACTGCAGACAATTACTAACACACTGTGCAGAGCAGTGATACAACTGAAGAAGACCTGTATATATATTAGAATGGTATTGGGCTGCCAAGAGCAGGCTTACTCAGCAGCTATGGGATAATAACAACAGCAAAGCAGATATTATATTTTTATTATTCAAGTAGTGATTATATTTCTTTCTTTTGACAAAGTATTTATAATTTAAGCACCATCATCATTTCATTTTTGTGAGAAACCTGCACCATTCAAAGTGGTTGTTTGTGAAGCATGTTGTTTTATGTGATAATGTTGATAGAACCACGAAAAAGCCTTCCTTAGTCGTCTTTTACAGTATACATAAAAAAGGTGAAGTGATGCTATTCTTGATGAACATAAAAATAAGTAACAACAGATCAAATTATTTTAAAATCAGAATTATATTTGTAGAAAGAAATATTGAGCATCTGGTTCTGGGCTGCACTAGAGATACCCCGATTGTGATGATGTGGTACATGTTGGGATTGTTATCAGTGACATCCAGACATAAACTGGCACAAGTCAAAGCCTATATGCATGTCAATACAGACACTCGGCACCCTCTGCACAGTAGTATCTATGATATCAAGGGATCAAGAATCAAGAGAGGGTCGTCATGGATGGCACAGGCTGAGACAACAATCGGACACGCCACTCCAGCTGAGACGATAGCCATAGGGGAAGAATGGGTCCACACTGGTGATAGAATGATAGAGTACCAGAGAGTCATCATAACCTTAGGCAAGGAATGCAGAGAACGAAACAATGAGAGAGCAGAGCACGAGGTAAATCAGCTGATAAATGAGAACACCCAGGAGAGTGACTGTCATATACACCGACGGATCAGTCGTGCGCAGTGGGACATCAGGCTGGAGTTTCTCGGCTAGAGTGAGAGGAGAGGTTGTTGCTGAGCGCAGTAGGGCATACATGTCAACAACCTCCAGAATGAGAATGGAGACGGAAGCAGTGACCTCAGCACTGAAATGGATATCTGAGACTTCTATAACAAAGGCAGTCATCGTGACAGACGCGCAAGACGTACTTCAGAAAGTACAGAAGGGATGGCTTAGGTACGAGTGGATAGCTGCTGTTGAGGCCTCAAACCTCCAGGTGCTGACCTGGATCTACTGTCCTGCTCATGCCGGGGTTCAGGGCAATGAAAGAGCTGACATCTTTTCTTCTCCCATCATGGGCACATTGATGATGGACAGAAGTGACATTTTGAAATCAATCAATGATCGCCTGCTGGATGAGGATACCGCAATAGATGAAGCATCAATCCACAGACTGCAAAGTTTTGACATTAAACGAGGTTCGAGCGGAGTGGGGCGCATGAGAGGACGGCGCAGGAGAGTGTACAACCAGCGAGCTACAGGGACCATCAGCATCCATACCTTATGCCATTTGATGAGAGAGACTGAGCACCTATGGGTATGCCCAGAGTACAGTGACGTCGATTCTTAGAAACAGAAACAGAGCAATAAATATTTTCTCTAGATGTTTTGATACAATTTAAGGAGATTAATTTAATTGTGGTTTCTCATTTTATAGTATTTTTAAAAGTATCATCATCATTGTCATCATCTGGTTGTTCATTATTAAAACTGGTTATAAGGTTATTTATGTATGTCTTTCCATTTGACCCTATTCTCTGCAGCTCTCTTCATTTCAGCATAGGTTTGTACTTTAATGTCTCTGCATGCCTGAGATATAAAGGTGAGTCTCGGTTGCCCCTTTCCTCTTTTCACCTGAATTTTGCCCTCTAGTATCTTCTGCACAAGACTTTCATGTCTCCTATTGTCCCCTAGTCACCTCATTCTTTGTTTTCATATCATTTTCAATACTTGTCTTTTTACGTCTATTTCAGTGAGGACATTGTTATTGGATCTTCTTTCTATCCAACTCACTCTTTCTGTTCTACGCTAGCATCACATCTCAAACACTTTCAAGCTTTTTTTCATTTTTCTTTGCTATAGTTAATGTTTCAACATATACAGCTATTAAAGTAAGAAGGGGAGTATTAATTTTCTGTTGACTTCTTCTAGATGTTTTGAAGTAAGGTGAGCAGAAAAATCATTTTCTTGTTTTATCAGCTACATTTATAGAAGATGAATGAGTCATGTTCCTGTCAACATTTTGAATCAACATGAACAAGTGCTCTGTTGTTGGAATCTATAAAGTTCAAGAAATAAATAAATCCATGCTAAACTAAAGCTTACTATTGTGAAATGTATATTCATGTTAAAGTCAGTTATGTGTTTGTCTGTTAAACTTGATCAGACTCATTTGATATTCTAAATTTATGTTTTTTGTTCTTTGTTGCAGGTTTAATAAACTATACTCAGTTTCTACAAAAGTTTCAGTCCAAAGGAGATCACAGCATCTTGTCTCGGACCATTGTGCAAAATGGTGAAAGGTCAGTCTGTTATTTTCAGTAAATGTGATATGCATAATTCTGAGTGTATGCTTATTCTAAGGAATCTGAAGTTGCTCTTTGTGCTTTCTAGTATTTATGCTATTAAACATTATATATGATATTCACAATATCCTTCTACCTACCACTGTGCTAGGAAGAATATACAATTCAATATTGATTTTCATTTCAAAACCCAGTGTGATGTGAGACCGGGCTGTTCATTATGTTTTTCTGCTTTAGTGTATATACCACCATTTGTATATGTCATTGCTAAGTTTTCCATCTGTTTTTTTTAATTTTAAAATTATAATATATTAAACTTGTACTACTGGTTAGAGGACTGCTGGGAGATGTTTCGCAAATACAGCAACAAAAAAATAAAAACAAATTCACTAAACACAAATTTGAAAAGAAGAAGGGAATGTCCAAAAAACAATAACATCATACAGGCTTGCAAGAATAAAGGGGTGAAGACTTATACTGAGCTGAAGAGATCTGCTGAGAACAGAAGACAGTGGCAGGACTGGAAACACTGACTGACTAACCTGATGATTATAATATATATATATATATATATATATATATTTATGTTCTCTGTTTGGTTCTGTAAAATGGGACCAAAGATGCAACTTACGGCTGACTACTTGCATCAAGGTCAGTGAAATAGAGCTGACCAAGACCCTATTCCACTTCCAAGCGGTTGCTCTGGAAACATGCTGCACTAGTGTAATCATGCTAAGAGAATATAGATAGCAGAGCCTGCCGAAGACGGATGTGTCAGATCGAAAGGTGCAAATATCGCAGTCAATCTGTAAACTAGCGACACAACGCATTCTGTTCTCCGGACTACATCCTGCTACTTGCAAAACCCTGTTCAGGGCTTGGTAGCAGGAGATTGAGAACGAATGCAGAAGAAGAAGATAGCAGAGAGAACGCAAACCTGGTACTAAAAAAAGTTAGCTGAAACTAGGTGTGCCAACCTAAAGGCACAGATATCACAGCCTTGCTGTAAACTAGAACACAACACCACAACGTCTGTTGTGGACGAACACTGAAGAAGAAGTATTTGTAAAACTTGGAGTTTCTTATTTCAGCTTGAGGCAGAGCAACAAGCACATTGAAACTGATGAAGCTGTAAGATCTGAGAAAATGGTGGAGAATGTTGCAAAATTTGTCCATTCAAATTACCTGAGACTACTTCTATTGCTCAAGTGAGTTTTCTGTATTATGTTGAGTGATAGGGTACAGAGATGTCTCTTCATTACCATTGCCATAACTACATAATCAACAACTGCCAATATTACTTCCACATTTACCATCTTAATGCTGTTGTTATTGAATGCTCACAATGAGTAGGGTTTCTCTTTTGTGCGCCTTGAAAAGGATGTTAAGTGGCGGGTTGTCGTAGCTTCCCTCACATCCCGAGCGTGCTGATGAAGGTGGACTGGGGTCCTCCAGGCGGTTGTGCTATGCTTGACTTCATCTGTGTGTTGCTCACTACTACGAGGATCATGTCGATCTCTCACTTTTTTAGCCAGGCTATAATGAATACAGCCTGTTTCCAGGGAGGGCTACAAGGAAGCTGAGGTCGGGGTCTTGACCAGTATTTTTGCCTGACCCTGGCTAACATGTCTGATCAGTATGTTTTGCCTGATCAGATGTTAGTCTTCCTTCCCACCGTCTTAATGCTGATAAGAACAAATATAAATATGTATTCTTCTGCTAATACCCAAGAAACAGGTAATTCACTCTGTTGTTCCTGTATTATATTTCTGTAATCTGTAATCCTGGTATTCAATCAGACAAAGGAAGTGTCTGATGTCAAGTAGCCAAATGTTGTTAGAAATCATTTTGGTCTTTTGCCCTGGCATAACATATTGGACCTAAGACTTTACTCAAGCCATCTCTCCACCTCATTGGTGAACGTCTGCATGAGCACTTAAAGTTTTAGGGCCACCAAGATGTCACTATTTGTGTCCATCTGTTGTCAAGCATACATATCATATGCCCCACCAATCTGCATTTTCTTAACAATGCAGTATCTGCGATGTCATTGAAGGATTAATTTCTGTATTATGTGAGGTATTTGAGATATTGTTTCTAGAATTTTCTTTCAAATCTAGAAGAGTACGAAAAACTCATCCTTTTACAGCTGCTATACTGTCTAAATTACTTGCATATCAGCTTGAATCATCTCCCTCAACCAGCACATAGGGGCTTCTGTTGTTATCTTAACAGGATGACCAGGTCAGGCATCATCAGCAATTTTTGACCATTATTGAAACAATTTATTGACCCAGTTATTCACTGCTTTTAATTCGACAAACACTTTTCACTGGATGCATTTTCTTGTTAATAATCTTTGCAGAAAGTCCTATCCCCCAAACCAACTCCATCCCCTCCACAAAAAACAAAGAAAACATGCACACTGCTCTTAATTTTGTGCACTCTGTGAGCACAGATGTAAATTTGTATCTGAGTTGCACATGTGTATGTGACACCTAGCGTCTGCTACCTACAGTGGAGGCAGGGACAGTTAATGCATTTAAGAATAAACTGGATGCGCATAGCTTTTAGAGCAAGGTGATGTAAATGTAACTGGTTGTATACAGACTCTGCAGGGTCTTCTAAACCAGTATAAAGACGTTAAGTTAAGTTAAGTTACAGTAGTCACAAAGTTTAATGTTGCTGCCAACTATTGACACTTTTAGAAACTACCAAAAACATTTTTCAGTTATTCTATATCAGTTTGCAACCTACTTAATCCTTATAGTAGCTAGTCCTAGACACACCCCTAAGTTTAATATTTCTTTTTATCTTACCTAACATTGCATTTGCCTTTTTCACTGCTACCTGGACTTGCTCACTCACTTTAACTGTATTATCTTTTATAACCCTTAGGTCTCAATATGTCCGCACAGTCTTCTTCGTGAAACTCACTTAGCTAGAAGTATAGCTTCAACTGATCAAAGAAGAAGCAGAATGCTGTTGTATAAATGTTTCTTGCACATGTGACATGTTTGATATATCTATAGTCATAGAATTCCAGAAGATATTTTTTCATATTCCTTCAATTATTCTTTCATTGCAGACAGAAAGACAAAAATAACACTGGTGTTGTACCAGCTCATGAGCTCCGCACTGCTGTAAATTCTGTGTTGAAGATAAAGATGTCAGACAAACAGTTTGATGAATTGATTCAACGTCTCAGTGAAAAGTCAAACAATGGCAGCCCACAGATTGACTATGGTTCATTTCTTAATTTATTCAACATAGAGTAAGTTGACATTAAGTATAATCCCTGGTAGCATACTTTTCATATTTTACCAGATGAAAATGAAAACAGTCCATAAGACCTATAGAAACTTTAAGTAAAAAAGAAACACATGCATGTCAAAATGCATGCCTGTAAATTATTTTTGTTGTTGAGAGCATGAGAACATGGTAAAATAATGGAAAGAAATTAAATTATTTTATCAAGTAGCTATAATTGCAGTTATAATGTATACAATTTAAAAAAATTTTCAGCAATCAAAGTGGGAATCTTGACATTTGTAACTCAAGTGAGCTATGCTACCTATTTTTGATAGCCAAACAAGTATCAGAACTACTTAGATTATCAGAATGCATATTTAGGTTTGGATTGGTTGATTGTTTAGGAAGGACATTGAGAACTTGCAAGAAAATATATTTGCATAATATGTTTTAGCAAAAAGTCATAATGAGAAACCTGATACGAAACTGTATACACTGAAACAAATAAGAAAAACACATACAAATAATTGATAAACCATACATGTTGACGTTAGTGGCTTGGCTTGGCTTCGTTCATTCTCAATCTTCCGCTACCAAACCCTGAATAGTGCTTAAGTAGCAGAATATAGTCTAGAGAACGGAATGCTTTGTGTCGTAGTTTACAGCTTGACTGTGATATTTGCACATTTTGGCCCAACACATCAGACTTGAGCAAGGACTTTTTGAATATTGGGTTAGCATTCCCTCTTCGATCCCTTCTCCTGAGCCAGTCTGCTCTGTTGCAGTCTGTTGTCGAGGATCACCGCGTGGAGGTGTAGAAGAGCCTTGGCAGCTCTGGTTCGCTGGCCCTGACACTAGCAGTCAGCTATGGATTGCTGACCGCTGCAGCTCATGCGCTGCTCAGCATCTTGATCCCTGTTGATAGTAATGATGTAGAACAATGTGTAAATGGTGAAGATGCTGCTGAAGATGTATATGTTGGACCGAAAGATGCAAATATCGCACTCAAGCTGTGAACTAGCGACATAACACATTCTGTTCACTAGACTACATCATACTACTTGCAAAGCCCTGTTCAGGGCTTGGTAACGGGAGATTGAGAACGAACGCAGAAGAAGAAGAAATGGCAAAGATATAGATACACTCTCAAATGGGGATCCGAATATATAACCATTGAAGATATGTGCTCAAAAGGTAAAACTTCTTCACACGTATTCTTACAAACTGAACTGAACTGCTTATCATATGGAAACTTATAGTTTAGAAAACAGATAATTTCATATTTTTTTTTCCTTCTGCAAATTCATGTTGTTCTTCTGGTGATTCTATTTTTATTCTGTTGCGTTTTCAAAGCATACAAATTTTTTGTTCATAATTGTGTACACTTATTTTAACATTCCATTATTAAAAATAATTTAATAACTAAAATGATTATTCCTTACTAGACCTGGGCAATGGAACAAACATAAAGATGGTTTCAATGTTGGACAGAAATACCAGCTAGGGGAAATAATGCCAGCGACACCAGTTCTTCGTCTGCTTGAAAAATCTAAGACTTGGATGGCTTCACCAGCTGAAAGAGATGCTAAATCAAACAGTAGAGTGGCTGAGGTGAGGGCCTGTTGTATTATCAAGAATTCTTATTTAAGGGAACTATAAATTTCATCCATGGAACACTGATGATAAGGAAACTCTGTAGAGGGCACATCAGCAGAAAGTATTATTATCAGAAGTTGTCTCCAAAATATACAATTATTTCAGCCCCGACCTTGATGACACTTTAATAGAAACAGTTCACTTGACTACTAACTATTTCTCTCTTGTTGCTTTTATGCCAAAACTGGAGTTTTACCCACACTTTAGTTATCAACTAATAGATTTATCAATTCTGTGAACTAGAAACTATATTGAAACACATTTTATTTGATTTGACTAAAGTCATTTGTAAAGTCAAGATCTACAAATTATTTTGTCAAATTCTATTGAAAAAAATTTTTTTGGGTTGTGTTATTTTCTTAATAATCTAGTCAATAGCCAACATAAAGGCAAATGATGATACAAGATGTACCTGTTGCACACCAGTTCTTATCACAAACTGCTTAGAAAGTTCACCTTTATTTAACTTGAAATCTTTATTCTGGTTTAGAAGATTCTGCATAGTCTGTATACAACCAGTTTCATTTACATTTCCTTGCTCTAAAACCTATGCGTCCAGTCTATTCTTAAATGCATTAATTGTGCTTGCCTCCACTACTTCCTTAGGCAATGCATTCCAAACATTCACCACTCTCTGACTAAAAAAATATTTTCTAATATCTAATCTGGAGCTCCCTCTTGTTCTTGTAGGTGGTTGTATTTTAAAAAAAACTTGTTATAGTATAATTGATCCTTTCTGATGATTATCTTACAAACCTGTATTGTCACCTCGAATTCTTCTCTTTTCTAAACACTGTAGGCCGGTTTTTCGGAGTCTTTTCTCACAACTGTAATTCTGGAATCCTACTATCAGCTTTGTTGCTCTTTTTTTATCCTTTCCAGCATGTTTATATCCCCTGTATGATAACGACTCCACACCTGTGCACAAATAGAACTCTACATTCCATTTCTTCATACATTTTCTTTATTATGTTAGCCTTAGTGAAATTCAGGGACACTGAATGCCTGAATGCCTCAGCAACTTCTACAGTGATTCTCTAAGATGACAAATTTCTTATAGTCTATGAATTTAATATCAAGTGATGAATTTCATTCCAGATTTTGTTCAGCTATATTCTCAGTGTAAAATAAAACTAAGAAGGTTTGTGCATGGCACTGACAACCTTATCATGTAAAACAAAGAACCATCAAAATCATCTATGTAATAGTGCAAAGTGTGGTGATTTCCACCTTCCTGCAAGGAGTTCAACTGTAATGTTGATCCTAAGTTTGTAATGGAGAAAAAATGTACAGGGTGATAATAATGCAAATTTTATCTAGTTTTAAACAGCACAATCTTGTCATCTTATGTTTTATAATGAATTGAGGTTTGTTTCTCATTCTTCTGGCATTTCCCATCCTTCTGGCATTTCTCATCCTTCTGGCATTTCCCAGTTTATGGTTTAGCAATGAATTATTTTTATTTTTGTTAAATAGCGTTTTTTTTCAACCATGGACAAAATGCTTTTGGCTATATCAAATATAGTTTTCCATCACTCTGTAGAATAAATTATGATATAATTTTCAAGTCATTAACACTGTTTGAGATTATTTGGATGTCAATGTTGATAGGGATGGGCCATTCCTCTGTTGTAAAGCAATAGATTTTTAATAAGGGAATAGATTTTGCTGTTCTTCTTTAACCCTACAATGTCATTTTAGCTGCTAACTCAATTAGTGCTCGTTTGTTTTGTAGGTTTAAATCTCAGTTCTGGTGAAAAAACAAAAGGCAAAAGACAGTTTTGCGCTAGAGCTTAAGAAGTTTAATGTGGTGCATTACAATCTGACCTCCCCTTGTACATGGTGGGATAAGAGTAAAATTAGTAACACAGCTGCTGAATGATACTTACTATGGCAGATACATATATAGTGATCTATAAAGTTCATTTATTCCGTAGATAAGAGCTGTCTTATTCACCATGATCTTAGTATACAACTCTTATACCATTTATGCTCCCTGCGAAGTGTAGGACCACTCCTTCATGTTGAGCCTAGAACAAGCAGCCTGTGCCAAACTACTTCATTTGGCTTTTGCAGTGATGGCTTTTATAGCAATTTGTTTTACATGATGATGTTGTTAGCTCCAAACGCAATCCTCCTTATTTGTTTTTTACAACTTCAAAAGTTACAGTGCATCCATTCTTTGCTAACTAGAATTCAGACAGGCTTCTGTAAATTCATACAATTCATTTAGTTTAATAAACATAGAACTATATACATGAGTTGCTCAAAGAACATGAAGAATATTGACAGTCTCTCTACAGGACCAAATCCACAACACAGAAATCATGTGCTGAACCACCTTCAAGGACATTGTAGATACTTTGTAGCATACTATGTATGGAAAGAAAAGAGGCAGGAGAGCTGGTGAAAGAAAAAGTAGGAAGCCAAGAACAGTCAAAAAGCTGCGTCAGTTGCAGGTCTCCTGGCTGAGCAATAGAGCGGATGAAATACATGGATTTGCTGACAATCATGATCACCGTCTCGCGAAGCGAACTTTCCATGCTTTCACTGCCTGCAAGTATGCAGATCCCAAATCAGACTCGTCAGCCATCTCCTCGCCCATCCACAACCTGAATTTACAGAATACTTGACTGGAAGGACTGGCTAGGTGAATAAAGTAAAGGTCATCATCACTCGTGATGGACGAACAACATAGATATTGCATGCAAATGGGCCAGGTATGTGGTGCATATGCCTGACAACAGATGGACATGAAAAGTGACATCATGGTAGCCCTATAACTTTAAGTGCCCATATGGATGTCTGTAAATGGTACATAGTACTCCAAGGCAAAAGACTAAAATGACACTTCCTGATATACGTGATTTGAACACCAAGATTACAGATACAGAATGTGTTGACAGCAAATAAGAAATGGTTATCATGAAGGCTCTAAGTAGTGATCTCCAGATGAATGTTGGAAGAGCAGTCACATTGTTCTCAAATTGTTCAAATCACATAATTTGTGATAGCTACAAAAAATGTCTTTTCAATCATTTTAAGTACTTTTACATTTGGAGTATCATTAGCTCAAAGGGGAGATTGCGTGAGCTAGTGGTTAAGTGGCATGGCTCATAACCAAAGGTGCTGGGTTCAATCCCATCACAGCACTGGCCATCACCCTGGGGAAGCAAACCCTTAGAAAATGCAGGAGGAAGCAGACCCTTCCATAAAATGCATGCTGAAGTTGGATGCACTGGGCGACAGGCACAAAATAAAAACTACAGTGCAACACACACTGCCTTGGGGATTAGAGAAATAAGGCGAACATAAAAAACAAATGTAGATTGCAGTTTATAAACAGTTATTTTTCTATCAATGTAGAAAATATTTAATGAACTTTTTAATTACTTTTCAAACAATGTCATCCAAGGTTTCTAAATTATTATAATGTAACGTATTTTTTATATTTTTGTATTTACAAATGCAATTGTTTTTTTCTGTGTTTCTCTGTTTTGAAATTAGATAAAGAAAGAGCTTTCCAAACTTTTCACAGACCGTTTTCACATATTTGATAAGGTAAAGATCTTGTTTGGACGACTTTCTTGTATTTCTTCAGTTGACAGAGTAATTTTATTTTCAATTGAGACTCCATTCCTATTACCATTTCAAGGAATATATTAATTAATTATGTTCATGTGCATATGCGTGCGTACGCTGCGCACACACACACGTGCATTCATTTATTTGTTTTTGAAATGTTTTTCATTTTGCAATTATTATTAATGTTGCAGTTATAAACTCATACTGTAAAACATCCTTTATTATCATCTCCATCTTTACCATTATTTTTACTTCTTTTCATCAGAGTCATCATCACCACGGTTATATTTATCATCACAATCATTTATATTCATAGTTCCTCAGCTGAAGTCTGTGGAGCTGTAATATGAAATACAAGACTAAACTTACATACTACTGAGATGCTATCCCAGCCTAGCAGAATGTATGAACTGCTGACTAACATCATTTCAGCATTGTCACACTAGCAATATCATGATTGATTGATGTTGATAGCCTATATTGAGCAAGTCTACTCTTTTTTGCACCCTGAAAAAGACATTAGATGGCAGATTGCAGTAGCTTTTCTCACATATGGAGCATGCTGATGTAGGTGGACCGGGGTCTTGTAGGCTGTTGTGCTATGCTTGACCTCATCTGCATGTCATTCACTACTGCGTTGGATATACGTAGATCCCCCACCTTGTTAGCCAGGCTGCCATGAAAACAGCCCGTTTTCACACAGAACTGCAAGGAAGTCAAGGTGGGGGTCTTGGCCAGTATATTTTGTCTGACCCTGACTAACATGCCTGGTCAGTATGTTTTACCTGACAGACGTTAGTCTCTTTTCTCCTAGCAATATCATAATCATTATCATAGCTATCTAAACAATGCAGACCACCATTATTATTACCACTACTAATAAAACCATCATGGTCAACATACTTACTTTACAATAATGTATCATGTTTTATGATTTATATTAAACTAATTTTGTTATCAGAGCTTTCAAGACATGGATAGAAAGAGAACTGGATACATGAGCAAATGGCAGTTTGGAGCTGTTATTAAATTGTAAGTTAACTAATGAAGTTTTAAGCACTTAATAAACTGAGAATTATTTATAAAATTTGTGAACTCTTACTGTAATACTGTAATCTTAGTGTTTATTCAGATGCAGTATGTGCCTTATGCCAAGTAGTCTTATGTTGTCTAAACTCATCTCTGGTACATTGGAGTAGCATGTCGAAACAAGGTTCTATAATAAGATAAGTTCTCCATCTCATTGGGGATGTGGGTTGACAACAAATGTGTTGGGCAACTATGATATCACTTTACAGACCTGGTGAACTACCACCCAAATTGCTTGCTGTCCTCCATATATAAACGGTTCACAAAAAAGCTGTTATCCGGAGACTAGAAAGACATCTTGATGAGAAACAACTGCTTGAACAGGCAGACTTCAGGAAAGACAACTCAACCTCTGACCATCTCATTACAATCAATCAGTTGATGAAGAGATCATGAGAGGTCTATATGCCCCTATGTCTGGTGTTTGTGGGCTATGAGACAGCCTTTGATAACATAGAATTAGCTGCAGTAATAAATGCCCTCAGAGCTAATATTAGTTTGTTAAAATAAATTGTAATTCCCTTTATCAGTTGTGTTACTAAAATATATTTGACTTAAAATCTTTATATAATTTAGATTTTGTTCACAGTTAGAAATAATAATCTCTTCATCTCTTAGCCATTGGCAGAGAATATAAAATAAAAATGTTTTATTTAATTTTGAATGTGACTAAAGTAAAACAAAAGCCTTTATTGAAAAAAAATTTCTTAGCACTCGGTTTATAATTTTCCAAATCCAGTTTACTAATAGGGATTGAAAGTTATAATTTTTTTTAAAACACGATTTTGCAATTATTTATTACTACCTACATTTAATAATACTACGGAAGTAATTAATACTTTATTAAATTGTTTTTGTACAATAAATGGGGTTTAGGCTCCAGGCTGCTACAGATAAGCTAAAATGATCAAATAGTGAGACAAAGTTTTTAAAATGTACAAATGCATATAACATTTCAATAACATCTTTACACTATCATATATTTAAGGCACAATAGAACAACGCCAGAATTCAGAGAGAAGATGAGTGCATGAATACTGTAAACAGAATATTAATTTTCAAAATATTTAATTTTGAATTAAGAACACGGTCGAAGATGCAGCACAGTGATTGAGCTTACATCCGCCATAGCTGATTGCTTGTATCAGGGTCAGCAAACTAGAACTGACCAAGACCATATTATGCCTCCTTTGGTGGGCCTGGAAACAAACTGT
The DNA here is from genome assembly GCA_036924085.1 of Ariolimax columbianus. Taxonomy (NCBI): domain Eukaryota; kingdom Metazoa; phylum Mollusca; class Gastropoda; order Stylommatophora; family Arionidae; genus Ariolimax; species Ariolimax columbianus. The sequence goes on from JAVGWX010000011.1 coordinate 60,186,819, forward strand.
ACAAGTGTAGTCTGGTTAAGAGAATAGAGGTTGCAGTGAGAAGGCAAACCCAGTACAAAAAAAGCCATTTTAAATTCGATGTGTTGGGCCGAAAGGTGCAGATATCGCAGCCTCTTGTAAACTATAACACTACGCCCTTTTCAAGATGAACACAGAAGAAGAAGAAGAAGAATTATTGACAATAGAATTGTTACCAAAGTCATTTTCAGACAGCTTGCTAATGCATTGTGTCGAAAAATGCTGTGGGAGCAGAGCAAGCAATTAACATAATAAACTTTCAGATTTATACAATTTAAATTAGTAGAGGACATAATTGGAGACTGTATTATATATGAATGAATGTGCATTATAATTTACATGATAATTTTTGTTTTAGTTGTAGTAAAGTGCATTTTAAGAATTTGTGTTATAATTTCCAGATGTGGTATCACTTTAACTATTAGTGACCTAGACCATTTGTGGTCTAGTCTAGACACTGCAGCAGACAACACATTGGGCTATGCAACACTGGTTAAAGCTTTCTGTCCAGGGCAGCACCAGCAAAAACATTCATCAGCAGGTAACAAAATTGATCCCCATAGTGTTTCGTGTACTTTTTGGCTCAACTCATTCTGTGTTCAAGAGACTACCTTTGATGTTGATTATTTCTCATAATATGCCTGAAGGGTATAGAGGTTTATAAGAATAAGACCACTGTAGCCTTCCAAGCTTGTCATGAAAGACAAATAAAGAGGGCTATGAATGTGGCTAGCAACCATTACTATGAAAGCATCACTACAAATGCTTGGATCCAGGCTTCATGTAAAGGGACCAATTTTAATGGTGGTCCTATGCTTCACTTGGAGTGAAAAGATAAATTAGTTTCTCATAATTATCTTTTTCTCTTGCAGCATTCTCTGTTTCCTCCTCCTCTTCTTCTTCTCCTCACTTTCACACAATTTCATCTTCGTTTCCTATAATAAAAATAATCTTTTTGATTTTTAACTGCCAAGGAATTTGTAATGTGCTCGAGACTGAACATGGGAGTCCAATCTCACTACCAAGAGATCAGAGAAATTTTTACCAGAAGATCGCTGTGAAAAAATCCCTATCTCCACCGTGTTTCGAACCCATGACCTTCGGTACGTGAGGCAGACACCTTACCTCAAGACCACTGAGCTGGTCTATAATTAATGCAAACACCATTTACTTTTGTTTATCTCTATTTGCCTCAAATTCTCTGAAAATTGATTTAATCTCTCTCTCTATCACTCTCACTTATTTTTCTCATTCTGTATTATCTTATCATCCTTGTTTTCATCTTTTAATTCTTGTACTTTTTATTCTTCATCAGCGGCATTAGTCATGTAAAGGACATTGTGTTGTAGTTTACAATGAGGCTGTGATATTTGCACTTATCGGCTTAACACATCTGGATTCAGCTGCTTTTTTGGGGCGTCAGGTTTGCCTTCTCACTGCAATCCTCTTAGCCAGACTACACTAATGCAGACTGTTTCCAGGGTCGCTACTTAAAGCCTGAAAATGGTCTTGGTCAGCTCTTGTTCGTTGGCTCTGATGCAGGCAACCAGCTATGAGTCACTGGCTGCTGTCAGCTCTTTCACTGTGTTGCATCTTCTGCCTTCTATTTATTCTATTTTTATATACATTTTTTTGCAGAAAACATATTTTAATTTTATTAACTACTATCCTAGGAGGTGCCTATACTAAGACAAGGCACTTGTTTCTTTTTCCATGTTGTGCCTTCATGTTGTTGTTGATCCAACTTTTTCTTTTGTCTCATCTGGTATCCAGGTGAAGGCTGTCTTTATTATTATTATTATTATATATATAATATAGGGCTCATTCTCATAAAATATCAGAGCAATGTCCATCTCCCCATGTTAAGTATATTGTCAATTGTCACTTGCCTAGTGTCTCTGCATACCCAGGGATATATCAGCAATTACAACTGTATTGAGAACCTTATTGATAGAAAGGTTGGATTTCAGTAGTTCTTTATATCATTTTTTAATTTGATGATAAATAACTGATGTTAAAATTTAGAAACTGTTTGTTGCAGTTTATCGTTCTTATACTATCTCAGAAAAGCCATCCACTGCCAAGATACATCAGAAATCAGCTGGTATAGAGAGACAGAAAAAAGCTACATCAGCAATGACTGTAGAACAACCTCAGGTTACTACTGGTAGTGTCAAGGATAGACGACTGACAGAGCTACTAAAGAAAGTTGAACATGATGTAAGTCCTAGTTTGGAAATCTGGGGGGCAGATTGTTTTTTAAAATTCTAGAAATGTGCATGTGTTACTGGAGCCTGAAAGATGAGCAAGGAATAGTAATGCTGTAACCTGCCAGGCATGTCATATGACAAAAATTTGAAAAGGTTAGGCATGAGACCAGCTACACCATTCTATAGAAACTATAAATAAAAAATGGAAAATTTCTCATAGAACCAACTTCATTGCACCTGGGTGCCTCAAAAAGTGCTCAGTTCTTATCATTGCTTAAAGTGCAGATGACAGACCATGGACTCCGTAGCTCTTGCTGTGGTTTTTAAAATTACGATAGACCTCGAACTAGACAGCTTTTGCGACAGCTCCAAAATTTGTCTCTGACTTTGTCAGGTACCGATTTATTAACTTAACTTAACTTCATTATACTGGTTTAGAAGGCTCTACAGAGTCTGTATTCAACCAGTTTATTTCACTCCATGGATACCGAAAATACTGTGTGCATCCAATCTATTTTTTAATGCAGTAACTGACTCTGCTTCCACTACATCCTGCGGCAATGCATTCCAAGAATTTACCACTCTCTGACTAAAAAAATACTTCCTAATATCTAATCTAGACCTGTCTTTAAACAATTTGTAGCTGTGCCCTCCTGTTTTTGTTCCTGAATTGAAATGTTAAGAGAATGATGTTGACAATGATTGTTGTGTAAAAGAAAAATTATTTTAGATGAACAGTTTTATCACCACCAAGAAAATTCACAGCCCATTGACTCCTAAAATTGTATATGATTACAGCCCTGGCACATAGAATTGACATACACTAGGCTTAGCTGCTCCTCTTGTACCATGAAAAGTAGACATATCTTTGTACAGAATTGATCAAATGCAAACATCTTATAACCACAGCACACAGGTCAAAGTGCTTCTCCTACAAAACAAGTCAAAATTCATGTCCGAATTATTACTTTTTGTGTATGGCTAAAAGATCACACATCCTGATGTAATAAAAATGGCTGTTCTTGTAGTTGAAAGTGCCATGTATTCACCAAGAAGAAGGCTTAACTTTTAACTCAACAATTTTGAATTTGATGGATATATCAAACATTTATTACTTTACTACTTCTTTGTTTTTTCCAATCAGGTTATGAGAAGGTGGGATGTGCTGTATTCTATCTTCTTGAGTCTGGACGGTGATGGCTACTCGTCTATTTCAGTGCAAGACATGAGGGTGTGTGCTCTTTTGTGTGAACTTGTTGAGAGAGAGAGGAGCGAGAGAGAAAGAGAGAGAGAGAGTTTGTGTTGGTTGGTTGGGGTTGGTTAGTTGGGGTTGGTTGGTTGGGATTGGTTGGTTGGTTGGGGTTTGTTGGTTGGTTGGGGTTGTTTGTTTAGTTGGCTGGTTGGTTTGTGTTGTATTAGTTGGTTGGGGTTTGTTGGTTGGTTGGGGTTAGTTGGTTGGGGTTGGTTGGTTGGGGTTAGCTGGTTAGTTGGGGTTGTTTGGTTGGTTGGCTGGCTGGTTGGTTGTGGTTGGTTGGGGTTTGTTGGTTGGTTGAGGTTAGTTGGTTGGGGTTGGTTGGGGTTTGTTTGTTGGTTGGTTGTGGTTGGTTGGGGTTGTTTGGTTGGGGTTTGTTGGTTTGGGTTGGTTGGGATTAGCTGGTTGGTTGGGGTTGTTTGGTTGGTTGGCTGGCTGGTTGGTGAAAATAAATGAAGGAGAAAACAAATGGTTATTGAAAAACAGAACAGATTCAAATACAGTTTTATGAGGAAAAAGTAACAGATGTGGACCAATATTTCATTCTGAAAAGGGCGTTAAGTGGCAGGCAGATTGTCGTAGCTTTCCTCACATCACGAGCATGCTGATGAAGGTGGACCGGGGTCCTCCAGGCGGTTGTGCTAGGCTTGACTTCATCTACGTGTCGCTCATTACTACGGGGATCACATCGAACCTCACCTTATTAGTCAGACTGTTGTCCTCAACAAGTCCATTTCAAGGACGACCAACAAGGAGGTCAGGTGAGGGTCCTGGTCAGTATATTTCTCCTGACTTTGGCTAACATTGTCTGATCCGTGTGTTTTGCCTGACCAGACGTTAGCCTCATCAGTCCATTTCATTCTATAAAGACCTTCATAATTGACTAAATCAGCACAAAATAAACCAATGATCTAAACTTTATGACTATCAGTATAAATCAATATACATGAACACATTTCTTTACTTGCAAACTGTATGTCAATTTGCTAAGGTCATCTTGCAGTATAAAATCTTTCATATATCAAAGCATTGTTACACATCTGTTGCTGTTTCTATTTACAACTAAATTTGAACTTTGCATTTTTTTTTCATATGCCATTGGTATTCAATTTTACTGCAGTCTTTGGGAAGGAATACTAATGTCTGGTCAGGCAAAATATACTAATGTCTGATCAGACATGTTTGTAAGGGTCAGGCAAGACATACTGGCCAAGACCCTCACCTTGGCTTCTTAATAGCCCTACCTTGAAATGGGCTGTTTTCATGGCAGTCTAGCTAACAAAGTGAGGGATTTATGTGATCACCATAGTAGTGAGTGACATGCAGATGAAGCCAAGCATAGCCCAACCGCCTGGAGGAGCTAGTTCCACCTTCATCAGCATACTCGCGATGTGATTAAAGCTATGACAACCTGCTACTTAACTGACTTTTTTAAAGGACTTTTTCAAAAAGAGTAATCCTACTCATTGTGGGCATTCAACAACAACTGCAGTCTTTCATATACCCTGTTTAGGGGACGGCGTGGCCTAGTGGTTAAGTGGCACGGCTCACAATCCGAAGGTGCTGGGTTCGATCCCCATCACAGCACCGGCCGTTACCCCGGGGAAGCAAACCCTTAGAAAATGCAGGAGGAAGCAGACCCTTACAAAAAATGCATGCTGAAGTCGGATGCACTGGGCCGACAGGCGCAAAATAAAAACACAGTGCAACACACACCGCCTTGGGGATTAGAAAAATAAGGCAAACGCAAAAAAACAAAAAACAAAACAAATATACCCTGTTTAAGAAAATGTAAGTAATTCAATTGTTTACAGTTGAAAAATATAAAGACAATTTGTGAACAATATTTACACAATAAATGCTCATCTCGAAAATAAATGAAACTAATAGTTGAAAGTAAATACACATTTTGTTTAAAAACTCTTCATTATGCCAAATGAAATAGCTGTTCAATACATTCATTTCATAATTTTCAAAAGGGCATTAGCATCAAATCAGCAGACTTCTTTATATTGCATGACATTCTAGTTTATGTAATATTTTAAGTACACTCATGATGGTCAAATATTAAGACTGCACACAAATTGAAAGCTTCATGAATATCATTACTTTTTGTCAGACAGGAGTTTGTCATAAGAAGACCTTGATCCAGGTTTCTTTGCCAATGTAGTCATCATTCATTTTTCTTCTAACCTGTGTTTCCAGGATATATTTTACAAGCTGAAACTACCCTTGACTTCTGCTGAGAGAGACGAACTATGCATCTTCTTTGATATTAATGGGAATGGTTGGTTCCACTATTTGTCATTCCTTAATGCAGTGAAGAAGCTGTCTCCAAGTCAGGAGGTCAACCCATGTGTTTTCAACATTCACACTAAACGCCTTCATAAAGTTGTGAGTATATACTTCTTCTTCTTTATTTGTCTTCAAACTTTGACTTCATTGACTCTAACACAGTCAACTCAAGGCTCTGTATATTTCCGTATAGTTTTTCATAGCAGGACGTTGATTGTTGCCACGTGCTACTCCTTCCACTAGTGTTTGATGGGCAGGACTCCAATAAGTGTTCCGCTGTCATGGGAGCTGTGCCACAAGTACAAAGATCCATAGTGCCAATCTTAAATTTATTATAAAGATGACATCTTGGTCTATTGTGTCATCTACGTGATCACCTGTTCTAATCTTGAGATCTCGTCTGCAGGCATCATTTTCTAGATGACCAGGGTGGTCTCTTTTCCATTTGATCTGTGCGTGACCTTGATATTTGCTTTTATCTCAACATATGTTGTCACTTTGTTGCAGTACTGCTTCTTTCTTGGTAAGTCTGTCTGCTTTTTCATTGCTTGGCTGTTGCAGTGCTTTGGTATCCACTGGATTGTACTTATTTTAAAGCACTGAGCCAAGCATTTGAGTAAGTCCACTAGGGCTCCAAGTTAATTTTTGTGCTGGTTCTTGAGAGGTAAGTATATATGAGAATTTCTTGAGTCTTCACCTTCTTAAAGTACAGCTGTCAGCCACTCATAGCTGACTGCTAGCGTCAGGGCCAGTAAACCAGAGCTGTCCAGACCCTTTTACATGTGATCCTGAATAATAGGCTGTAACAGGACAGACTGGGTAAGGAGAAGGGTTCAGAGGGAAGGCTAATCAAAAATGCCTGCTTAAGTTGGATATGTCGGACCGAAAGGTGCAAATATTGCAGTCAAGCTGTAAACTACGACACAACATATTTCTCTGGACAACATCCTTCTACTTGCAAAGCCCTTTTCAGGGATTGGTAGCAGGAGTTTAAGGACAAACGAATGAAGAAGAAGAAGATCATCATCTTCTATGATGGTGGACGGCATGGGCTAGTGGTTAAGTGACACGGCTCATAACCATAAGGTGCTAGGGAAGGAAACCCTTAGAAAATGAAGAAGGAAGCAGACCCTTACATAAAATGCATGCTGAAGTCAGATGCACTGGGCTGACAGACACAAAATAAAAACCACAGTGCAACGCACACCGCCTTGGGGATTAAAGAAATAAGGCGACCGCAAAAACAAAAATAAATTGACCGACGCAACACACTTGACCCAGAGCAAACGATGACTTAAGGCTGCCCAAGACACACAAAGGCATAAGTGGACAGAAAACTAAACAAAAAATAAAACCAATGAACCCTACTATGCAAATAATTAAAAAAAGTAAAGAGGGTTGTTCATGGGATATGCTAGAAACTTTGCCATATAGAATAAAGTGTGAAAAAAACCACCATTGCAGAAGAAAAAAAATTTTTTTTGCACAGGCTTCCTGCCAGAATGTCAACTGCAAAAGGTTCCCATGCTTCTATTAGAAGGAAGGATCAATTTGGTGAAACCATCTTAAATAAAGTTGACTTTAATATATACAATGGCCACCTTGGTATACCTCTACGCGTGTGAGACTTGGACTGACGGCTGCACTAGAACGTAAAATTTGTGTAATGAAAATGAGATGCTTGCAAAGAATTCTTGGCATTTCATATCTGAATCGCGTTACAAACGAGAGTGTTCTTGAAATTGTTAGGAAGGAGTTGGGCCAATATAAAAACATATTGGCATGGTAGGGATATATATCACGATCGGAGGGGCTAACCAAGACCGTCCTGCAAGGCACTGTGCCTGGGAAGTGTGGGAGAGGGAGACCAAAAAAAGAGATGGGAGGACAATATAAAAGAGTGGACGGGAAGGTCTATAGCTGAAACTAATACCCTGGCAAAAAATCAAGAAATATGGCGTGAACTGGTTCGACAAACTATAATAACAGTGCCTCAACGACCTTCTAAGTTACGGGACTGATGATGATGATGATGATCTTAAATAATAGATTACATCAGCTATATTTTAATTAAGGAAAGATCTTGACAGACAATGAATGTTACTTTATATATGTTCCACCTATATTCCCCTTTTTAAGGCTGGACCTACATCCATGGCTGTTACAGTATATGATTTTCTGTTAGAGCTAAAGGGAATGGTAAGTAATGTCAACTGGTTTTCTTACTTTCAAAAAAATTATTTCTATTACATCTGATCCCAAGAAAAATGATATTTTAATTATTCTATTTCTGTAATCATGTAAGGTGTATTTTCTCTGGATATGACAAACAGGACAGTTGTGTGACATGATCAGATGACTTCAACACCAGTCTCTGGATATGGCTAAACAGAGGACAGTTCTGTGACATGATTAGATGACCTCAACTACTAGTCTCCGGACTGACTAACAGAGGACAGTTCTGTGACATGGTCATATGACCTAAATACAAACAGAGGACAGTTGTTTGACATGATCAGATGACTTCAACACCAGTCTCCGGATATGGCTAACAGAAGCCTGTGACCTGTCATAATCAGACGACCTCAACACCAGTCTTTGGATATGACTAACAGAGGACAGTTCTGTGACATGATCAGATAACCTCAACTACTAGTCTCCGGACTGACTAACAGAGGACAGTTCTGTGTCATGATCAGATGACCTCAACTACTAGTCTCCGCTGACTAACAGAGGACAGTTCTGTGACATGATCAGATGACTTCAACTACTAGTCTCCAGACTGATTAACAGAGGACAGTTCTGTGACATGATCAGATGATCTCAACTACTAGTCTCCGGACTGATTAACAGAGGACAGTTCTGTGCCATGATCAGATGACCTTAACTACTAGTCTCCGGACTGACTAGCAGAGGACAGTTCTGTGACATGATCAGATGACCTCAACACTAGTCTCCGCTGACTAACAGAGGACAGTTCTGTGACATGATCAGATGACCTCAACTACTAGTCTCCAGACTGATTAACAGAGGACAGTTCTGTGACATGATCAGATGATCTCAACTACTAGTCTCCGGACTGATTAACAGAGGACAGTTCTGTGCCATGATCAGATGACCTCAACTACTAGTCTCCGGACTGACTAACAGAGGACAGTTCTGTGACATGATCAGATGACCTCAACACTAGTCTCCGCTGACTAACAGAGGACAGTTCTGTGACATGATCAGATGACCTCAACTACTAGTCTCCGGACTGACTAACAGAGGACAGTTCTGTGACATGATCAGATGACCTCAACACTAGTCTCCGCTGACTAACAGAGGACAGTTCTGTGACATGATCAGATGACCTCAACTACTAGTCTCCGGACTGACTAACAGAGGACAGTTCTGTGCCATGATCAGATGACCTCAACACTAGTCTCCGCTGACTAACAGAGGACAGTTCTGTATCATGATCAGGCGACCTCAACACCAATTTCAAAACTGACTAACCTGATGATGATAACACTGCCTAGTATAGTCTTTCTCAACCATTTGATTTTTGAAGAAATCATTTTCATGTCTCAGTTGACCCCAACATAAAATTATTGTATCCATAGATCGATGTAAGGGTGATGAATATGTTGTCAATATAATATAATGTTCGTCTACCACACGTGATGAAGACCACTTACTTTGTTCAGCTGTGTGGACAGTCTTTTCTCTTGCTTTGTCCACTGAAATGGGTGACTTGCATGCTGATTTGGATTAAAGTGAGGAAGAAACTGAGCCATTTGTCAACCTCACTCTCTGGTCCTGAGCTACCCTTGGCCAGTAACAATATTTTATCAAGACGACTGGAGATAGCACAGGATGCAGATTTTTTCCTCAGGATTTATTCCCGAAGCCTTTCCCATAAACAGGTATTTCGCAAGGCAGCGAAGGGGGGGATGTCATCTAACGTTGTGTGCCTTTCCCATAACTACAAGAGGTCATAGGGACATCACTTAGCATGTGAGTAAGTTGCGCATCTCTCCTGAGCTGTGTATAGTCCATTATAGTCGTGTCTAAATTTCACACACCAAAACCAACACTGTTTGCAGCTAGGGCAAAGGGTGCCAATTTCATGAAGTTTAGCCTTGTGAACTAGACCATGAAATATGACACAGGTTTAAGCGTAGTGCTATTCATATAGCCAATGTCCATTCCAGGATGATGGGATGGAGGAAATCACACAAAAAACGAATGAATTAACCAGTCCAAATGGAAAACAACAACACGTTTCTGTGAACACAAGTGTAAGTCGTCGACTAGTTTGAATTTCAGGCAAATCTGTTGTCTAGTGGCATCCATAATGTACTAAAACAGCAGAGCAATGTAGACCTGCAGCCAGTTACAACACCGTCTTTGCTGATCAATCAATATAAAAACAGTCCAATAACAAACATCAATTGAGGTTATTTATTTGTATATGACGTAGAAAACAATAGAGAGTTGAAAAACGGAATGCAGTGAACATTTCAATAGCAGTTGGAAAACCTCGATTTCATAAATGATATATGAATAATGTCGCAAAACCAGCAAGATATACAAGGAAAGATAGAAATCACACGAAGTAGCGAAGGTAGGATGAGTTCTCCACCCCATGCATCACACCTCATTAATTTTTTTTATCCAGCCTAAGGTTAGGTAAGATCGAACCTCTCTTCTGATATCTCATTTTCCTTTATAGCTGTCAGTTGAATTCTTATTAATGCTCTGTAAAATCCAGATTCTATATACATGTTCTTTATATGGCAACATTTGTGTCTGTGTAACAGCAGTCAATTGTCTTCTTTCTTCTACTGTCAACCATTTATAGCCCATGTTGCTATTCATTTTCTATTATTCTGTTTTTGCTTGGGTTCTGAGCTACTTATTCATCTGGTGTTATTTGTTGGTTCTGATATTTAAATATATACTCGTTTGAAAATTGTTCTTTTTATTTTATTATTTTTGCCTTAAAACTGTCTCTTGCAGATAAAGATTACAGCTTTTTGTTTTCTGTTCAGTCATGTTCTTATGCTATGACCAAAATGTTTCCATCAATAGTTAAGGAGAAAAATTAATAAGAATAACTACTTAGTGTAAATAAATATATTTTAAGTTCCTTTATTGTCTTTTTATTTTTATTTGTATAAAAAAAAACAGTTATAGTGGCTGTATTATGATTATAAATACAAGTGTAATAAAAAAGTATCTAGATTGGTATCAGAATTCCAGAACTGTTGGATACAGTCAGTTCCTAGGCAATGATTCACCTCTGAACCTAATGTGCATGTAGCCTGAGTCACGACTGCCCTGCTCATCAAGTTTGTTTGCAGTTCTGCTTTGTCATTACGTATGTGGAAATCATTCTTTGCATTGTTATGGAATAATTAGCATAAGAATTTATAAAAAATTTGGCAAAACATGTAAGGACATATACTTAAAGATACAGACTATCTACAGGAAGGATTGTATAAGTTGTATACAAGTTTGCTTTATAGATGGCTGTGAAAGTGTTGAGAGTGAGGAACATCTGGGAGGCCTGCAACCATCAAAAGTGTAAATAATGTAGAACTTGTGCATGCAGCTGTGCTGGAAAATTGGTAAATCACAATTGGTGAATTGTCTGAGGACTTACACTGCGTAGTGCAGTACTTAGCGAGCTGAGTGGTCCTGGGCTCATTCCCCAGTTAAGGCGGAAATGTTTTTTCAGACCACAACGGCTCTTGGGTCGACCCAGCCTTAAATGGGTACCGGTTCAGTCCGGGAAGTTGAAGCGATGAGGAAGAGGAGATGGCTACCGCCCTCATATAGCCGAGCCTTTGAAATGTGAGATTGCTAAACACCTCAAACCCCTACAGCAATAATGCTATGGGTTACTTTACTATTACTTAATTGCAAAAGTGGCAAGTTCATAATGATAATGCACTGCCTCATGCATTGCAATTTGTGCAGCAACTTCTTCCCTGTAAACTGTCTGTTACTTTAAGTAGGTGTCTTTACATGCTTCACCACATTTTTGACAAAATTTGATGCAAATTTGTTGACTGCTTTTTATCCCCCATGACAATGCAACAAATGCAGTTCACACATGTAATCACAAAGTACTACTGCAAACAAAATAGATGAGCAGGGCAAGTGTGACTCAGACTACATACACATTAGATACAGAGGTCAACTTGCGATTAGCAACGTCTGATTGTATTCTGTGCTTCTAAAATTATGTCAGTTTGGATGCTTTTTTATCACACCAACATTATTTCTTTTTTTTTAAATAACAAGCTTTATAACAACACCTTTGAAATTGTCTCTTGTTTAACTATACATATTTTCACAACAGCTCCTGAAGAAATTCAAAACTGTGAGAGGATCTTTCAAATTCTTTGATCATAACCACGATGGATTCATTGAGGAGGATGAGTTGAGAAAATCTCTGACATCGCTTGGCTATTCACTATCCAATCAAGATTTTCTGGACATCTTACAATTGTTTGACAGAAGCCAAGGCCAGAAGTTGTCCTATGAGGATTTTAAGACTACATTGCTAACAGTGTAAATGTATCTTGGCAGTGACCCTCATTCATTCCGTGTACTGATGCATTCGTCTTCTTTCTATTCTAGGGAAAACAAGTTATTTACTTGTTATTTATGTTTGGTTTTTTTTAGGTATTATTTCTAGAGCTTTCATTCAAACCCAGAAAGCTACTCTAAATTCAGCAGGCTTTTAGCTTGTGTGAATGGCTGGGTGTGCAATGCATGAATTTGAGAGCCTTCTACTCTAGATGGGTTTATGTACTGATGTAATAGCATGTTACTTAACTTCACAATATCATAACAGAACTTGATATAGCTGGCATTGATAACAAATAATCACACAAAAATTAAAGTTAGAACAAATAATACATTTTGATATTGCTGTATACTTAGTCAATCTCTGTATTCAGTTTCTCTCTTTTCCATTGGTACATCATAGCTGTATAATGAATTAAAGCTGCAAGTTGAACACTATAGCCCACTTAAAAACATAAAAATTAAACTCAGTATTCACATACTTGTTAATATTTATCTCAATATAAAATGACTTCCGACATAATACAATGTTTTTTTCAAGTGAGAAATAAATGGTTTTCAATATAATACAACACAACACTATTTATTATTTTAAAAATACAAAATTTATTGTGTTCATTCTCATCTCTGGGATCATCCAGGAGAATTATAGTTCTGAGGAAAAAAGGCCCTACATTGTACAGGCTATGTTTTTATTTCACTTCTGAATGGAAAAAAACCAATGCCTGACTGAAACTGAATGCATGTCAGAATTCTGACATCGAAACCACTTGACCAGCCATTTCTTCATGTATTTAATAAATTAAGGTAAATTCAGAATTCAGCTAAATCTTTGTGAAGATACATTTTGCTTACTTTTTTTTTTCAAAAGCATTTGAGAATAAGTTTTAAGCACCAGTCAACATTTTTGTGTGGAGAGGTCAGTGATCCAAACAAGTTGAACAATAGCATAATAATATGAATTGAATAAATTCTTGTGTACCTTGCAAGTATAATTCTTACTATTTACAATTTTTGTTTTAGTAAGTCCATGTAATATAACAATTTTCCTGTAATTTTACTAAACTTTGGTTAGTAGCTTACCATTTCTGTGACCGTAATGACAGTGTTGTGATGACTGTGTTACATAGGCTGCTAGTTTGTTTTAAATGTGCTAGTAATTTTAATACTAGTAATATACTGCAATATTAATACATCACATATGTTTAAACAATACATGTTGTTTTTAATCAAGATGTGCCAAGAGCTCAGAAATGAAAAGTGACTGAATATGGTTCCCATTGGAAATTGTAAAACATAAGGTATTCTACGAAATAGTTATTATTTTTTAATGTTTTAGTATATTGTATTCTAGTAGCAAAAAAGATTTTATGTATTTAATTTTGCATATCAAATTGTATTAGTTTATATTTTAGAATAATTCAAATAACACTTTATTTGTATTCATTGTAAATGATTGATATAGCATTCATATTTTAAATAAGGCATTAGTTCTACATTATTAGGCTTTATGTGATTTACATTATATGTTTAAATGATATTGGAAAACTGATTATAAACTGCTAAGTTATTTGAATGAATTCTAAGAAATAATACTACTACTAATATGTCTTGATAGAAACTACTCAGGGAAATATAGAGAAAGATATGCTTTTTTCCACAATCTATTCTTTTGTGTGAAACTGAAAATGTTATTGGTTAAAAATAAAGAGAAGAATATTATTTTTTAATTAGTTATCAGTCTACTTGCACCCTGATGGACATCGTGTGGAGACCTTAGTCGCCTCTCCTCGGCCAGATGTGTTGTGTCAGACGTTGGCAACCTTTGTTGCGAGATAATCCTCTTTATGTCATCTATCCACCTTCCCCTCAGACCCCTCTTGCTCAGAAGCTGGACCTTCACACTGTAAGTTCGCAGGGGAAGCTGACCATGGAAAATTCTCATGAGATGACTGAACCAGAGCACCTTCTGTTTGAATATGTATTCCTCGTTCTTCAATCTGTCTCTCCTAGATACATTGGTGGTGATTCACAGGTACCCCATTTCACAGATGTAGATTTGGCTTTCTCATTCCTTGTACATGACTCATGTTTGGCTCTGGTACCACAGGGTTGGTAGGAAGATGCTGTGGATCAGTTGCTGCTTTAGGTCAGGTCAGGTCATCCCGTAACCGGTGAGGTCGTTGGGGCACACATGAAGACATCCTCACAACTCCACGCCACCCCTCTCTGTCAGATGCCGCTGCCTGTGACTCTTCTGGTCGGAGACTGGTTCATTATTTTATGTTGTCCTCCCATTTCTTTTTGGGCTGGCCTCTTCGTCGTCTGCCATGCACCTTTCCGTGGAGGATTGTGTTTGCAAGACCATTTGATCTCGATATGTGACCGTACCAAGTGAGTTTCCTTCTTTTGACAGTTGCCAAGAGGTCTTTGAAAGGCCCTATTGCTGTTATAATTCTATCTTGTATTTCCTCATTTGTAACTCGATCTTTGTACGTGACGTTTAAAAGTTTTCGGAAACATCTCATCTCCAAGGCCTGTATCCTTCGTTGAAGGTCAGCTGTAACTGTCCATGTCTCACACGCATAGAGAAATATTGCCAGGACCAGTGTACGCATTAATCTGATTTTCGTGCATAGTGCTAACCGTTTATCTTGCCAGATTTTGTTAAGCCGTGCAAGCGCCGCTATTGTCTGTGCTATTCTGGCCAACACCTCATATTTTGATCCTTCATCACTGACAATCTTGCTGCTTTAATGCCAGACTAAAGTGAGGATGTTTGAGCAGTTACTCCACTTGATAAGTCACTTGGCATTGAAATAAAAATAATTGCATGGCAGACGATGCTGCTGGGCATGTAGGGTTAGAGGCTTCATTGTAACAAGTTTCAGCTTTTGTGAGGTCTGGTGATCAGTTTCCTTTACAGATGTCAAACCTAACTTTAACAGAGGGTGAATGGATAAATATAAATTGTGTTAGGTGTTGTTAGACAATGTTAAAAAGTAATTACTGTAAATGTATTGTGTTGGATGTCAAGTCCATTGTCTTTGTTTATTTTGTGATTTGTTAGATGTTATCTTTTTTTTTCTTTGTCTTGATACAGATTTGTGCAGAGTTTCATTTTGTTACTGTCCCGGTGTGGTAACTCAGCCATAACTATATATGTCTTTATCGACTAAAAGTTTCCTTTTTGGTTTCTTTGGAGCATAAAGACTGCAATCATCATGTGCCAAAGAATTGTATTTGTAACCTGTTATTGTTATAGCTCAACTAAGGACACCCAGATCCCGTGGCTTCTTCCTCTTTCACTTTTCATCAATAGGAGTTCTCCTGTCTCCCCACTATTTTTTTCAAGTGGGTTCATATTCAGTATATGTTATACTATTATGTTTTTTTCCCCACAGGGTATGACCTATTATTTACATTTTCTTTTCTTAATCCACAAATGGTTGAAAGATGAAAGAGTACAAATGTTCTTACAAGTTTTATTTCAGAAAGAAGAAAAAGAAGATTATGAATGTTCTAAGTAGCTATATTTCAGAAAGAAGAAAAAGAAGATTATGAATGTTCTTAGTAGTTATATTTCAGAAAGAAGAAAAATAAGATTATGAATGTTCTTAGTAGTTATATTTCAGAAAGAAGAAAAAGAAGATTATGAATGTTCTTAGTAGTTATATTTCAGAAAGAAGAAAAAGAAGATTATGAATGTTCTTAGTAGTTATATTTCAGAAAGAAGAAAAATAAGATTATGAATGTTCTTAGTAGTTATATTTCAGAAAGAAGAAAAAGAAGATTATGAATGTTCTTAGTAGTTATATTTCAGATAGAAGAAAAAGAGGATTATGAATGTTCTTAATAGTTATATTTCAGAAAGAAGAAAAAGAGGATTATGAATGTTCTTAATAGTTATATTTCAAAAAGAAGCATATAAATGTTCTTAGTAGCTATATTTCAGACAGGAAACAAAGAAGATTATGGATGTTCTTAGTAGTGATATTTCAGAAAGAAGAAAAAAAAACAAATTATGAAAATGTGTGCCTCACTATTCAGATAGACCTGAAGTGTGTAAAATGATTGTAAAAAACAGAACAGTAGATTGCCAGCTGACTTAGTGGATTCTGTATTTGATGGCATGGCAAAATTATTACGTGAAGTTTATTTGTCAGGCGCCATGGAGGGCCATCATTATTTCATTTTTGGGTCAAAATATGCTTTATCTCTTCGAAGAGCTGATGATATCACTGTATTAGTAAACGTTAGCTGCTACATTTTTTTTCTAAAGTACCATAAAGCAATATCGACTTCCTCTGACAATGTCAGTATAATTACTTACTACTATTACTTTTTTTTGGATAATGGGCATAAAGTGGCAAGACATGTTGAGGAATGAAGACCTATGAGAAAGGAGCCAACAACATCCACTGGAACAACAAATTAAGTGAAGAAAATACGGCTGGATAAGACAAATGCTGAAGAAGGCACAATCCAACATAGCCAGACAGGCTCTTACATGGAATCCTCAAGGGAAAAGAGAGAGAGAGGTAGACCCAAAAATACATGGAGAAGAGAATGTGAGAAGAGACTAATATTAAATTATTACACCTGGAGAGAGGCAGAAAGAGCAGCCCAGGATGTGCATGCTGGCAGAATGTTGTCAATGGCCTATGTACTGAGAGGAGTGGCGGGCTTTGATTGATTAATTGATTTGACTACCAATTTTACTATTTATTTCCTATCAAACACTGTACAATAGCTACCCACCACCGTTTGGGTGTGATACTTATCATCATGTGCCTTATTCGTAAGCCATAACCAGAGAATACAAATTTTGAATTACTGGCAGAAATAGGAGAAACAGTGATCTAGAAATCATCCCTTACATTTAGCCAGGAGGAGTCACACAGGATAGACCAATTTGTCAGAAAGACTTACCTAGCCTGGAAGGGCTTATAAGGGAGACACCATCGGAAATCCATGGACAAAAAAACAGCAGATAAGAAAGTAGAAGAAGAGAATGAAAGACCAAACATATTCTAGAACTAAGGGAAGAAATCAGCTCATTTTTAAATATTTGGACATATTCGGTAGAGGGTTCTTCACCCTGAATAACCAAGGGAAACAAGTCAAGATTAATGAAGAGGATGATCTATAAATCTGTGTTTATTTATCAAAACCACAGCACTTATTATTGTACTTGTTATATAACTGTGATAATACCTATAACTATTTTGCTTTTTTGGTAAATCATATATATTATTTATTGTTTTTTCTTGTATTTATTTCAACTATTTATCTATTATATTTGATTTCTTTAAACTATTTATCTATTGTATATTTCTTAAATTCATTATTGTTACTGCTGGCCCTTTTAGAAGCTATCGTCAATATGAATAATACAAGCATGTCATAAAAGATGGCTACGTATAGGACTAGCAGCCTTAAATGTGAAGCAGAATGCTACATGAACACAATTGCAGGAGGTACATAAGTATTAAAATATAAGCTTCCTGTGCTGGTGTTAGATGCAGTGGTTGCCCTTTGTTTTGCATGATGATCTTGTTTTTATCCATTGTTTCCGAAGAGGACCACATTGTCATCTGTCAATCCTGAAGTGGGTTTGAGGGTTGCTGATCAAACCAATCCGAGCCCGAAAACGTCTGTCACATGGATGACAGAGAAACACTGTGTGTCCGTCATACGGAGGCAACTCATCTCTTGCCTTTTGTGTGGCATGTCTCCATGCAGTTTCCTTGATTCTTATCTGCTCTATATGCATGTTTCTTATAGAGTGAACAGGAAATAAGAACAGAGTATTTGTAATTATTCTGCTAGAAAAATCATTGTGTAGTGAATGACCCATTTTCTGTCCACTTCTTTTTATGAGTGATCTGTTATAGCTTTCAATACCCCAGTTGGGCACACTCACATTCCCTGGAGTCATATTTGACTCGAGACTTACCTGGAAGTTAAATATAGAGAAAATCCAGGCAAGGGCCATAAAAAGACTCTCAGTGATGAAAAAACAAAAAACTGGCTGGTACATCGTGGGGAGGCCAACAAAAAAAATCCTCAAGCAAGTCTACACTGGTGCAATCAGACCAATCATGGAATATGTCTCTAGCATTTGATCAACACCAGCCAAAACAAAAACAGGAAAACTAGACCGAGTTGAAAATATGGGTCTCAGAATTACCCCTGGGGCATTGAAAAGCACTCTAATTACAGAGCTGGGAAAAACAGCAAATATTGAGTGCCTTGAATTAAGGAGAAAATAAAAATCCCTTACTCAGTTTGAAAAACTAAAGAGGTTACCTGATCATCCTCTACTATGGAAAAGCCCCAACCATCTGGCCAAAGAAATTTACAGAAAACATGCAGACATCCTTGAAGTTGAAACCAAATAGTGCAAAGCACTCATTCCAGAACCCTGGACATGGAGCCAGGACCAGTCCAAAATTATCTTGGAGGTTCCAGGGTTAACGAAGAAAAGTGAGCAGTCGGTAACAGAGCAAAAAAATCCATGTTCTATAGGAGCTCAAGAGACAGTACCCTAGCAATTCTTGGTCATATATATACACAGATGGATCTGCCTCGGTGATCGATAAAAGGGGAAATAGTGCAAACTACATTGAACACTCCAATGGCGATATAAAAAAATCACTCCATACCAGCAGGAGATATTTGTACCAATTTCAGAGCTCAAGAGCTGTTCATGCAGCAACTCAGATTCTTATCAGCCAAAACATAAATACAAAAATAACGGTCATTCTAACAGACCCGAGGAGTGTACTCCAAGCCATCTCAAACTACAAACAAGGTAGACTCTCACATGAAATAAAATACAACATAGGATTGCTGTCTCAAAAAAAAAGATTTAGTCCTGCAATGGATTCCGGTCCCCTGTGGTATCCCTGGAAACGAGAAAGCAGATGAGCTTGCAAAAGCCGGAAGTGGCGGCAAGAAGATTCCCCATCCACAGAGCTATAAAGAAGCAAAGACACTCATCAAACGATCCATAAGGACAGAATGGAGAGAACAGCACAAAGAATACAAACCAGAAAATGGCAGCATAAACAAACTTGGCAGAGATGTGCAGACAAAGATTTTCAGACTTAGAACGGGACACTGTAGGCCCACCTCCACAGAATGGGTCTCAGAGACACTGCCACGTGCGATTGTGGAGCACCCGAGCAAACACCAGAACATATTCTGCAAGAATGCCCTAATTATTTAGACCAAAGAGAGGCAGTCTGGCCAGGGGGAGCGACCATGCTCGAAAAGCTGTGGGAGACTGGCGAAGACCTGAAACGCACAGTCTCATTCGTGAACCTCACCGGACTAGAAGTATAGCATCAGTTGATCGTGAACCTCACCGGACTAGAAGCATAGCATCAGTTGATCGTGAACCTCACCGGACTAGAAGCATAGCATCAGTTGATCGTGAACCTCACCGGACTAGAAGCATAGCATCAGTTGATCGTGAACCTCACCGGACTAGAAGCATAGCATCAGTTGATCGTGAACCTCACCGGACTAGAAGCATAGCATCAGTTGATCGTGAACCTCACCGGACTAGAAGCATAGCATCAGTTGATCGTGAACCTCACCGGACTAGAAGCACAGCATCAGTTGATCGTGAACCTCACCGGACTAGAAGCATAGCATCAGTTGATCGTGAACCTCACCGGACTAGAAGCATAGCATCAGTTGATCGTGAACCTCACCGGGCTAGAAGCATAGCATCAGTTGATCGTGAACCTCACCGGACTAGAAGCATAGCATCAGTTGATCGTGAACCTCACCGGGCTAGAAGCATAGCATCAGTTGATCGTGAACCTCACCGGACTAGAAGCATAGCATCAGTTGATCGTGAACCTCACCGGACTAGAAGCATAGCATCAGTTGATCGTGAACCTCACCGGGCTAGAAGCACAGCATCAGTTGATCGTGAACCTCACCGGACTAGAAGCATAGCATCAGTTGATCGTGAACCTCACCGGACTAGAAGCATAGCATCAGTTGATCGTGAACCTCACCGGGCTAGAAGCACAGCATCAGTTGATTGTGAACCTCACCGGACTAGAAGCATAGCATCAGTTGATCGTGAACCTCACCGGGCTAGAAGCACAGCATCAGTTGATCGTGAACCTCACCGGACTAGAAGCACAGCATCAGTTGATCGTGAACCTCACCGGACTAGAAGCACAGCATCAGTTGATCGTGAACCTCACCGGACTAGAAGCACAGCATCAGTTGATCGTGAACCTCACCGGACTAGAAGCATAGCATCAGTTGATCGTGAACCTCACCGGACTAGAAGCACAGCATCAGTTGATTGATGAAAAATAAGAAGAAGAAGAAGTACCTCAGTGTTTATTTACTTCTCTGTCCACGAAATTCACAATATCCTTCTCAAAAACCACATTTTCGCTGCCCCCAGTTTGTTTTACCGTTTGATTGTTCATTGTCCAACATTCACATCCATATAAAAGAATGGAACACATATCCACATATATGGAAAACCTTGCACACTTGCAATGTTTACAAAAGTGCTGATTTCGGTTACAGTAAACAACAATGTACCTTTGTTGCTTCTTGGAATATTTGATTGTTTTTTGCTAAGCGGCACAGTTTGATCATGGACAAAAACCTCTTTTTATAATAGGGTGTGTTTCTCTTGATTTGTTCCATTGGCCTTCAGCTGTCCATTGGATAATGTAATTGTTGAAACTGAAAGGTGAAACTCAATTCTCTTCTGTGTAGTCTGTTTATGTCATCATTTATTTTTGACTGACATTTCATTGAAAACATTGCAATCCAATGTCTCCTTCATCGACCTGTTCAGCTAGATGTTTTTAGTATTATTCCTAAGGATTTGTTTAATTATGCAGGTGTCTATCCTTTTGTTCGTTTGTTGTTTGGATGTTCCTATTTATGCCAGTCTAGCAGCACCACTTCCTTCAAGTCAAACTTGTAACAAAATTTCAGAGGCTGTTTTGATAGCCTCGCCCTGTGTTTTATGGTTGAATTTAATTTGTTGAATGATTTTCGCGGCATGAATCACACAACTCATGTAAGGTTCTATCCTGGTATTTTATATGAATTCCATAAGCTTAAGCGAGGTAAATTTGAAAGACGATCTATCTGTACAGACCAGGACTGCTAATCCTGGGTAGCTATAGACTGTCTCCTGTGCATATATCTTCAGGATGGTAGGTGTAGTTTCTCTGATGGCCACCTTGTGTGTTTTAATAACTGGCAGGTTGACATTTTTCCAAGAGGGTGGTCCACAAAACTCTCTTCTAGTAGATGGTATATATTCTTTTGTCTTTGTAAAGAGCTGGTTCTCTTTTTGTGCAAAGAGCAATTACAAGATCTGAACTCTGATGCAGCTTGTAAATTGAGACAACAACTCTATTTGGTAAAGGCATACTCTGTTCAGACAGTTTTTTTTGGTTCCTATCAGAGTGTTTTGGCCATTAAGAAAAATAGATGGAATCAAGGACTCGATTGTTGAGCACTGTTAAAAATCACTTAGCCATTAAAAGGGCTGATATGTGATTAAAGTGCAGCCACAGTAGTTGTCTTTTGTGGTCAATATTTGTTTCTGTGTCTTTTTAAATAGTTAATCTTTCTGTTTGATGAAGGTACACACTGTTGAACCACAGACAGTCTTTTTGGTTATATTTGTAGCCAATGTATCCAAGTATATGGTAAAACAAAGTGGAAATAAAAATTATTATCATATATTACTGTTTTTTCTATTTAAATATGAGGAGTTATAAATGAATTACAGTACAATAAATCTGTCTACCACTGATGTTGAACATGTGTCCAACGTATTTATTGTATTTAGTTTAAGTACCTGAGTAGTTTTTGGGAGAGCTTTATGTAGACCAGTTAGAACAGGCCCACTGCCACACTGAGAGTATACACAATTTGTGTCAGTAATGCCTGGCAATGGGTTAACATTTACTAAAATTGTCAAGATGAAAAGCCTCATCATCATTGTCATTTATCCACATGATTCCTCATGGAACATACAGCCACAACAGATGCTCTCCATCTGTTCCTATTCTGTACCATCTTCTTGAGCTCCGCCCATAACACCCTGGCTGAACTGGCTTCCTTCTCGACTGGCTTACTGTTCAGGAAGAAAAAACAGCGAGGAACTATCCATGCCACCTTATAAAAAAAAGTCTTCCTCTTCTGCAAATTTTGTTTGTTTAGACTGGGGCTCGAGATTCTTCCACAACATCTGCTGTCTTTTTCACGGTCTCTGTACCACCGTCGAGTTTTTCGAGGGAAGTGGACATAGGCCATATCTTCCTTATCTGATCTGTGTGCTGGGGCAGTCCTGAAGTACATGTTCTGCTCTCATGTCTGCTAGGCCACAGTAACATAGGCTGGTGGTGCCTTTCTTGAATTTGGTATACAGGTGGTGTCTATTTCTGTTGAGGCCAGTTCGGAGACAAAGTATGATAAACTGGTCTTTGGTCTTTTCTGGACAGTTTGTAGTATCCATCATCTGCATGGTGTTCTTCCTCCCACTTTACATTGTATTGCTCTTTTATTATGGCATTTGCTTCATTATAGCTGACTAGGAAATATTCCTGTATCAGTTTTGCTCCATCGGGGGCTAGTCTCCTCTTTCCCTTGATGTTACAGCGAGTTGTATCCACTGTATCACTGCTTTCTGGATCCTTTGAGACATTTTCACCAAGGATGCCCTCAATACATTCAGTTCAGTGTCCTTGTGGGATTTGAGTGTCACTATGGTTGGCTGTACATCAGTTAGTATCACGATTTTTCCATGTGTATAGTTTCTGTGTTGCAGGGCCATTTCTGTGCCGGTCTTTAGAGCTTCTGTTTCTGCTCTGAAGTTGTTTGAGACCTAGCCTGGTTATGAACATGGTTTCCTTTTCCCCATTTTTCTCTCTCCACCACTCTTCCTACTCCATCCAAGGTGGCATTTGTACTAGATCCATTCGTAGAAGCATGTATCTATCTGTCTGATGGATAATTAGCGCCTGTGTATTCTCATGTACTACGTTTTGTCTCCTGCACTTCTTTTCTTTGATCCCTTCCATTTTTCCTATTAACTATGGGAGTGTGCATATACCCAGGGGAGGGTAGTGATGACTCTATAAGCCTTGGTTATGTTTGTGGCAGCACTGGGTCTTGAGTGCCAGTTTTTTTTAGTATGTCATGAAGTTACTTCTCTTAACTCTGCCCCTTTCCCTGGTTGTCCCTTCTTTAGTGCATTGGCTGATTCAGGAGAATCTTTTATTTCTCTGTCTGCTGCATTACTTTTATGTCTCGACTATCCACCATCGTCTAGGGTCATCATTGTTTCTATTGGTGTGGACAATGATCATGTGATTCTGGCGATGATGGGTATGGCTTGGTTCTGAACTAGTGTGTTCTTGTTGCAGTGATGTCATACTCAAGTACTGGTCTGGCTCTTCTTGTGTAGGGTGCAGTCTGTTCAGGATTTTGTTATCTGCAACACAGCCGGTGCCTACTAGCTTCCTCCTTGTCAGCTCTTTTTTGTATGTGCCTTTTCTATCTTTTTGGTTCATGTCATTCTACATCGTAAAAAACTAAGGCCTAGTACAACGAAGTTGCTATCACTTCATCCACGATAGCAGTGTCTTCTATGAAACAACTTTTTAAGTAGGATGCATTACCACAAACAAAAACACCTAACAAATCACTAGGACCAACATAGACGGCATGGCCACTAGATTGTTAATGGCCATTAGATCAGTATTTGTGCAGTCTATGTTTATCATTATAGTGATTTATTGTGTTTTTGTTAGTGTTATTCATTGTCCCGGATGACGACCTAATGGTCAAAATCTAGATTTAATTGTGTTTTCTATTCTGGTATAGTACCTAGGTCATACTTGTTTATGAGGTTATCTGAATGACTTGTTCAAAAGGCATTCATTATTCATGACAGACTTTTGACCTTTCT
This sequence comes from Ariolimax columbianus, assembly GCA_036924085.1. NCBI lineage: Eukaryota > Metazoa > Mollusca > Gastropoda > Stylommatophora > Arionidae > Ariolimax > Ariolimax columbianus. The sequence continues at coordinate 60,211,156 of JAVGWX010000011.1, forward strand.
TATACAGCAAGATTCTCTAATTTCCTGCCGTAATATGGTTCTGTCCATTATTTGTTAAATTTGTAATATTACTGCATAAGTTAGGAAATACAAAAAAGGCAGATTTGAAGAATTGTTAAAAAAATACTCAGATGACACTTTTCATGTGGTTGGTCAGTCCTAAGACTGGTTGTAAGGTTGTCTGGGTTGGTCAGTCCTAAGACTGGTTGTAAAGTTGTCTGAGCATGTCTTTCCATTATATCCTATCCTCTGGTTGGTCAGTCCTAAGACTGGTTGTATGGTTGACTGAGTATGCCTCTCTATTGAACCTATTCTCTGCAGCATTTTTTATGACAGCATAGGTTCGAAATTTAATGTCTCTACATCTGAGATATAAAGGCGATTCTTGGTTGCCCAAAGAAATATAAGAAATAAATGTATTAACCTGTCTTGTCTCTAGACAACGAAATACATAACAACTGGTAATAATACGTGTCCAAGTATCTTTCTGTAGAAGACTCGCATATTGTGACCCATCTAATTCAATCTTTGCTTCTGTATCATTTTCCACATTTGTCTTTGTGTACTTAGCTCAGTGTCATTGGATCTTTTTTTTCAGTCCTACTCGCTCGTTGCATTCTACGATAGCACCACATTTCAAACACTTCTAAGCTCTTTTCATCTTTCTTTACTAGAGACAGTGTAACAACCCCATATAGTGCAATTGGTTATGCATGAGTAGTGATTATCCTTTTCCTCAGTTCTATCTCGATATTCTGTTAGGTTAGCAATTTGTTTTTCTCTGAAGGTTGTTTTTGTCAAAGCAATGCTTATCCTAATTTCCGTTTCATTGGGGGCATCTTCTGTTATGGTTTGCTCCAATTATGTAAACCTGTGCTTGTTCTTTCATTTTTCCATTGAGGATTATATTAATTTGCCTATTCTGATTGTCTATTACCACAGTTTTTCTCTTCAATGTGTTTATTCTCATGCCAAACTCTTTGGCGGAGTTAATTTTTTCAAGCAGTCTATTCAAAATTGCTACTGATCATCCCACTATGGCTTGATCAATGGAAGATTTGATGGCATAACTTTCATATGATTTACTTTGATACTCCTATTACAATTCGAACAACTCTTTCCACCATCGTCTCAGAATATGTGTTATAGAGGGTTGGTGAAAGCAAGCAACTTTGTCGTACCCCATGTCTTATTGAATCTGGATCTGTTAGTTCTTCTTTGATTGAAATAATTGACTCTAGATTTTCATACAGGTTCTGGATTGAACCTAATGATTGGTCTCTCTAAATCTTCTTGTTGCAATATCTGAAAAAGTTTGTTCCATGGGACTCGGTCAAACGCATCCTTGTAATATCACAAATACTTTGACGATTAATCTGAAGTTTCGCTGCATTATCTACAAATAGTACTGCAGGAGTAAGTATGGAAATATAGAAAATACAGATATAAAGAATTGTATAGAATAAGCTGATGTTTGTCTATCCCGTGTGATGATGACCACTCTCTCTGTTCAACTATTTGGCAAATGTTCCGACAGGCGATGAGTTTGAAAGTGACCGAGGAGCCTGAAATTGGTCTGGAAATACATGGGGCGATGTTGGCAGAGAATGTGCACCTGCTGTGAAGGTTTCATTTCATGTGATTTTCTAGCCTGTCTCCATTGTTCAACTACAGATTTGATGTCTCGTATGATGCTGCACCTTCGTGAAGAGATATGCACCGTGCTGTTCGGTCTTGTACAGCAGCTTCCGAAGTGTCGGGTATAATGCCGAAGGCTTTTAGTGAAGCCTTAAGTGTGTCTTTATAGCGTTTCTTTCGAGCACAAGGGAGTATTTACTCTCCTTCATCTCACCATGAAAATGTAATTTTTGGCAGTCAATGGCCAAGCATGATCTGACCAGCGAATCTGTGACTGCATCAGAATAGTATTACTGATACGGATACCAACTCTGTCTAGAACCCCGATAACTGGGACCTTGTCTTGCCATTTGATCTTCAGTACACTTCTGATGCAGACTGAGTGGAAGTGGTTTAACTTTTTTACATTCAGCTTGTTTCACAAGCATACAGCCAGATTTTTATCAGTCAAAAAACATCTTTAAGAAGAACGGTAATTCTAACAAGACTCTAGAATCCTATTTCAAGCCTCAAACAAGATAGACTCTCACACAAAATAAAATATAATATCGGGTTGCTGTTCCAAAAAACAGATTAGTCCTACAGTGGATTACGGCCCCTCTTTGGAAACGAGAAGGCAGATAAGCTTGCAAAAGCAGGAAGTGGTGGCATGTAGACTCGCCATCCACAAAGCTATAAAGATACAGACATTCATCACACAATCCACAAGGAGGACGGAATGGAGAGACCTGCACGGAGAATACAAGCCAGAAAATGACAGCATAGACAAACTTGGCTGAGATGGGCAGACAAAGATCTTCAGGCTCAGAATGAGGCATTGCAGACTCAAGGCGCACCTTCACAGAATGGGTCTTAGAAGCACAGCCACATGAGATTGCAGAGCACCAAAGCAAATAAGAAAACATATCCTACAGGACTGCCCCACTTATGCAGACCAAAGAGAATCAGTCAGGCCCTGGGGAGCGACCATGATTGAAAAGCTGCGGGGGACCGACGAAGACCTGAAACGCAGTCTCCTTTGTGAACTTCAGCGGACTAGAAGAATAGCATCAGTTGATCCTTCGATCAAGCATACAACAGCACTGGAAGTACCACTAATCTGTAAACCTTCAGTTTCGTCTGTAGATTAATGCCACTTCGATGCCAAACAGTTGTGTATAGTCTGCCAAATGAGCTGCTAATCTCAAAACATCAAAGATGGGATCACTCTGTTTAGAATATAGTGAGATGACAAATAATCTTGTTTCACTGCATTATCTACAAATACTGCTGTAGAACAGCACTAAGGATAGAAGATATCAAGAGCAGAGACAACTACAAAAGAAAGAATTCTTGACAAAACAGAGACATGCCAACCTCATACAGCCCACAATGCAGATTTATCAGCCTCAGCATTGATCTAAATGGACAAATTGATGAGTATGTATTGCAGAACTGTCTCTAGCCTGGTCAGTTAGGGGAGATACACTGTCCCAATAATTCAACATGAGACTAAAAATTATAGGGAGCTAAAGAGGGACTCCAAACAACGGCAAAGTTCATCACAGAAGTTTGTCTAATGATGAAGCATCAAAGAGGAGATGACAAGAAGAAGCACAGATCTATCAACCTCACAAATACCAACAATCACATAACACAGATCTATCAATCTCACACATACCAACAATCACATAACACAGATATATCAATCTCACACATACCAACAAACACCTTCCCAGATATATCAGCATCATACATGCCAACAAACACGTAACACAGTGATAGGATATACAACACAATCTGTAACTATGGTGACAGTATATCCCAACATTTAGAAAATGAGAACAGTCAACACAAAATAACCATGGATATTCTAATTTCCTCTGGTTTCAGCACACACACAATTCATAGCAATATTAGCAGACATTATGCTAACATTATGCAATAGGCTAATCACCTGTTTGTCTGCATTAACAGAGCTCTACACCAAAAGGGGAAGAAGAGGAGGGGCTAAGAGAATGAGATGTTAACATTAACAAAACTGCCCAGTAACAAAACTTTACATTGTTCAAATATCATGTACTTCTCCACGTTGCAGCCTCTGCTGAAAATAAATCAATGCCCACAAAAATTCAGGTTTCACTTGCTGTCACATAATCAGTGACACCATCCTTGCCCTTTGCCTCCTCGCGGAAATACACAGTGAATTCAATCACCCCTTTCATGTTGTTTATGTTAACTTCAGGGCCGGGAAGGAAGACTAACATCTGGTCAGGTAAATATACTGATCAGACATTGTTAGTCAGGTTCAGGCAAACCATACTGAACAAGACCCTAACCTTGGCTTCCTCGTAGCCCTTCCTGGAAATGGGCTGTTTTCATGGCAGCCTGGTTAACAAGGATTGACGTGATCTCTGTAGTGGTGAGCAGCACACAGATGAAGCCAATCATAACACAACCGCTTGGAGGACCCTGGTCCACCTTCATTAGCCCGCTCGGGATATGAGGAAAGTTACGACAACCTGCCACTTAACGTCCTTTTTAGGTCGCACAAAAGAGAAATCCTACTGATTGTGGGCATTCAATAACAACAAATTCAGAGCCGTCTTTGATTCTGTTCATCTTTTGATCATCACACTTGCAGTGTTGAGGTCTTTATGCCCATAACCGTCAATCCCTTCCTCCTGGAATGTCTCCCCTCTAAAATAATAAAACTATATACATATTCAAGGTGTCAGATCTTTATTACTCCAAAACTTCTTGTATGGTAAAATGTTTTTTGTAACTTACACATAAACTCAATACCTACCCCGCAGAAAAATTGGGTCTATCTTGTATATTGACTACTTCAAATACCAATTGACTGAGACATTTATATGAACACATAACTGTTTGCATAGTGCTCAGTAAAGTTTGCATCTTTGTGAAGAATAACTAATTAAAATGACTTCTAACAAATCTTGTTCCCCTATAACATAGAAAGCACTCACTGCTGCCAATTGTACACATAACTGCATGTCATTCAGAAAGATTTTATAGTGTATTGTGCTTGCATATGGATGAAACATATAGTTATGTCCGCGAATTCATCTCAAAATATTCTCCCACATGCAAAAAAAATTGCAAAATTACAAATGATGCTATATTTTCACAGCAACAAAACTTTTTCTATATTTTCAGAGCTACAAAACTTTTGCTATATTTTCAGGGCAACAAAACTTGATTAGTAATTAGTCGCCTCAACCCTTTTTCATACAGTACCATCTTCACAAAATACACTAGTATATAGGTTACATTTAACTTTAACTTGCACATTTATTATACATTTCCTTCAGCATCCATCTGTATATTGCTATTTTAAAAACAGATACATACAAAATAGAGTTCAGTCACTTGGGTTTCCTGAAACAGCGAACAAAACCAATCTAAAATATGTTTTCGTTAATTCATTTCTGGCAGAAATTTTTAAAACGTCATAGAAATCATTTCACTATAGAAAATACTTAGTTTTGTATGTTGCTAGGATTTTCAAATATTAAGATGCATTATTAATTGTCAATATTTTCTGTATGAGTGTTTTGTAGTTTGAATTATAGTTATTTATTTGATAGGACATACATCTCTACAAAAATTGATTTACAGTCATGAATTTCTTCAGGTAGATTTTATGTTGTTCCTCTTCTATGGTTCTAATTTTACCTTTGAAGTTGACAGGCATACTTTCACACACAAATATAGTTTATACTTCCGACATAATATATAGCCAACTTCAGACACACAGTTATAGTTTCACTTCACAAACATAGTTCCAACTTCAGAAACACACATTTAGCGTCAGCTTTAAACATACACAGATCTATCATCATCATCATGTAGTATGACCTTGACAGAACATCACTCCCATCACAACCATTCGATAAGAATCTCAATCAGCAGTCAGCCTACACGCCTGCTCCGTGTTTAGGGTGTCCTTGGTGTTTTGTTTCCATCTACGCTTTGGTTGATCTCTGCCTCGTCTTCCTGAAATAATGCCCTCTAGAACTGTTTTTTTCCAGCTCGTCATGGCGCTTGATGTGGCAGAAAAACTCTATTTCTGAGACATAACATGGTTTATAAGCCAGTTCTCTTCGACACTCAACAGAGAATTTCAACTTCAGAAAAACATGTATAGTTTAAACTTTAAAAACAACCAACATAGTTTCAGCTTTAAACACACACTTCAACTTCAGACGCCCAATTAGAATTTCAGCTTTAAACACACACTTAGAGTTCCAACTTCAGACGCCCAATTAGAATTTCAGCTTTAAACACACACTTAGAGTTCCAACTTCAGACGCCCAATTAGAATTTCAGCTTTAAACACACACTTACAGTTCCAACTTCAGAGGCACAATTAGAATTTTAGCTTTAAACACACACTTAAAGTTTCAATTTTAAACACACAGAGTTTCAACTCTAAAGACACTTAGAATTGTAACTTCAGAGACACACTTAGAGTATTAGCTTTAAACACATTTATAGTTCCAACTTGAGAGACGCACATAGCTCCTACTTTATATATACAATTCCAATTTCATATTCTTAAAAACAAATTCTGATAAACACTTTCTGCCTATATTTAGCTATCTGTTACAGCCAAAACCAAAGCCAGATTTCTTATCAATGTCCAAGTAATTTGTCAAAAATTTCTTATCAATGTGCGTGTGCGTGTAAGCTAAAACCAACAATTGATTGAAGAACCACATGATACATATCTGATTAAGAACAAGGAATAATGTATGTAATGCCCCAATAAATATTTGTAGAGTCTTCATGACCACTATGTAGGTCAGTGTGTTCATGCTGCCAGAGACTTGCTATCACAAACATACATTTTATATACATTGTAAAACCAAAAGTTGACATCAAATAATATTTAAATACTGAGAAAAACAAGGAAATAAGCAGAATTAATCTACGACGGCCTTGTAGAATGCAGTTATAAATATAATAACATTTATATGTAATAATATATTCAGCTACATTTAATTAATATAATGCCCTTTTTTCAGTAATATTCATTTATATTTACTGAAGCAAGGATTCTTGGTTCACATACAAGGAAGTGAAAGATATGGCTGATCACATACAAGGTCAAGGCAATGATGGATTATATGCATGCTGAAAGAGTAGCAGAGTTTGATATCTCGTGCAAGCGTGCGTATGTGTATATATTATGTACTGAAATGCCAACATTTGTAAAAATGACACAGTGACCTCTTTAAGGACACAGTTTGGAGGTGAGAATAGCAGTCTAAAAATCTAAGAAAAGCCCACTGCAGATTATTAACTCTTTCAGGACTTGATTCTTTTTTAGGTTTGGACCAAATTAATTTTCAGCTGTAGCAAAATTTCACTGCATCCCTTTTACAACTGACTATTACACACCATAGCATAGACAAATATAGTACTCATTATTTATCATTGTAAAGAAAAATGGATACAGAAAATGAAAATATCAGTAAATTGGTGATATTTCATAATTTGAAAAAATAATTATGTTACAAAAAAAAATAATTTAAAGGGTAGATAATTTATAAGTCAAAATATTGTAACTCACCATCATTTTTCATTGGCCTGAATTGTTGATTTCAATTTGTCTGGTAATTTTGCAGAATAGTATCCAAAGTCCCTCAAAACACTGTTTATTTGATGCATTTATCTCCAAAAATGTTGAAATTATGTACAATTTTCCTCAATGACCAAAATCAATAAAAATATAAACAAATTCACAACTTCCATAATTTTTTCCATTATTTCCATAAGTTTTTTGTTTTGTTTAGCACAGCTGTGCTTATCTTGTGTGGTATTCTCTAACGCATGTTTTAGCACTCAGATGCGGCTTGTGCGAACAACCTGTGCAGTAATAGCTGCTTGGTTTTCTTTTTTTCTGAGCAGCACAATGTACGCACGGTGAGTCTTTTCCATCATAGTCAATGAGATGGGCTGCACCCTGGTATCTCTCAAGCTCCATGTTCATTGGTTTTCTCCCTGGCTTGGACAATAGAACAGCCTGAAGGCTGCTAGGTGTCTCTGCTCCGACTAACTGACAGAGTTCCCCTATCAGGATATCTTTGAAGTCCGCAAAGGGCAAAGGCTTCTCGGTGTGAGGGCGGCTCAGGGTGTACAAAATGTGGGCATTGAGTTGAGTAATTTCCATCATCCACATAAACACTTTCTTCCACCACTTGACTGTTTTTCTTGTGTGGTTTCCATAATATGATATCATCTGGTCCACTCTGTCACATCCATTCATTGAAAGGTTGTAGCTGTGAATGGGTGATGGTTTCATAACTTGACTCCTACCCTCCATCCTTTGCTCATGTGGCACTTCCATGTGTTGTCACCAGCTGGCAAGGCTTCTTAGATTTCTTATATCTCCAGCTGACACACATAACCTTTTCCTCATCATTGATAAACCACTTTGCTTGCTCAGGGATATCTTCTTGTTCTTTATTTCTGATGGAAAACCTTATCTGTTTACATTCAGAGTTCCAGTGTAGTGGTGGTTTCTCTGTCGCAAAAACTGAACAAGAGGCAGGGAAGAATAGTACCTGTCAGCAAACAAATGGTGATGTCCTGTGATGCCTTCCAGTAGTCTGTCAAAAACTTTAACAGCATGGAAAGAATTTGGGTCTGTTTCAGGTTTGTAAGCTGTATCAGCTCCAAAATACACCAAGAGATTGAAAACATATCCGGTGATGGAGTCGCAGAGTCCGTAGGATTTGATGTGGTATTTTTTGGGCTTGCTAGGATTGTACTGTTTGTACTTAAATCGCCCCTTGTGACCTATGACCATCTCATTGATACATATGTTTTCAAATGGGTAGAAGGCTTCTTGGAAACTGGCAACGAGTGCATTTACAAACGGCTCAATTTTGCATTTCCCTAGAGCATTTGGAACAGCTGCATGAAGCATTGATTGATAAATCAATACAAATTTGGTTCTGCTGAACATTGACCTAAACCAGGGACTACTTCTGTGGGGTTTGGTGGACCAATAATCTTTTATTGAGTGCTTTGCATTCAACCCCATTGCAATCAGGATGGCCAGAAACTGTAAAAAAACATTCCTATCAAGTGGTGTCCATTTGCTCAACGTTGAATGTTTTCGTTCTGGTGTATTCATATCAAGTTTCTGCTGGGCATTGACATTTCTTATGAGGTTGTCAACAATTGGTTCTTTCAGCAAGGAGAGAAAGCATTGAAGAGGTGTGCAATTTTCATCCAGATTTAGTCTGCTGCCAGAATTTATTTGCCTGAAGTTCGATGCTCCAATGGTCTCTCCATCTAAGGCACCACGCCACCTATCACCAGGCCCAGTAGTCCTTTGTGGTGTGGAATTTGCCTTTCTCCTTGAGGAATTGCCATTATCACCATCACCATCACCTCTAGACGTACCTGGTATATCCTCTAAATCAGTCTCATCGCTGCTGCTTGATGATTCAGGAGCACTGATAGTCCCTGACTGGAAGCAACCACCAACTAACCCTAAGCCAGACCATTTTGATTTCTTGGCACTAGGTCTACTAGTAGTAGTACCATCACTTTCGCTGTAATCGCTATCTTCTGAATCGTCTAATTCTGTATCAGAATCCCTAACTAATAAGCTTTGAAATACAGCTATAGCTTGTTCTGCACTATATCGTTTTGGTCTAGTAGAAGCAGTGGGCGTTGCCATTATTGTTTAGGAATCAACAACACAGTTTAGTTACTTTAAAACATAAATATATCACTTATTCAGTACCTAAACACACTTGTTTCAACTCAAATGTTACGAAAGGAAGCTGTTCTAGTTCTGGTTGTAATTTTTAAGTAGTTTGGTTAACACAAAACCCAAATTACGACTCTGCAAAACAAAAACAGAATTATCGGTTAATGGTCCTCTAGGGTTTAAATAACAGTCCATTATATCGGTCATTGGTCCGGAATGTGTTAAGGCTAATTTATTGCCTTGAGACACCCAATACAAGTGAAATTCAGACCTCAAGATATCCTTCAGAAGTGCCCAGCCCAAAATAATCTTCAATGCTAGACTTGGACAGGGGGATGCAGTGCTGAGAAAATAGATGTAGGACTGATACCTAGACATGGTAAAGACTGGACTTTGTTCTTTCAAAGGTTCCAGATTTATCATAACTAACAAACCTGACTGCATAAGAGGAAGATCTTAATTTTTTAGTCGAAAGTATGAGCAAGTTCAGCATTATGACAATCACAAAAAAGCACATTCTCAAAATGTATAACTCGTGTGTAATCAGTAACGCATTTTCTAAAAGTCAATGTAACTGGCTAAGAAAATTCTTAACTTCTTTTTCTGTAAAAATCATGGTTATCGCCAGACATATGCAACACTTTTCTGTTCAAGGGACAGACAACAAGTTAAATGGGCAGTCGAGATGGACAGCAAGTTATGCGAGTGATAGCTGGCTGGTCAGACTGAACATTAAAACATGTTCCATGAACCCATTTTTCCACATAATTTAGATTTGAAGCAGCACCAAAACCACACAAAAAATATATACATACATACATATATATATATATATATATATATATATATATATATATATATATATATATATATATATATATGGGAACTGAGATGCTAGTCTGGTCAGACACAACATACTGACCACAATGACGTCATGTCAGTCAGGCACAATATACTGACAAAGACCCTTATCTCTCTTCCATGTTACATTTTCTTGTTTTCTTGAAATAGCTGTTTTCAAGGCATCCTGGCTGACGAGATGTGGATCGACATGATTGCAGATGAAGCCAAGCATAGCATAATCACATGGAGGAATACGATCAACCGTCATGAGCATGGTCAGGATGTGAGGAATGCTACTACAACCTGCCACTTAATGTCCTTTTCAGGGCTCACAAACGAGTAAAATTACTTTGTGTGTGCATTAAACAACAACATAATATAAAATATGGCACCATTTATTCCAATTTCAGAAGTCTTCTCAGAGGATTTATAGGGCCGAGAAATTAAGGCCTCATCCCAGCATTCACTACACAATGTGCATGTTAGATTGTTATTTTATCACGATAGATAAAAATGTAGGTATTATTGGGGTTATGAACCAGTGTCCCTTTGGTCACGGCACTAGTATACTAACAGCTCAGTCACTCCCTCCTCAGTGTCAAAGCTTAGTATCACATTGTTATCACTTCTTTTCAATAAGACAATACTCAAACTGTTTTTGACAGTATTTCAACGGCACATGTCTGGTTTAGTACCTTCTCTCATGTGACATATGAGAGAATTAATATGGCACCATTTAATAATATTTGTACAAACAAACACACCCAAAAAACTAATATTTCAACCGAGTGGTTTGCTGAGGTCTATGTGTATGACAAGGACAAGAATAGCACCACTGCCTCACAGAGAGCATGTCGTAACAGGTGTGACATGGCAGAAGTACAGGTCGACTAAGACTAAGACAAACACACCTTCTCATTAAAAAAATCTGTTATATCTATGGATGTATAAAAGGTAAAGGTTAGTCTCATGCCGCCAGGGATATAAATAACTCTTCGTGTACTAAGCCGTAGCCGATGTGAAGTGGCCAGCTGTTTTTAACCTTTCCCAACTCATACACTGGGTTAACTGGAGGAGCGGTGGTACCAGACACAAACCACTGCCTGAATTTTTTTCTGTCTGTCTGCGGACTCGAACCCTAGCATGCTGCAATCCTAGTCTAGCAAGCCAACTCACTGTCGACTAGGCTACACAATCTATGGATATATACTCAACTCATATATGTACAAAGCTACTGACAGAGGTCAGCTTTTTTTATATATCTTTAAGATAGAACTGGTGTGCAACAAAGATGTCTCTTATCTTTTCTCTTTCTGCTGGCTATTGATTGATTATGAAGACTAACAACATCAACCAACAAAAATAGAAATTCAATGGACTCTTCTTACTAAACAACTTGATGAAAACATGATTCTTCTGTCTCATAAACATAGAATAAAGGTCTATGCTGCAGTTTTCCTACCTACCCCCTTATAAACATGGACCGTCTATAGTCGTCATGTCAGGAAATTAAACCACTTCCACATGCACTGCCTGCGGAAACTACTGAGGATTAGATGGCAGGACATGGTGCCAAATGCAGAATGTGCTAGCATGATTAGGTATGACAAGTATAGACACCATGATATGTGTAGCACAGCTGAGATAGGCTGGCCATGTGGTACGAATGTTTGATCTACATCTACCAAAAAAACTTCTCTATAGTGAACTGCAAAATGGCAAGAGAGAAAGCCGTGGTTGGTGGAAATGGTACAAGGACACACTTAAGAAATCACTGATTCAGTGATGTATTAATCATGCCTGGAAAAGAATCGCCACCAATCGCATAGACTGGTGCAGCACTATTGTGGAGCGTGTTCAGAGACATGAGGTATCAAGAATAAATGAGGCTATCCAGAGACGATTGCTCCGCAAGTCAACAGACAATTTAAGGCTCCAATTGGCTTATTGAGCCATCTTCGAACTTATGCGAACAGTGAATGTTGACAAAGTGGTCCTCATCGATTACGATGGACGAACAACAACCACAGTTGGATACAAAATTTAAAAAATGATACTTGATAAGAAGTCCCAGATATTGGGGCCAAGAATACATATAGAAAAACGAAAGATTATCAGAATAAATACGATAAACGACAATTAGATTGTATTGAGACATTCCTACAAGATGCGGAATCATTTATATATTATCTTGGTAGGAATATAGACAAAGTAGGAGTTATGGATAAAGATATCAAAATAGGAATACAAAAGGTGAAGAGCTATCATTGTATTAGAGGAGATTTAATACAGATGTATAAGATAATCAAAGGAAAGGATAAATTAGACTATAACAGGTTTTTCAAAGTACAGCCGATTACTAGAACAAGAGGGCACAGCTACAAATTAATTAAAGAAATGTCCAGATTATATACTAGGAAATATTGTTTTAATCAAAGTGGTGAATGCTTGGAATGCATTGCCACAGGAAATAGTTGAGGCAGAGTCAATTAATGCATTCAAGAATAATAGTTATGTTTAGATCAAGGGAAGTGAGACACGGTGGATGAGACACACATTAAGGAAACCAGCTGATAGCATTATAAGACAGTCTCTGTTCTATATTCCCCAAGGCAAACAAAATAGAGGCAGATAATAACACACATAAAGAAGAGAACTTGAAACAAACATAATTAGGACATGAAAGACGTGGGCAGAGCTTAGAACAGACAGTTAATAACAGGATGACTTGGTGTGTATTTGAGAGGGCTGAAAGGTTTTGATTCATTCCATTAGGTAATTGATTATTTTGCATGAGAGGAAAGATCTTGCTCAAAATACATGTGAAAACGTAAACATTCTTCTCTAATTAGAACAGATGATAGGTAGTTGTGAATTTTTGGTAACAATTAATAATTTATTACGATCAATTAAAATTATTATACAAAAATTAAGATTGTAAATTATTTTCTCCATATAATAGCAATAAAAAATGTACATTCCCACATTTTTGACACTCTCAATTATTAAATTATTAAAGTAAATCTGATAACAGCTAAGTCTGAAGTAATGTTATACCTGGAGATAAACCAATAATAAGACTAAAATAAAACATAAAATGCCATGTTTAGTTTTAACAAAATGTTTATTAGTATATTCATGCACATTGACTGGTTAATATAATTGTAATTAATATTGTAGATGAAGGTTTACAATATGTTCTCTGACATTTCCACTTTACAGTCTCCTGATTTTCTCAGACCTAATGTGTAATTCATACTTTCCCTCTCATTCCCAATGAATTTGTGTATTTTACATTGATAGCATAGTGTCTGGATGAAAATCGTGTTGTACAATGCTCTTTTGGTAGTTATTGTCATATGCTTGCAATTTAGTATTCAAAGTTAATTGTCCAATGATCTGATTTGCCTTATTGCATCTTTGTTGGATTTCTACCATCATTTTTCCGTTTGCTGATAACGTGGTCCCTAAGTATTTGAAATCTTTCACCTGTTTGATTTGCTGTTTTTCAATGGCGATATTGATGTCTCCAGCTATTCTAGATATTTTCATGACCTCAGTTTTATCTACATTGATTTTTATGCTGTGTTCTTGACATACTGTATTTAGTTTATCAATTGTGCTCAGTTTACAACACTTTCATAGTAAGGACTACTAGCAAAATCAATTATTAAGAAGAAAGGTACAGATGAATGTTAAAAAAATAATTTCAAATAACATTTATATACTAAGTTTGACTAATCAATAATTGAGATTGCAAATGAATTTTTACTTTCATCACTAAAATTATTTTATGGTATTCAACATGTGAATAGTCGCATTTTTATGCTTTTTGATGTTAAAAAGAATGGCATTCATTGATAGATTTAATTAAATTTAATTTTAAGGGAAAATGTTTTCAAACTAATATTATAAGCACACATAAATTGTTAATCTCAAAGAATATCAGGACAGAACTGAGGAATAGAATAACTGCCACTCGTATATGGCCAACTGCACTGTATGGGGCTGAAACATAAACTTTAGCGAAGAAGGATGAAAGAAGCTTGGAAGAGTTTGAAATGTGGTGCTACCGTAGAATGGAAAGAGTGAGTTGGACAGAAAGAAGATCCAATGACGATGTACTCAATGATGTTGCCGCACAAAGACAAATATTGCATATGATACAAAAAACATCGGTTGAGTTGGCTGGGTCACAATATGAGACATGAAAGTCTACAGAAGATACTAGAGGGAAAGATTCAAGGGAAGAGACAACCGGGGTGACCAAGACTCACCTTTACATCTCAGGCATGCAGGGACATTAAAGTACGAACTTATGCTGCAATGACGAGAATTGCAGAGTATAGGGTCAAATGGAGAGACATATTCTAACAACCTTGCAACCAGTCTCCTGACTGATCAATCAGATGTTGATATAAATTCACAAAGTGATGGAAATTAAAACAATAATAGAACATCATAAGTTCATTAATCAGCACATGTTTTCTTGTCAGCACTATGAATGTTGACACATTTAAATAAAGTAAAGCTGTTTTAAGGTTCACTTTACACTACTGGTGTCACGGTCTAACCACTTTTGAATTCATTGTCTGGGGAAATTAATTAACGTTCCACTGATAGCAGAGGTCTCTGAGAAACTATCCCACACAACACATGCATTAACATGTGCTATGCAATTTACTAATAAACATCGTTATCAATGCTGGATAACCAATGGCATTTGAAGCAAAACTATAAGATATTATAATTTCGTAACATGACAAGTGTTTGTAAAAATTACACACAAACTTGACATTACGAGGACAGATTATGATAAAGAGCTATGGCACCTGATATAGCACTGAGATAAATTACACAATATGTGCTGTAATTATGTGGAGATGTAACCAGATAACATCTTTATCAAAATATATTAACAAAAACATCATATACTGTGTACGTGGGTAAATAGATTCGGTGGCGAAGTGGTTAAACCGTCGGCCTCATGATCAGGTGGTGTGGGTTTGACTCTGGACTTCGCCGTCTTTTTCACGGGTGCTTGATGCGGAGTCCCCTGCATCTCATAGTCGCCCCCTAGTCGTCTTGTCCTTGACTTGCCACTGGGGTCGGGCGGCCCGAGACAAGAAAGTGAGGATAAAAAATAGCGCAGTTAATCCTTACTAAAAATAGCGCTAGCAAAATAAATTATGCCATCATCGTCTACGGTGGACAGCGGCCTTTGCCTTTGGGTAAATAGATTCACGCAGGCTTTTCAATGTATCTTTGTAAACATTGACAACACAACAACTTTTCTTTTCTCCCTATTTCAGCTGAAAAAATTCCAAATAACATTTTTCATTCTGTTAACCTCCAAGCTTTACGGTTCTTAACAAGAAAATGATTTCTCTATTTTTGTGTCTACAATTAACTCTAACATCCTGCTGAAGACGGATGTGTCTGACCGAAAGGTGCAAATATCGCAGTCAAGCTGTAAACTAGCGACACAACGCATTCCGTTCTCTGGACTACATCCTGCTACTTGCAAAGCCCTGTTCAGAGCTTGGTAGCAGGAGATTGAGAACGAACGCAGAAGAAGAAGAGAAGAACTCTGTCATGCTGTTAAATATCAATTTCTATATTTGGAACACTTAGAATCTAGGTATTCAAACAGGCAGGTTATGTTTGCTGCCAGGTAGTCGAAGGCTAGCAGTAGTTCGTTCTTTATTTTGTAAGGTAGATTGCGTTATTGGATAGGAATTATATTACTTTTTAAAATTTTTGCCTGGACAACGGCTAACAGTGTACTCTTATTGATTTTTAACTTCTAAGGGGTTTTATCCATGCACTGCATGTACACAGAATCTTCAAGTTTTTCATCAATCTCCAATATGGCTAGATTCTGATCACCTCTTTGAGACCAGGGGACATTTGAAACTTGTCGGATTCAAACCCCCACCATTTCGTGCATGTCTATGATTGTTAATTACCCTTCCTTAACAATTTAACCATGGTATTCCATTTATCCCCCTGAGTGGATACTGGTGACCCTTACTTGGAAGGAAGGAATAGAACCACTGAACCCAATAAACGGTGACTAAAGAGAGCTCTGCATGAGACTAGCAACATCACCATGTAAAATAAACTGTTACAGAAACCACCACTGCAAATGCATATAGGGTGCTAAGGCACTGGTTTCTTAAAGGAGGTTAACTGTAGTTGTGATCCTATATTCTGACTAGAGTAAATAAAGGATAAGAAAAAGATATAGATCCTTTCTATACGCATTCTTAACTTGCAAATAGTTTGTTGTTGTTGAATGCCCACAACGAGTACGTTTACTGTTTTGTGCGCCCTGAAAAGGACGTTAAGTGGCGGGCTGCAGTAGCTTTCTTCATACCAAGGGCCCTCCAGCAGGTGGTTGTGCTATGCTTGATCTGTATGTGCATGTGTGTGTATATATATCCTTATACTGTATTTATTCAATTCTAAGATGTCTCTGACTTTAAGATGCACCCCTTAATTTCAGCACCATGTACACACACAACTTTTAAAATATACATACAAATGAATAATATAAATCAATTTACTAAGAACAAATTATTTGTTAGGTGGTATGCTACATATTACTTCCTTCTGAATCAATATTAGAATAAACCAGATTCTTCTAAATCACTTGCTATCTGAAGGGGCATGCATTTTTGAAATTTCTTGTTTTGGTGAAAAAGATTTTTTCAAATTGTTAATTTTAATGAAGTTTGACATTAATAAAATCATAAACATATAAAATTATGTTATTTTGCAAGTTTATTAACATTAAAAAATTAATAATAAACACTCCACCCCCTGCTTTAGAGTTGACCTACTTTAAAAAGAAACCGAAAACCGATGATTAAACACAATGTTTGGCATATAGCAACAGCTTTTTCAAAAAAGTATATTGGGTCATATTATATTTAATAACAACAACCAGGGTTCAAAGCACTGTTCAGATTTTCATTCGAAAGCAAATGCTAGCTTTGCCAAAAAAGGATAAAGGTTTGGTCAAAAGTGTAGTCACCAAAAACCTAGAGGCATTCACACTCGGAAACTAAAAGAATCTTTGAATTCGAGGTAAGTTTACTGAATAATGTTTATTGCTCATGACCACGTTGTACTTTGTTCCAATATTTAATTCATAACGAGCTCTATGCTATTCAATAATATATTATTTAGTGTAAATTGTGTACGTACTTATTCAGTAAGTATTAATTAAGTATTAATACTGTAAGTATTAATTTAATGTCTGTTATATTACTAGAGTTACGAGTACACATTCTACACCTCCACGCGGTGATCCTGGATAACAGGCTGCAGCAAGGCAGACTGGCTAAGGAGAAGGGATCGAAGAGGGAATGCTAACCCGATGCTAAAAAAATGCTTGCTGAAGTCGGATGTGTTGGACCAAAAGGTGCAAATATCGCAGTCAAGCTGTAAACTACGACACAACGCATTCCGTTCTCTGGACTACATTCTGCTACTTAAGCCCTTTCAGGGTTTGGTAGCGGGAGATTGAGAACGGACGAAGAAGAAGAAGAACATGGTTTCGTAGTGCAATTTAACCTTACGCACTCCACATTATTTTTGAAAAAAATTTGACCTAATTAATTTTCTTAATTAGTCGCTGTGGTAGTCGTCTTTCAAAATTTGTAACTTTTATGTTTGTTTGTCAATAAATATGATTTTCTGGTGTGTAGATACACAATAGCATAACGAACATGTGGGTGTTATTGTTTTTGTTGTATGTTTGTTAGTTTTTGAGATTTAAAAAGATGAAGTTGAAAATTTATGAAAATCTCGGGAAAAATTTGGACTCGATCACTAGGCCTAGTCGCTTCGATAGAAAGCCATGGAAACCACAACAACGTATCGATACTGTGTTTACAATATCGCCACAACTGTTAGTTTCCAATTCAAACGTAGTTCTTTCATTTAAACAAACAAAATAAACAGATCTACGCGATAAAAATCTTTCTCAACAACCTACTTCCCCTTTCGCAAAAAGTCGGCTTGCTCAAAACGGCATATACAAAATTAAAACTGTTCAAAAGCCATTTGTAATCGAACACACGATACTTTAACCGGCAAAATATCGTGTATATATGGAGGGCGTAGTCAGCAGTAAAAAATGGCTGTCAGGAGTGACTCTGTTCAAAAAAAAAAAAAATTTTTCCGCACACCGTTTTTGTAGGCCTAGCTGGTTCAAAGAGAACGGACAAGGGCGTGCTACAGGTTAAAAAAAAATGTTTTTGACGCCAATAAAGGATCAAAATAAACTAAAACTGAAATGGTAAAACAATATTTTCGCAAGACGAACATGGTAAAAGTTGCACTACCCAATTTGTACATTCATTAAACAATGCATCAAGTCCCATCCACCTGGCAACTTTCTTTTGATGATTGTAATATGGTCATCAACTATAAGGTGCATCCAAATTTCAGATTGGTTCCAAATGAAAAAATTATATATATGCATCTGAGAATTGGAGATACATATATATTTATATATGAATTGAGTACATTATGTGTTTAAAACAAAAGAGTTGGTCAATTTTGGTATTGTCTTAAGAAATGAAGCACTAGAACAATATTTATAGCACATGTCAAATGTTTTTTTGCTAATGCCCTACTGAGATTGACGGAAAGCATATGTACCCAAATGAAGTTTTGAATGAAGAATACCTGAACATGAATAGTCCCAGATGTGGCACCGTTATATTTACATAAGTCACTTGAAGTAAAAACTGTTGCTTTATCCAGTCCATCAACTTTAGGTGATGATGAAAGTAAGATTTCAGTTGTGTATAAACTTACTACACAATGTTTCAATGCTCAATGCAGTTGTTTCATAGCCAGTATGAGGTCTTTTCTACTGTTGTTCTATAACTAGTATGATGTCTTTTCATGTCCAGTATGAGGCTTTTAAGCTGCTGTTCCATAGTTTGTATCAGGTTGTTTCAGCTGTTGTTCCATAGCCAGTAAGAGGTCTTTTCAGCTGTTGTTTCATAGCCAGTATGAGGTCTTTTCTATTGTTGTTCTATAACCAGTATGGGATGTTTTTTTAGCTGTTATTCCATAGCCAGTATGAGGTTATTTTCTACTATTTTCCCAATGTCTTTCATTGCTCTTGTTCTTGGCTGTCCTTTCAGACCTAAATACTTCAGTAGGTCGTATACAGATGCGGCCACAAACTTCATGTACCTACTTCTTCAATTTTGACTGTGGCTATGAACTCCTGCTTGCTATAGCTCTGCAACCAGGCCATCATATTATATTCAATAACACTGATGTCACATGGACATACAGGCATGAAGCATCTCAGTGATCACATTTGACTGATGTATTTTTCAATGATAAATCTGCTGCCCTTGAAATTGGAAAAGATTCAAAGTTCAATGCCTTCCCTTTGCCGTTACTAATTGTTTGGTCTGGACTGATATCCACAACCAGTTTAGCGGGTGAGTTGTCATTGTCTTGGCTGGCTGTACTCGCAACTGTGTCTGAATCCCAGATTTCAGTCTTTATTGGCAAAGTCATGATGACCATTTTTGGCTCTGTGCTATGTACAAATTTTGTTTTGATGTAATTATTTGCAGGAGAGGAACCTACAAAACTATCAGCTGTGGTGTTTTGGTTAGTTAGTGAAGTGACACTACCACAAGTGCTGCTGACTTTTTTACTGTGACCAAGTTCCTGCATAGCTGAAACTGGCTGAAGGAGAATAGCTGCTAGAGACGGGCTTGATATAGTGGAGCTGGAAGATGCTGGGAGCAAGGATGAGGAATGACAGCTGAATTGTGACTGTCGTATAGCCTTGTGTCGCATTTTGTGGATGCTGTTTGTTGTGGAGTGTGCACGAATATCTGTCACAACAGGAATGCTTTCTGTGGTCTGGTTTACAGCTTCCGGTGAGTGTACTAATGAGGACTTCAAGATAGTTCTTCCTGTGGAGCATGGTGAAAAAGAGGTAGAGATGTAAACAGGTGATGATGTGGATATTGCGAGCACACTTGAAATGTCTTTTTTTAAAATTGGAACTTCAGCTGGTTTGTTCCTGGAGAAGTTTAAAGCATGCTGGGATGTAGACACATTTTGTAGTTCATGCGATACAATTTGGTCACATTTAGAGGTTAGGACAAGCTGCTGACTTGAAAGATGAGGTTTAGAAGTGTTGGAGAGGGCCTTGCCATTGATGGGTTGAGTGACCACAGGCGATGTCCAAGGTTTAGACAGAAAGCTTGCCATTACATGTGAAGGCACGAGTTCTTGAACCATTTGTGTGTGCTCCTTGACAAAGCCTCCAGACCCGCTCCACTTGTAGCCACACTGGATCTCTTCACTCTGCACAGCTGAGCCACCTACTGGCTTCTCACATTTTTCTGGCAGTGTCAAAGAAGTTGAAGTAGCAATATCTGCCTGAATATGTGAAGAATTTTTTACCCCTTTATCAACCATGTAGTCATAGGCAGGGGCAATCATGGTATTTGCCTGCTTGTTACCAGTAGTAGCACTAAATGGTTGAGGTTCTTGATGCGCTTTATTGCAAAAATCAGCAGATTTTGCTAGCATTATCAAGTACTTAAGAACTTCAGGACTGTCATTACTGGTCACTTGCTGGGTTATCTTATGGAGCTGACCAGTTAGGGTGGTCAAGTCAGGCTTTTTGTCAATGACAGAAAGAATATTGGCAGCAGCTTGAGAAGGCTTAGGCTTGGAGAGATCAATAGCTCCACATTCACTGCTGAATTCAGTCTTCACTGAAGATACTAATGATGCTGATATTGTTGATTGGTTGTTGCTCACTGCTGTAAGATTCCTCACTAAAGCTGGTGTGGCAGATTGTAACAGTGGTTGACCTTGGTGCTTCTGACAGGTTAATGGAAATGCTGAACTTGACCCTTGCATATTCCTTGCATATAGTAACGGAGGCAGCGGTGGAAGGTCAGCACTGCTGCTTATATTTGCGAATGGTTCTTTTCCTTGCGATCCATTAATAAGAAAAGTATTTTCTGGACTGTTTTTGAGACTATGTTGAGAACAACAGATAAAATCTGAGGTCGGTAAAGCTGTTGATCTTGTCTGAATTTTAGGAGATAAAATGGTAGGAATGCAGCTGGAAACAGTTACTGAATTGTGGTTGCTTGTCGGTGTTTCTCTCATTGCTGTTTGCATACTGACAGGTGAAAGAAGATTGAGGTTTGTTAGTCGAGAACTGTTTTCAGACGTAGCTGTAATTTTGGTGAATGTGATCTCATTGCGTAAATTGTCATCTCTTGGGATTTTGCTTTTGCCTTTAACTTTTTTGAATGCCAGTTTTTTGCTTTTTTTTGACTTTTTCTTTGGGACACTGCTTTCTATTTCATCGGGTTGAAATGTTGGTGATTGAGAAGTTGAAGACACTACAGCTGCCTCATGCTGTTTCCCTAACACCAAGGATGAAGATAAAGAAGAAGTGGTGGAGCTTTTAGCATTTTGATCATCAAACTCTGCTATAGCTGCTGCCTCTAATAAAATTTGCATAGGAGAAAGGCTGCTTGACGTTCTTTTGAGACCTGATCTTTTTTCCTGTGCTTCAATTTCTGTTTGCTCAAGATTAAAAGGCTGTGATCTTTGAGGCTCCATCTGTTTTTCAGTTTCATTGATGGCATTTTTATACTCTGCTGCAGCATATCCATGTTGCTTCAAAGATTTAGTCCCATTGTGTGAAGGTACGATGGCATCCAGATACTTCAGGAATAATCTTAATGATGTTTCAGATAGATGAACAGGTTTCTTTCCCTGCAGAAATGGTGACAACTTTGATCCTCGGAGCACCATTCTGAGCAAAGATGAGGAGCTTGTGTAACTTTTCAGTAGCTTCTGCTTTCTAAGTTGTTTGTGCCAGGATCCTGACAAAGCCTCATGTCTCTGAAAGTGATTCATGAGGCTGGCTGGACTAGAAAATTCTTTCTTACAATGACAACAAATATTCTTCAGTCTCTGTTTGCCACTTTTAAGCTTACTGTTTAACTGTTTGCTTGCTTCCTCATGTGAAGACTTCCCATCTGAAAGATTAATTATAAAAGTTATTTTATTAAGTATTTTTTTAAAAATCGAAAATACAAAGCAATTGATAAACAGTAACCATTTCAGAACACAATTAAATGTCTTTTGTTAGTGTCAAAATCAATCCTATAAACACTCATTCTTGTATATTCACTAGTGGGGTCCAGTCCAATGACTGTCTTTATCCTCTGCCTCTTTTTTTTCCAAATGTAACATGTGACCATTTCAGCTTGACTTCTTAAATGTCTTTCATTCAGACCTGTCCCTAAATCTATCTGTTCCTAAATCACATCTATGCAATCATATTTACAAGAATCGTGCAGAAACTAAAGGCTGTGTGGATTTTATTTCTCCAATAACATTCTTTCTTTTTCTATTTTCAAGAATCGATGTAACTGCACTCCGTGCATGCCCATAGGTGTTCAATCTCTCTCAGCACATTGTGCAAGGTCTGGATACTGATGGTTTCTGTAGCTCGCTGGTTGTACACTCTCCTGCTCCATCCTCTCATGTGCCGCACTTTGCTTGAACCTCGTTTAATGTCGAAACGTTACAGCCTGTGGATTGCTAATTCACCTGTTCTTCTTAAACTCTGTCAACCATAAACCTCTTGAAACATTCTTTCTAGGGTCCTAATGAAGCATGATGCGTAATACAAGCGTCACAGTGCCTCTTATACTCTCAAGCCCAAACTTACTCCACCTACAAGAGTGTTGGACTCTGCCATTCCCAGAAATCCAGCTGAAGGTTAGGGTTTCAACCCCTTGCACCAAGCTGGATGGGACAGCAGACAAGGTTCAGGTGAAATGATTTTTCCTCAGCCTGTTGGGACAGGGATGAGCCCATTCTTCCTAGTGAAGAGGTGCTAACGGCATTGATACTGGGCCAGAAGGTTTTATTTGAACAAGTACACTGTTAAATATATACCATGATGATGCTGACCCTGTAGAGCTTCATCAGGCAAATACAGTGCCAGACTCTGAGCCTTGACAGAGCTTACCTTAAATTATTTTTAAAAATTCAGTTTTTCTGAGTGTTTATTCAAAACGGTAATTTTGGAATCCCATTTCAGCTTTGTCACTCTTTTTTTGTAACCTTTCCAGCATGTTTATAACTCCTCTATAAGGACTCTAGACCTGTACACAGTACTCCAATCTAGGTCTCAAAAGTAAAAGTAACACATAGCATTAACTGCCATAGGGGTGTGAAGTGTTAGCAACCTCACATTTCAAGGCTCGGTTATATTGGAGATCTATTGAAGCCGAAACAGAAACTATGATGATCAGTAGAACTCCTGGGCCACTCAAGATAAGTCTAAACGATTTGGCTCTTCAACAGGTCCATGAGTTCACGTATTTGGGCAATATTTATTTGGCAGACGATAGGATCGACAGGAAAATCGAGACAAGGTGCCAGAAAGCATCTGCGATGACTTATCAGCTGTCCCCATTGCTTAGACACCCGAGCATTAGTTTGGCAACAAAGCAACAGCTGATAAACAGTATATTTATGCCGATTTTGTGCTACCAGTGCCAAAAATGGCCTCTGTCAAGGGTGTGCCAGAGCAGAATTTTTACTTGTGAAATGAAGTGTTTGAGGAAAGTCATTGGTATTACCAGAAGAGACAGAATGCGGAATGACAACATTCGAAGTATGGTCGGCACTACGTCTTGTGCCGAATACATTTCCAGGAAGAAAATAAGTTGGTTTGGTCATCTCATGAGAATGCACCCTCATCATCTTCCACTGATGGCTTACAATGCTGGTAGATCTGGCTACAGGGCAAGGGGGCAGCCGCGAGGTAGGTGGATAGATGACAGAGTGATTGTGTAACGACAAGGGCTCACATTGACCGACGCATGGCACTTGGAGCAGGATAGACGACTCAAGCTCCCCACGACGCTAAACGGCACAAGCGGAAAGAAAACTAACTAACTATTGAAGCCGACATTCACTGTGAAGATGACATCTGAATGAACTGAACAGCCACATAAAACAGATAAGAATACCTCTACACCCCATGGTCTGAATTAGCCTTGTGGTAGAGAACTCACTTTTCACTGCAAAGTTACAAGATTCAACTCCAATTACTGGCACATTCCAGTCGATGCAGCTGTAAATGGGTACTTGGCTTAATTTTAGGAAAGGAAAAGAACTGGCTGCCCCATTTCTTAAACAAGCTGTGGTCTCATACAATGAAGTCTCAAACACTTCCTCTCTGACATCAGTGTCTGTTAGAGGACTACCTTTACGCCCATGGGGAGAAGAGACTAACATCTGGTCACGCAAAACATACTCATCAGACTTTGTTTGTCAGGGTTGGGTGACACATAATGATCAAGACCCTAGCTCACTTCCAAGCAGTTCTCCCTGGAAACAGACTGGACCATTCCCATAGTGGTGAGCTTACTGAGCAGCTTAGCATTACATTGCAGCCAGGATGAACCCAGTCCAGCTTCTTAAGTTTGCTTCAGGATGTGAGGAGAGCTACTGTAACTCGTCACCATAGAAAGTAATCAAGAGTACCTAACTCAAGCACAAGTTGCGTTAGCAACAACAACCGTACACCCCATGATGTAAGGGGAGTGGCTAAGTCAAGTCAAACATGTGACTAGCAGCCTCATCGTGTTTATCAAATTGTTACAGAAACCACCACTGTAAGAGCACCCATAATGCTTCTGAAAGGGACCAACTACAGTGTTGACCAGCTTCACTAAGGGATGGACCAACTACAGTGTTGACCAGCTTCACTAAGGGACCAACTACAGTGTTGACCAGCTTTCCTTAGGCTTCCGTAAGAGACTAACACCAATGTTAGCCATATGCTTGCAAGGAGCGACATTTAGACAAGAAGAAGAGAAGACTTAAAATGCAATTTTAAAATTAAAAACAATAAGATAAAAAAAATCAAGTGTCGAACCTTTAGTATCTGTTATGACATCAGATGAACCCATTATCTTCTTTGATCTTTCTTGTAGAAGGTTCCTTAGGAACAACCTCTTCTCTAGTAACTTAGTATTTAAAGATGATTTCTTGGTATCATCACTACTTGCACATTGGTCTGAAACAATGTTATTGTGTTTAAAGATGTCTGCAGCTTGATTGTTTCCATTCACATCCAAACTGGATGGTTTCTGGAGATGAATGTTCAGAAATTGTGGGCCGTTAGGCACTGATGTAACCGAGCTGGTATCAAAGTTTGCTTGATTAAAGAGTCTGCTTGCACACGTTGAGGGAACAGTACATCCATTTAATTCTTGCGTGATATTGTTACTGATGGAGCTTCCTAGAATGGCACTTTTTTTATCTCGTTGAAGCTGGCCATAATCTATAGGTTGAGATAACTGCTGAGCAGCCTTTCCTGCCCCACAGGGAGAAATAGCAGGCAATGACTGAATCCATTTGGCAGCATGTAAGCATCTTGGACACAGGGCACATAATGAAGATGTGTTATTCTGCTCTTGAAGCGCCTGAGTCTGGTAATACACCGTACATTGTGCCGACTGGTAACGTTTGAAAGGTACCTTATGAAGCACCACAAACTTCCCACAGGCCTGGTGAGAGTAACAAGTACAAAGTAAAATTAACTATCTTACAGTATATGCTCAATTTAACATGAAGACTTTTCACATTTACAAGGAAAAATAACAGCAGAAGTAAGACAAATTGTGGCACAGACTCGCCATCCACAGAGCTATAAAGAAGCAAAGACACTTATAAAATGATCCATGACAATGGAATGGAGAGACAAGCACAAAGAATACAAGCCAGAAAATGACAGAATAGACAAACTTGGCAGAAATAGGCAAACAAACATCATCAGACTCAGAATGGGACATTGCAGACTCAAGGCCTATCTACACAGAATGGATCTTAGAGACATCATCAAGTGTAACTGTGGAGCCCTCCAAGCAAACACCAAAACATATCCTGCAGGACTGCCCCACTTATGCTGACCAAAGTGAGGCAGTCTGGCTTGGGAGAGCAACGATGTTCAAAAAGCTGTGGGGGAACGGTGAAGACCTGAAACGCACATTCTCCTTCACAAACCTCACCAAGCTAGAAGCATAGCATCAGTGAAGATGAGTGACACCAGAAGTGGAATCCAATTCAGTAAACAAAGAAGCCAACTCATTAATTGGACTACTCTTTGCGCTGGTGTGCCTAATATACAGAGATAAAGATAATCTGCAGAATCATATAAATTCAAGTTGAAAAGCCAGTGAAATATCCAAAATGAAGATTAAATAGCAAAAGCAAACACAAACTATGAGGAGTCACAGAACACCAGGTTCATTTAATGTACATGTAAACAAACATTATCAAACTTAAAGAGGTCCAAAATGTTCAGTACACGGGAAGCACTTTCCCGAAAGATGGAAAGCTTGATTAAAAAAATGATATTAAATGATAAAAAGCATCTGCAATGACTTAACTATTATGACTACTTGACCGCCCAAACATCAGATTGGTAATTAATTGACAACGAAAAAACAATATACTTGTACCAAATCGTTTCTACCGTTGTAAGATATATCCCAGGCAAAGGAGAGAAAAATATATAGTTTGCAAAATGAAATGTCTGAGAAATGTCATCAATGAGACCAGGATATCTAGAATGAGAAATGATGACATAAACCTTGTGAGAACTACTACTACATACACAGAAAATAAGATGGTTCAGTAATTTCATAAGAATGTAGCCTGATCAAGTATCACTGCGTTCATATAACACAAGGATTATAAGACATGAGGAAGACCCCATGGCAGATTACGGATATATGACATAATGAGTTTGTGCAGCAATACAGAAATATAACGACAGAAGCAGACAAAACTTGAGTTCACCATGTCGTTCAATGGCATAAATGGATCGAAAAAAGTAAAATAATGGTAGAACGATTAGACCGCTTGTCTTTTACAGTAACACTAACTCAGGACATAATCTACATGTGTCCAACTAAAGTCTACACAGCTGTAAATGATACCTGATTTTGTTACAATTATGGAAGCTGAGATAGTGTGAAATGAAACTCGTCCCTCTCATGTTACAAAATAATGAACTCGTACAATGAAGTCTTAAACCCTTCATCCCCACCAGCTGTGGGACTACCTATGAAAATGTGTACTCGGCTGATAAATTTGACCTCTAAGAATATGAACAATGAGGTAGTGTATCTGTTAAAATATGAATGAGACAGCTTATTTGTTAGAAAACGAATGACAGTTTATTTGTTAGCAAATGAATGAGACAGCTTATTTGATAAAAATGAATGAGACAGCTTATTTGATAAATATAAATGAGACAGCTTATTTGATAGAAAATGAACGAGACAGTTTATTTGTTAGCACATAAAAACACAATCTATTTGATTGAAAATGAATGGGACAGCTTATTGTTAGAAAAAGAATAAGACAGCTTATCTATGAAAACATGAAAAAAACCATACAAAAAAGTGCACCAATAAAGATACTAAAATGTTAGTGATTGTTTACGAAGTACTCATATTTGATTTCTTCAATGCAACTTTCTCTGGTAGCAGGTTTAATAATGGTCTTCTTACATCCTGGTGCAGACTAAAGAAAGTGGACTCATGTCCTCCTTACTGGGTCAGGAGAAATATACTGGCCAGGACCCTCACCTGACCTCCTTGTTGGTTGTCCTGAAAACGGACTGTTGTCGAGGACACCGGTCCGGTTAACAAGGTGAGGTTCGATGTGATCCCCGTAGTGGTGGGCGATACACAGATGAAGCCAAGCATGGCACAACCGCCTGGAGGGCCTCAGTTCACCTTCATCAGCACGCTCAAGATGTGAGGAAAGCTACTGCAACCCGCCACTTAACGTCCTTTTCACAAAAGAGTAACCTACTCATTGTGGGCATTCGCAAACAGCAACAACAACTCTTATGTACAAGCTGAAAAGGAAGCTAAGTGGCAGGTTGAAGTCGCTTGCCTCCCATCCAAAGTGTGCGGATAAATGTGGACAGGGGTCCTCCAGACTGTTGTGCTGTGTTTGGCTTCATCTGCATGTCACTCACTACTATGGGGATCATGGCAATCTTCACCTCTTTAACAAGACTGTCTTGAAACAGCCTGTTTCCAGGAAGAACTCCACTGAAGTGAGGTGGCATTTTGGTCAGTGTGTTTCACCTAGCCTTGACTAACACAGTTTGATCAGTATGTTTCCCCTAGTCCTGGCTAACATAGTTTGATCAGTATGTTCCCCTGGCCCTGACTAACATTGATGATCAGTATGTTTCACCTGGCCTTGACTAACATTGTCTGATCAGTATGTTCACATGACCCTGTCTAACATTGTCTGATCAGTATGTTGTGCCTGACTGTTACATCTCCTCTCCCCACTAGGCTGCTGTAACAAAGCCTGTTTCCAGATGCATGGCTTGGATGTGAGGTGGGATCTAGGTCAGAATATTGCACCTGACCCTTAGCTCCTACTGTTAGTGATTAGGTTTGGAGGCTGATGAAAGATGTGCTAATGTTCATAGCTCACTCAATTTAGTCCTGAAAATGTTTCTGACAAGACGGAAGAGTACGATAACCACACTGTGATACCCGCATGATAAAAAGAGACCTTGAGGACGGCCCCCAAATCGCACAACACACTCGACCCCACAATAAACATAAAAATATCCCACTGGAAGACATATGCCCGTGAAAGAAACTACTAGATCCTGAGTTGGTAACCACTCAAGTGATCATCCCTTGGTGAAGAACTGGTCAAACCAAGAATGTTTCAATGGTTATTTGCCAATTTTGAGAAAATTATGTAATCAGTACATAAAACTGCAAAACTCTGTGCATCTAATGTAAGTTACACCAGCAGTTCCCCTGTGAGAAAACAAATTAAGCGATTACTTGTATCATAGCACAAAATAATATATTTTAAAATATATTCATGTCAAGAAACATATCCAATTCAAATACATTATAAATTATTTGTTTTATGATAATCACTTCATGACAGAGCTTTCAGTAATGCTACCAAATATAATTATTATTTGGGGAACTGAGACGCTAGTCCAGCCAGGCACAAAATACTGATCAGGACGTTGCATCAGGGTCAATACACTAACCAAGACCACAATCTCTCTTCCATGCAGAGTTCTCTGGAAACAGGCTGTTTTCAAGGCAGCTTGGCTGACGAGATGTGGGTTGATGTGATTCCTGTAATAGTGAGAACCACGCAGATGAAGCCAAGCATAGCACAACCGCCTCGTCGACCAGGATCCACCTTCATTAGCATGTTCAGGATATGAGGAAAGACACTACAACCTGCGTGGGTCTAACAATCCGAAGGTGCTGGGTTTGATTCCCATCACAGCACCGTCCGTTACCCCAAGGAAAATGCAAGAAGAAGCAGACCCTTACATAAAATGCGTGCTAAAGTCGGTTGCACTCAGTCGACAGGAGGAAAATAAAAACTGTAGTACAATGCAACCACCTTGGGGAATAGAGAAATAAGGCGAAAGCAAAAAAAAACAAAAAAAAATACAACCTGTCAATGTCTTTTTTATGGTGTACAAAAGAGTAAACTTACTCATTGTGGTCATTAAACAACGACAACCAAATATAAATACAAGACCCTCTGCACTTTGTTTAAAACCCATGCTTACATTAGCAATTACAGTTATAGTATTAAATAATAAGACAAAATGAATACATGACTAATACCTTTCCTGCCAAAAATCTCTCAGGGAGTCCAGGACAGAAGAGGTATCCCTTGCCAGCAATCATTCGAAGCACTGCCAGGAGAGATGATATCTCAATTTGTCCACTCTCAGCAGAGACGATGGAGACCCTCTGAACGGGTTTGAATGGAATGGATAACAAGCATTTGCCCTTTGGGTCAAGTGTTAGCGTGATAGGGTCAATTGGAGGTCCAAAGATCCCTAAAACCCCTTCCCTATATAGCACCACCATTTCAACATCATTCCGAGTTTTTGTGATCTGAAAAAAATTAATAGTTCAATATTACTTGGAACATGCATTTTCATTCTTAAAACTAATATAAACATGAATTACCATTATTAAAACTAAAATAAATATGCATTCACATTATATGAAAAGCAAAATAAACAACACATTCTATGAAAAACTAAAATAAACAACACATTCACATTCTATGAGCAATTAAAATACACATACATTCATTCTATGAATGATCCGCGTAGTAGCGAGCAACATGCAGATGAAGTCAAGCAAAGCACAACTGCCCGGAGGACCCCAGCCCACTTTCATCAGCATGCTCGGGATGTAAGGAAAGCCACTTAACACTGAATAAACTTACTCCACACACATACACATTCTATGAGCAGCTACAATGAACAAACACACATCCCATGAGTAATTAAAATAAACAAATGTACACATTCTAAAAACAAATTTTAAAAAAACAAAAACATTTTATGAGGAACTCACAAAACAACACATAAATGTTCAGAACTATATAAAAAACACATACACATGTTAAGAACAACTATAACAAACAACCTAATAACACATGCTAAGAACTAAAATAAAGAAATATATGATTGTTAAAAATAATAAAAAACACATACTTAAAACAAATACAATAGACAAAATACACGCAGATGCTAAAGGGAGGAGACTAACATCTGATCAGGCAAAACATACTGATCAGACATGTTAGTCAGGGTCAAGCAAAATATATTGGCCAAAACCCCGACCTCTACTATCTCTACTTCCTCGCAGTCATTCATTGAAATGGGCTGTTCTTCTTGGCAATCTGGCTAACGAGGTGGGGGATTGACATGACCACCATAATAGTGAGCGACAAACAGATGAAGTCAAGCATAGCACAAAGGCCTTGAGGACTTCGGTCCACCTTCCTCAGCAAGCTCAGGATGTGAGGGAAGCTACTGCAACCGACCAATTAACGCTTTGTTCAGGGCACACAAAAAAAGTAAACTTACTCATTGTGGGCATTCACAGCAACAAAAACAACGGAGGCTAAGAACAACTTTTACCACACAAAAAAAACATGCATACACATGCTGAGAACTAAAAAAAAAATACATGCGCATTCTAAGAACTATTTTTTTTCCATGCATTTAGACTTTCTCTGTCACATACAACAAACAACTGAACTTTGATTAGACATTACTATTCAATAATATTCCACCTGTTTTACAAATTCAGATTGATATCGAGTGCATAAATAACAAAACAAATGCATATTCAGTATAAAAGCCACACAGAATTTTAGTTAATTGCACATGCATAAAAAAAGCAAGACACAGTTCATGGAGTTCAAAGGAGCTTCACAAATCACAGGCGTCAGGTTTCTGGAAAAACCTAACAATAGACAAATGTATCAATGACAATTTTAATACATTATTCCTTTTGCTCTCTACCTCTTTGTGAGAATACCTGCATTAAGACATGCTATGTGCCCCAGAAGTAGTGATGTTTTGTAGCACTTTGTTTAATGAGATGAGGTAGCCAGCTGCACGTAAAACCTTCCTCAGTCGCTTTTTAAGACATGCATAGTAATGTGACATCCAAGTGGTACCAAAGATGAAAAAAAAATAGGACCACTGCAACCTTGCAAGGATGTTGTAAATGGCAGCTAATGAGGGTTGTAAATGAGGGTTATGCAAAAATAAATAAATCAAAGCTGATGCAGTACTGAAGGTAAGAAGTCAATAAAAACATATTTCTGTAATGGCTCAGTGACCACAACAGCGCCAAAAACAATGATGATCTCTATTATTTAAAAACTGTACATTGATGGTTCCTCGACTGCTGTGTTTTTGTCCAAAATGTCACCTCTATCCATTGCAAATGTTTTGACTGTTGAAAAATAAATTCGCTTAGAGGTGGTGCCTATTTCGGGAAGGAGGGGCTTTCCATAAAGACAACGATAAACCAAGTCAAACGTGGACTTTTGATCCACGTCAAACGTGGATCGCAGAGGGCGATCGAAGGTGCGATACAGCTCAGTAAGGAGGTGCAGAGCAAGGATGGAGCGGCCCAGGGTGAAGTCAGACTGTTGTGGGCAATATTTTGTGCTCCGGGGAGGATTGAGTCTAGCTAGTAGCATAACTTAACGTTTTTATATTGGTTTAGAAGACTCTTCAGAGTCTGTAGACAACCAGTTACATTTGCATTACACTGCTCTAAAATCTATGCCAGGTTACAGACCATTCTTGAATTTTTATCTAAATCCGACCTCCATATGTCCACTTCTGGTTTAGATGAGACACTACTGCATAGTTTTGTGTCATCAGCAAATTTTGCAATCATGGATCCTATTTCAATGTCCAAATCGTTTATATATATCAAGAACAAAATTGGTTCCAAAACCGAGCCCTGTGACACTCCACACCACTCAGAGTACTCATTATTTATGTCAACTCTCTGATTTCTTCCTGTTAAGCAATTTTCAGTCTATTTGACAACTTCCCATCCTATTCCATGTGATTTTAACTTTCTAAATAATATTTGATGAGATACTCTATCAAAGGCATTTGCACAATCTCCCTCTAGTAAACCCATGCTGACTATTTTTGATTAGATTAAACTTGTCTAAATGCATTACAGTGTTTTCTTTAATTATTGACTATAACAATTTACAAGCTATGCTCGTTAAACTCACGGTCCATAATTTGCTGCATCCGATTTTTTCCCCTTTTCGAATAAGGAAATCACTCCTGCATCTTTCCAATCCTGTGGAACAATCCCTTTTGCAAGTGATTGAGAACATAATATAGCCAATGGTTTTGCTAGTTGGTCTCTAATTTCAAACAGCAATTTCGGATAAATACCATCTTGGCCTGCACATTTATCCACTTTTAACCCCTTCAATTTAAAAAAAACCATTTTCTCTGTAATACAGATTGATCTTAATCCCGCTGTTTCCATGTCTCTTTAAAAGATATCTATAGGCTTTGGTATCTTGAAGCAGCCCTCTTTTATGTAGACTGTGCCAAAGTACTGATTGAGTAGATTAGCTGCCTCCCTATTCTCACGTAATATTTTTCTTGTACTGTCTATCAGAGGGCATACTTTGTCTTTCGTTCTTTGTTTATTTCTAACATAAGACAAGAAGCTTTTACTATCAGTCTTGATCCTCTGAGCAAATTTTTTATCAAAGTCCATTTTAAGCAGCATATACCTCTAGTAAATCCATGCTGACTATTTCTGATTAGATTAAACTTGTCTAGATGCATTACATTGTTTTCTTTGATTAGTGATGCCAACATTTTACAGACCATGCTCGTTAAACTTACTGTTCTATAATTTGCTGGATCTGATTTCTTTCCCTTTTTGAATAAGGGGATCACTCCTGCATCTTTCCAATCTCTTAGAACAATCCCTTTTGTAAGTGATTGAGAAAATAATATAGCCAATAGTTTTGCAAGTTAGTCTCTTATTTCAAATAGCATTTTTGAATGTATACCATCTTGACCTGGACATTTATCCACTTCTACTCCCTCCAATCTTTTAAAAACCATTTCCTCTGTAATAGAGATTGATTTCAATCCCAGTATATCCATTTCCCATTTGAAAATATCCATAGGCTCTGTTTATTTCTAACATAAGAAAAGAAAAGAATCTTTTACTATCAGTCTTGATCTTGTTAGTTATTTTTTTTTTCAAAGTCTATTTTTGCTGCTTTATTCACTTTCTGAGCTGTTTCCTTTGATTTTCCTGCCTTTATATATTTTGTCCATGCTTTATTTTTAGCTCTTCTATATTTAACTACAAATCTAATTATCCACTTTTTATGCTTGGTGTTTACCTCCCTACATAGAAAAAAATTCCACTTTTAGTTGTTCTAAAACTGTTTTGAAACTTGTCCATTCTGCATGTGAGCAAACATCTTCATAGGATCAAGAATAGACTCAACCAAATGAACACATCCTTATACAAGAAAGCTACATAAACAATATCCTGTTTTTTTCAGATATAAGAAGAAGAAATGCTAAGATCATTTGGGGTGGAAATGTTATTAAATAAACTAATGCGGAACCCATAACAATTCACAGACTTCCTTGCAATTCATGTGATACCCTAGTGATTCATGGAACACATTAGCAATTCATGCAACCCCCTAGCAATTCACAGAACCCATAGCAATTCACAGAACCCATAGCAATTCACAGAACCCCTAATGATTCACTGACACTGGTGAGACACCAGTTGAAAAACTCAGCCCCAATTTCTATTAATGTGTCACTTTATCAACAGTTGAGATTACCTATATTATAGGTCTTAATGTGAGCATCTTTAGACACAACAAGCAAACAAAATCTCATAAATCTGAACTTTTAAAAATCTCAAATTGATAAACCTCAACGCTGTTTTAAAATTGTTCTTAAAAGCGATGAGCTAATTTAGAACGACTAAAAATTATGCCTTAACGTCACTGATTTTAAGGTAAGCCGAAGGCCTGCATTAATTCTTAATAGCAAGTACAGAGGTATTATGGGTAGTGGTTGAGGCCAGGCATTGTGAATGTCCTGGTGAGAAATCTTGTAAACAAGTCTCACTACTTACACATATTTATCTGAAAGGCTTATTTTTCTGTCAATTCTAATTTTAAGTTCATTCATTACTCTACTTACACTGCTACTTTTAATACTCTGCATCACTTTTTGATGATTCTAGATGAAAAATGTTATCATTTTGATGGTCATAGTTTAATTCTGTACTGATATTCATTTCAGCGAATGATTAGCATAGTGGTAGAGCATTTACTTTTCTCAGCAAAGGTATGGGTTTGACTGCCAGCACACTTCAGTCAACCCAGCTCTAAATGGATACCTAACTTATGGTTAGGAAGGAAAAGACAGCAAGAAAGGGAACTGGCCATTTCACCTCATACAAGCTGTGACTTAGTACACTTCTTTCACTGCCAATTTGCTGTGGGACCCCCTTTACCTTTTTTTTTAAAAATTTGTTCAGAGTTATAGTGTTGTTTACTTTTGTGCCATTTTTGTGTGTCCATTTCACACAAAAAAAGTATATTATAGGTAAAATCATCTGTAAAGTCTAGTATATGTCATTCTTCTTCTTCTGCTGCGTTCGTTCTCAATCTCCCGTTACCAAGTCCTATACAGAGCTTTGCAAGCAGCAGAATATTTTTCAGAGAACGGAATGTGTTGTGTCGCTAGTTTACAGCTTGACTGCGATATTTGCCCCTTTTGGTCTGACACATTCGTCTTCTGCAGAATTATAAGTCAGTTTATCTGTAAAGTCTAGTATAGGTCAGTTTATCTGTAAAGTCTATTTTAGGTAAAATTATCTGTAAAGTCTAGGATAGGTCAATTCGTCTCTAAAGTTGATTATAGGTTAAAATCATCTGTAAAGTCTATAATAGGTCAAATCATCTGTACACATGTTACTGTTTTAATTTACAAAACTGAATTTCACAGCTTTTTTTGGTTTTTCGGTCTACACTAGTGATTTCCAATCTTTCTACCTGTGAGGACTGGTGAAAATTGGAAAGAAATTTAGCGGGCCGGTGAAAATAGGGAACACTTTAGAGCATACCTCAGACAGAAATAAAAAACATTTTTATATAATATTTTGTGTTGTTTTTTAATCTAATATTATCAAAGGAAACTTCTAAAGAGGTTTAAAATAACCAGAAACCAGCAGGAAATACAAATACTAATAATAGAACATTTTAAGAAAGCAATATTTAATTCAAATAAAGTTTGTGTGAAATTTGTTCCTTCTTATTTTATTTGACTATTTGAATGAAAATTTGGAATATATATGGAGTGTAAATGAAACTGTTTGTATACAGACTCTGCAGAGTCTTCTAAACCAGTATAAAAAGGTAAAGTTAAGTTAACAGGTTTTCTTTTTCACTACGATTAATTGCACATATGATGATGTCTTTGATGAAGAGGTGCACATATGATGATGTCTTTGATGAAGGGGTGCACATATGATGATGTCTTTGATGAAGAGGTGCACATATGATGATGTCTTTGATGAAGGGGTGCACATAAGATGATGTCTTTGATGAAGGGATGCACATATGATGATGTCTTTGATGAAGGGGTGCACATAAGATGATGTCTTTGATGAAGGGGTGCACATAAGATGATGTTTTTGATGAAGGGGTGCACATAAGATGATGTTTTTGATGAAGGGGTGCACATAAGATGATGTCTTTGATGAAGGGATGCACATATGATGATGTCTTTGATGAAGGGGTGCACATAAGATGATGTCTTTGATGAAGGGGTGCACATAAGATGATGTTTTTGATGAAGGGGTGCACATAAGATGATGTTTTTGATGAAGGGGTGCACATAAGATGATGTCTTTGATGAAGGGGTGCACATATGATGATGTTTTTGATGAAGGGGTGCTCATATGATAATGTCTTTGATGAAGGGGTGCACATATGATGACGTCTTTGATGAAGGGGTGCACATATGATGATGTCTTTGATGAAGGGGTGCACATATGATGATGTCTTTGATGAAGGGGTGCACATATGATGATGTCTTCGATGAATGGGTTTAAGCCACAACAACTTTTTCGCGAACTGGCAGAAAATGTATGCAGACCAGCAGTTGGGAAACACTGGTCTACACAATATCTGGCAGACATTCTTTAGACATAAAATAAAGGTCCTTGCACTTGTCTGACACAATTAGGAAACAGGACAGAACTAGGGTGTGGGTGTACTGGTTTGACACCAATAAACGCTGATAAACAGGGCTTGAAAAAAGTGCTCATCTGTGACGAGTACAAATTTTTTGCTTATAACAAAAAACTTGTTAATTACTTTTGTAATCATTACTACATAACAACTCTCGTACGATTATCAATGATATTACAGTTTGACTAGATTATACATAAGCTAGTTTATGATGGTGAATCTAAATGGACCTCCACTGCCCCAATTTAAACTTAATAAAAAGCCATCAATAAATGGTACTACAGTACTAAAACTACCAAGCATGTTCAAGGATACAAACGCAATGCTCTGACAGTAGCGCATTTTTTCTTAAGAATAGGCTAATACTGTATAATATAATATATTTTGGTTTGGTACGCATATTGTTATGTAGAAATAAAGGTGAATTATTGCCTAGTTTACATTTGTTAACATAAATTGCATGACTGTAGTCGGACCATGCTGACTGGTGAAATTTTTGACTGACTGGTGAGATATCCATAAATTTTTCAAACCCTGCTGATAAGTCTACTGTTTCTGCTAATATCATAGAATGACTGTATAGGTGAGAAGCAACAACTCAAAAAGAACATAATAAGACAATAATAAATGTTAAGAATTATTAATATATATGATTAGAAAAACACAAATGCAATTGGGCGAGAGTGGGTGAGTGAGAGAGAGAAAAGGGCATTCTTTAATTATTCCTTCATATAGTGTAACATTAACTTTTGGTGAGTCTTAAGATCAGATTATTCAGATATACATATACCTAATTTTAATAGTGATTAGCAAAATATAAAAACCTTTTGATCGCAACAGTTTTAATTGTATTTGTACCCACATAAAGCCGATACAAACTTATCTATTGTTTATTTTTTTAATGAAATAACAATAAGTAATCAAATAAAATTTGCCCTGCTCTTGGAACAACCCGACAAAAGCAATAATCTCAAATAAATCAGCAAAAAAACCTTACTATAGTTTTATCTCAATGACAATCCTTAAAAGAAACTCATGTCAAAGTTTAAAAAAAGATTTTGGCAATCCCTAGAGAAGTATTATGAAATTCTAAAGTTCAACATCCTGCATCGCTCTATTAAAATATCCTGGTAATAGCTAACTTATCTTAAGCAGTAATGACATATGACTGTCGTCTGTTTTTCTCAAACTTAAGAGGGATCAATCAGGATGTACATGACAACAAAGATTGAAAAGCACGTTTCATGCACATGTTTATTTCTGATTCAGCTGAATTTATATCACATGAATGATAACTGCTTGTAGTTGTTCCTAGAAATTATTTATGTTTCTCTGAAAACAGTCTAGGCACACATACAGGTATCCTTCATGGAAAAGTGTGTACGGTCACTTTTGAATTGAAGTCTAGACAAGATAATACAAGGCTTTTTCCTCTTCTCCTCTCCTCCCCCCCCCCCCCCCTCTTAGAAGACCACCAACTTAAAATGAAAGACAAATAAGATTGAATTTTCCCCCCAAAACATTTTATACACACTGCAAATAGATAACAAATAAACAAATGTGTAAATCAATCAAAACCTGTCAATTCCCTGTGTAGGATAGATATTATTTTATAATTTGGAAGACAATGCAAATTTATTGTAACTGAAATTTCTTCTTGTTAAATATACATGGGTTTATCTTTGTTGTTATTACATTTGCCTAGTGTTATTGAGAGAGAATAAGGCTCAAAACCCCTACTATATACAATGTCAGATAGTAACCTTAATTATTTGTTATTAACAGAATATGCATACAAAAAAGGGAATGAAAGTAAAAATATTATGGTTTCTTTTTGATTCCCATTCGTATATTGTAAAAGATGATTATGAGCGATGTAAATTTGGCTGACAAATTCATTATGCAAGCGATTCGCTACAGAAATTACCACTGCAAGAACACACAATTTCTTTGGATTGGACGACTTTAAAAGAGGACAACAAACAGTAGAGGTTGCCTCATGCTCCTGACTTGCAGACACCTCTTCTCCTGTGGTGCGATGCTGAAAGGTCTTTTCTTTTTGTGGTTTAGTTTCTGCAGGATGGAGTAGTCAGTCCCATGCCAACACTATTTAGTCTACTTTTACAACATGCCGTGCAGGTAACAGTGCTACTATTCTTTGCCCGTTCTTTGGGCACCGTTGACATTCTCATACTTCTACTGAGATGACAAAGGACATACACAGATGATATTTATAGAACTCACTCAGCACATTTTTCTTTCTCAGCACATACAGAACTTTACACACAATTTCTAACTAAATGAATACAAAACCTTGAGCCTAGCACATAAATGTCAACTTATACAGGTGTAATTTATAAAAAACATTGTTCATTTCCTTCAGTGTATGGGGGACTCTATGCCAGTCTGGACTGGTTTTTCCCTACAGTTTTGTTATTGCAAGTTGCAAAAAACAACTTTTTGTTCCAAACATAAGTGTCTGACTGGTATTTTTCAACTGCCAGATCCCCCCTGAAAGAAATGCTCAATCCAGTCCAAATTGAGCTTCTTGATAATATTTTTCTCTTACAGTGATTGAAAAAGGTAGTGGTTGTTTCTTTATAGAAAATAGGTAGAGACTTCATGTACACTGCTTAGCTTATAATTTTCAAACTGCTAATTAAGACCAACAATGCCGGGGGCTTCAACAGCAGGATAAAAAGCTAATGGTCAGGAACTCGAAGTGGTTGACCGTTTTAAATATCTAGGGTTGATTGTCAGTGGTGAAGGATCAAAATGTGAGGTGTTGGCCAGAATAGCACTATCAATATCAACGCTTGGATGGCTTAACAAAATCTGGCAAGATAAACGGTTAGCACTATGCACGAAAATAAGATTAATGCGTACACTGGTCCTGTCAATATTCCTCTATGCTTATGAAACATGGACAGTTACAGCTGACCTTCAGCAAAGGATACAGGCCTTAGAGATGAGATGTTTCCGAAGACTTTTAAATGTCACGTATAAAGATCTCGAGTTACAAATGAGGAAATACGAGATTGAATTACAACAGCAATAGGGCCTTTTGAAGACCTCTTGGCAACTGTCAAAAGAAGGAAACTCGCTTGGTACGGTCACATATCGAAGTCAAATGGTCTTGCAAATATGATCCTCCACGGAAAGTTGCAAGGCAGACGACGAAGAGGCCATCCCAAAAAGAGGTGGGAGGACAACATAAAAGAATGGACCTATCTCCGACCAGAAGAGGCACAGGCAGCGGCCGCTAACGGAGAAGGGTGGTGTGGTGTTGTGAGGATGTCTTCATATGTGCCCCAACGACATTACCGATTACGGGATGACCTGACCTGAATTAAGACATATAGACGTCTGTGTGTTTAATAGTTAGGATTATATAGTTTGAATTTAATGACCTGAAGTAATAGTGACAATAGAATTGAGGAAAAGAGCATGAGAGCAACAAAAGCAGCAAGAGGTTAAGAAGAGAAAGTGATGATAGATAGCACAAATTCTTAGAAAGAAGTCTGGTAAAATAACCAGAATGTTTTGGACTGGCACTCATTTGGAAGAGGTGAGTGACATCAAGGAACACCCGGCACAGAAAAGGAACAGATGAACAGCATTAATTGCAGCCCTGTGTTTCAAGGAGTATAAAATGGATGGGTGATGAGTTTAGCTCAAAGTTACATATCGGGACTGAAGACAAAGTGCACCTGGCTCAGCAAAACAGAGCTGTCCAAACCCAAAATCAGCTTCAAAGTGGTGGCCCTGGAAACAAGTTACGTCTGCGCATATTGGCTGAGAAAATAGAATTGAAGAAAGAAGGCAAATCAGGTTACAAAAATGTGCTGTGCTGAAACTGAATGTGTTGGGCTGAAATGGGAAGATATTGCAGTCTTGTTGTAAACTATGACGCAGCATAACAAAACGTCCTTTGATATTAGTCTGGAGTATGGTTTTTAACTTCTACACCGTCACTTGTACAGATTAGCAATAGCAATACATTATAACAAGCTTACCCTGTAAGTCAAGTTCCGGAACTCAGGCACTGTTCGTATCACATAAAGGCAGTGCCAGAGAATGGGACTGCTCACCAAATCAGTCTGAGTTACTGCATTTGAAATGGTGGTATTTTCAACAGTCGTTTCCATGATGCAGGTTTATATGAATCAAGTATTGTATAAATGCTTCATCGTGTTTTCCTATGTATGAATACTTGAACTTTGCTTGTAAGTTCCAACACAAATTATCAGATTGCAGGATGGATCTGGGATTTTAAAAAATAAATGATTCATTAGTATAAATGTGGTATCTTGTTAATTTAAATATGTGGTACCAGTAATTCGTCAGCCTACCTAATGAAACTATTTCTGGACTACAGTTAAATATGAAATGTAAATCTGGACAATATTTTATAAAATATATAATTACAGTGTCATGTCTTTTAATACTGCTCATAAATGATGTCATGAAAGCCTGAATTAAGAGGACCAAAAGGTGCTTAGAGGGGTTCTGGAATATGAGACATGTCTATATATCAGATTTGGCATTTGTAGGTAATACGGACTGGATTGTCAAATCAGAGGCACATCTCCAGACCAACTTTCAAATCGAGAAAGTAGCCGGAGAAGAGTTCAAAAACAAAAGAAAACCTCGGTGGCCTCAAGAGATGCAGACATCATATTATTCTGGGTGAGCTGTCGCTGAAACAGGTCAATCACTTTAAATACCTTGGCACTGTAAATTGACCAGAAAAGATTTAGTTGGCTTGCTACATGAATAGCAGCAACTGGTAAACTTATTCATGTCATAAATAGAGGACTACTCAGTAAAAGAGAAATAGGTCAGAAAACCAAGATGACTTATACCCTTTCAACTTTGCACCAGTTTTTCTATTACATATCTGAATCATGAGCAATGATGAAATCCAGAAAAACCAGCTACAAATCTTGGAAATGAGATATCTAAGAAAGATGGTCGAAATAACAAGGTCAATCAGACAATATGACATGATCTCGAAGGCCAGCTCTTGTAGACTCAAGTGAAGCAATCTCAACTTTGGTGGCTTAGTCATGTCTACAAAATAAAAGAAGATCGCTACATGGGATGCAAAGAGCCAAGCATTCAGACCATA
This sequence comes from Ariolimax columbianus, assembly GCA_036924085.1. Lineage (NCBI taxonomy): Eukaryota > Metazoa > Mollusca > Gastropoda > Stylommatophora > Arionidae > Ariolimax > Ariolimax columbianus. The sequence continues at coordinate 60,253,233 of JAVGWX010000011.1, forward strand.
GACCGACCCAAATTTACTGAGATGACAATATAAGACAGTATATAAGAGACAGAGGACTAGACAGGAACGCTATGAGGATGAGAGGATAAAATAATCTGGTGCTTTTTTCTAGCAATCCTCTACACATCAGAGTAGAAGATAAATTGCTCATTAAGTAAGTAAGAATAATGGAGTGTGCAATATGAAGAGATGAACTGTACTGTCTTTTATCCTTTGGTAGTTCATTCAAACTGCTAGCGGTCACTTATTCTAGCCCTACCGGAAACCATTTGGGAGGAAGACTAACGTCTGGTCAGGCAAAATATACTGATCAGACATGTTAGTCAGGGCCAGGCAAAATATACTGACCAAGACCCTCACTTTGGCTTCCTCGCAGCCTCCCTGAAGATGAGCTGTTTTCATGGCAGCCTGGTTATCAAGGTGAAGGACCGACGTGATCCCTGTAGCAGTGCACGACATGCAGATGACGATAAGCATAGCACAACCGCTTGAAGGACCCTGGCCCACCTTCATCAGCACGCTCGAGATGTCAGGAAAGTTACAACAAACCACCACTTAACATTCTTTGTAGAGTGCATAAATGGGTAAATCTACTCATTGTGGCTAAATGGGTAAATCTACTCATTGTGGCTAAATGGGTAAATCTACTCATTGTGGCTAAATGGGTAAATCTACTCATTGTGGCTAAATGGGTAAATCTACTCATTGTGGCTAAATCTACTCATTGTGGCTAAATGGGTAAATCTACTCATTGTGGCTAAATGGGTAAATCTACTCATTGTGGCTAAATCTACTCATTGTGGCTAAATGGGTAAATCTACTCATTGTGGCTAAATCTACTCATTGTGGCTAAATGGGTAAATCTACTCATTGTGGCTAAATGGGTAAATCTACTCATTGTGGCTAAATCTACTCATTGTGGCTAAATGGCTAAATCTACTCATTGTGGCTAAATGGGTAAATCTACTCATTGTGGCTAAATGGGTAAATCTACTCATTGTGGCTAAATGGGTAAATCTACTCATTGTGGCCATTCCTTTAACAACAACCAGAAACCATTCACACAAATTTCACAAAATAGCCTGACATTTAATTCACTACCTCACTAAAAACATAATGGCATGTGGTGTTTAGTGTTCATAAGCATAAAGGACAAAAATGTATGAAGATACTCGTTCTGTTTAACTTTGCCTATAAGCTGCCAATGAAGCACAGGCCTTTAGCTGAATCTCTTAAAATTACTTTCGCAACTGGGAAGTAAGCTCGACATGACCTGATTTATTTACATACATTCTCTTTTCTTTATGTTTGGTGGGTTTCATTCCCCTTCCTCTACATCTGGGGATAGGAATCCAGAAGAAAGAGCATCAGCTGTAATCTTATCCATCCAAACATTTTTTTCTGCAAGTCTATTCTAATTATATTTATTTGCCAATAGTGATTAGTAACATTTTTTTTAAAAACTTTATATAAATTTAAGTTTTCATATTTGATCTTTACTATTAAGAATCAATGTCAATGCAATCCATGCAGGTTCATAGGTGGTCTGCCTCCATCAGCAAATAACAAAAAGAGATATACAAGATGATTTCAATAGCGTACTGGATTGACATATTCTTGTACTAAATGTTTAAGTGCCCCTCCCATGATTGATTTACTGCGCACTTCAAAATAATTTATATTTTGAGTGACAAATGTTATTTCATTCTTGCACCATTAAAGATTAAAACAACAGAATGAATTACATAAATACTATAAATGAACAGGCTTAGATAACTATTACACATTACACAGTGACAGAGAACAAGAACAAAAACTAGATAAAACAGAACTGGGAAAAAAACAATAGAATCACTTTCACCTTTCAAGCATGTTGTAAAAGGTGGCTAATGAGGGGCATGATTGGGGCTGGCAATCTCTTCAGGTAAAAAAAAAAAACAATGCCATTAAAATTAGCCGCTGAAAAAGTTTGGATACAGGCTTCTTCTAAAGGGACCAGATGCAGTTGTTGAATGCCCACAGTGAACAGGATTACTTTTTTGTGAGCCCTGAAAAGGACGTTAAGTGGCGGGTTGTCGTAGCTATCCTCACCTACTGAGGATGCTGATAAAGGTGGACTGAGGTTCTCCAGGCGGCTGTGCTATGCTTGGCTTCATCTGCGTATTGCTCACTACTACAGGGATCACTTCAA